>LPNX010322218.1:909055-1220423 GCA_001517045.1 Pseudotsuga menziesii
TTCATATGTACTTTTGCACCATTGATAACTTCCCTAGCAACGATGCCAAAAAGTTGGTTGGATTAATTGTCTAATTAAATAAATAACCGAAACTACTAGACATAAATTATCAACCCGATGAAGTCTTTTATTTCAAAGCTACCGTGAAGATCTATGCAAGCGCAATTTCTACCTGACACTGTTGATCTATTGGTATGAAATCAAAACTCTTTGTAAACTCGATCACACCTTCTTGAAAGTATATCAAACCTCAACCTATTCATAAAATCACACTGTAAATTTAACTTAAATGAAAATCAACTCTTCATGAAGCAAGTTCTAATTGCGTAAATCTAAAAGAAATGCTACGTTGGCCAACGATCTATCAAAATAATTAACAAGAAATCAACTAAGATAAATCTAATGAATGAAAGCATACAACTATGATAAATCTAATGAATGAAAGCATGAACTAAATGATAAACAAATCTACACAACTATAATAAACTCTATCAGCATCTGCTTAAGGAAGAGGGCCCTTCCTCCCCTGAGCAGAGCTGGATCTCCATAATAAAAGTCTACAACTCTAGAATTAAGAAACTGTCAGCATGTATTATCAGAATGAAATGATTACAACAGAGTCTGGATCAAATTTCTGCAGCATAACATTGCTTGCTCCCCCCCCCAATACATTAGAATGATTACATATTTATACATAAAATTCTCTCATGAGAATGAGAAACCGAATTCCCAACTTGGAATCTGTTTCAACCAATTGCTAATTTATAAAACCGGTCGCAATAGTAAATATGAGAATACATATTTAGAGAACTAGCTGTATATTTCAAACCGTAGATTTGTTTGATGATTTCCTCATGATTCAAGTAATTGAGGCCGTTACGCTCAAAACCCATGGCCGATATTTTCGAGATTCTTCTTCATCTGTCCGCAAATTGCAACGCAAATCAATGTGTTCTTATCTGGCATTTTTTTTAAGGCCGCTTGATCATGAGCTGGAGGCTGCCATGTTGGACTTGAACACGAATTGAGATAAAAAAATCCACATAATTAATCCTATAAATGAATCCATGTTGTGAATCTCCATGTGGACGTGTGCTAGCATGCCAACTTTGGAGGCTTGAACCATGAGTGCTGCTGCTGTTAATATGAAAAATCACTCCATAAACCATCATCAGTAAAATTATGCATACTAGTCTTCAATTCATCAAAAATAAAGGAAAATAATCATTATTAACCACTAAAGCATCAACGGAAGTAATATGGTATTTTACGGGTGGTTACAACAAATGGATGGAAAATGGAATGATAAATGGATAATAATATGAAGAAGAGGGATGAAATATATGTCGATAGGTGATGACCCAACAATTATGAAGCATCTATGAAGCATCTATGGACAAGTCCGTGACCCAACAATTATGAAGCATCTATGAAGGCAATTACAGGGTCAGAAAGTCCAATCTGCAAATGTTATTTGTGTAGTTTGAAACACTCAAAAGCAAGGAAGAAGAATATGTAGCCTCATACTTTATAAGAGTATATGAGATAGTGAAATCCATAACATGGCCCATGGTTATTATTAAAGAGAAGGACGTTGTGCGAAAAATCATGAGAACTCTTCCCACATGCTTCAATCCAAAAGTGTCATTTCTTAAAGATAGAAGTGATCGAGACAATCTAAAAAAGGATGAATTATATGGAATACTTACAACATATGAAATGAGAACTGAACACAAGAATGGTTACAGAAAGGTAGTTGCGTTCAAAGCAATAGGAAAGGCTAAATCTAGTAGAAATGAATGTAGAAATACAATTGACCCTCTTAGATGAAGAAGAGGCCAACTTCGTAAGAACACTGAAGAGAGGAAAAGGTAAGTACCAAGGAAAACTGCATTTTAAGTGTTTTAGAGGTGGAAGAGTTGGACATTTTGCTTCCAAATGCACATATAAAGAATATCAAGAAAGAGAAAGTGAGGAATAATCAAAGCATTGAGAACGACAAGACAAGCATCAATAGAACAAGGACGTGAACAAGAAAAAATTCCATAAAGAAAAGAAAATATTGTACATCAAAGAGAACAAGTCTTAAGTTAAAGAAGATAGTGACATACCAAGCAATGTATTATTTATGGGCCGAATTCAGGATGAGAATGCATCGGAATGGAACTCTTCAACCAAAAGAGCTCCTACAAGCATATCTAAAGTAGAGAATGAATGGACGTACAACAAAATTTATCTGCCATCTCCAAAATACGAGGAAAAGAAAACTTCAAGAGGCTCAAAAGAACTTTTCAAGATGGATAGTTATTGATAACAAAAACTCTGTGGAGGAAGTCACATGAATTGTGTCAAAGCGTGATAAATCCCATCTCTCAGAAGAAAGTCTAAAGTTTGAAGATGAAGATAGTCTTGGTGTCAATTAGGAAGGTGAATTAATTAGTGCTCTAGATGAATTGAAGAAGTCAAGGAAAGAAACAAAAGTATTGAAGGAGCAACTTGAAGTAGCATAAAATCGATCAATCAAAATAGAGATATGTATGAAGACTTTAAGGATCAATTGAAATTCAAAGAAGAAGAATTGCACTGCGCAAAAGGAAAAATCAAGGAATTAGAAGAAAACCAATGTGTGCTTGAAAAGTCCTGGAGGGAGTCAGAAATGGTAAATGAACTACTATAGAAACAAATTGAGCTAAAAGAATCAAATCCAATTCAGGGAAAGGTTGAAGTAAGTATTGACGTAGAAACTCAACGCAAGTTTAACCACAACTCGGTTATCCTGGAGGAAATACTAAGTCATCAACGATCCCCAGATGATAAGATAGGTATTGCCTTTGTGGAAGTCGCTAGGGAAGTTTTCTACAAATATAGACCTGACCTCAACCATCAGGACACTTTTTGGAGAAAACCTAAATTGCTCCCAAGAAATGAAATAACTAGGTATGTGAAAGCTCCCAAATGCAACAATATTATCAAATGTTGGAGATGTAATTTTGTCAAACATATAACGAGTTATTGACACTCTATAAAATGTTGTGTGTGGTAAGTATGGCCACAAGTCCTCCCAATGTTATTTCAAAATGTGGCAGCAGAAGTCATCAAGTTAGCACAAAGATGTTGAAAATTGTTCAACTCAGGAGTAAAGAACATATATGCACCCGAATATTTTGAAAGGGAATGAGTCTCAGAAGCATGACGAAAGTGCACAAAATGAAAATACCAAGAAA
This sequence comes from Pseudotsuga menziesii, assembly GCA_001517045.1. Classification (NCBI taxonomy): domain Eukaryota; kingdom Viridiplantae; phylum Streptophyta; class Pinopsida; order Pinales; family Pinaceae; genus Pseudotsuga; species Pseudotsuga menziesii. Next base: position 912,280 of record LPNX010322218.1, read on the forward strand.
ATATGGATAAGAACAAAATCTCAGGAACATGTAAAAGATGAAAACAACAACTATGTAATATCGACGGAAAGCGATTGTTGCTCACACTAATACGAAAGGATTATGCAGAATCTTTGAGTCCAAAACATGTATATTCAAACTCTCAAGGGTTGACAGAGTAAGTAGACGTTGATTAAAATTTATTTGAATGATTCTTATTTTTAGTGTGGAATGTGTTGTTATTATGATTAATCATGCATAAAATAATAGAGAGAAAATATACAAGTGACACACCATGATTGCGCAGAAAGCTTTTGTATTATATTAAAATTTTATGGTTACAAAATTGTGGAGCTATTAATATCACATTACATCACGCCACAATTGGGCGCTAAAAATAGAAAAGTGAAGCCAAAGTGAAGATGACTAAAGTTGGATCACAGATGCAGTTTGAGTTTGACGTCTTCGACACAATTGGAAGACAGAGGTGAAAGATGTAAATTCAAATCCACTGGAGATGGATCTGTAAGTTCAGGCAACCACAACAGGGGAAGAAGATCATGTGTTGAAGTTGATGGATAGGGATCAACCCCAAGACTACTCAAAAAATCGAATGTGGGTTGTTGTTGTTCCAGAATTTCCAACTGCATACTCAAACTGGACAATGTCTCTGAAGTAGTTCGGTTGAAGCATAACTATTAGCACCACGATAAGAAATTAGACTCTTTCACCCAATTCTGCCAAATTTCGATGCCTTTATGCAACCGTCCAAGGTCTACTTGCTGAGAGTGAACCATTGTGCGAAGGGTGTCAAGAGAATTATTCAAATGCTAAAAATAACACACGATGGAGGATGACTGAAGAATGGTAAAGAAAAACGTAAATAATAGGAAAATATTGACAAAATAAAAAACAGGGTAGTGAATAGAATGGAAAATACCTCAAATTTATAGAATAAGGAAGAAGTCAATCACGCGCTTGAACATAAATTGAAGGGACGTCAAAGTCGAAGAATTCATGCATTGTATATCCCAAGGCAGAGCACATTAAGTTAAAATTTAATGTGTATGACAGAAGGTGATTTGAAAGAATGATGTTGGAATAAAAGTGATACTACGAACACACCATGTGGACAACACATTGGGCACATCAACTTGTTCAGGCATGCGAAAGGCTATAAATATGTGTGAATTTATTCCATGAAGTAAAATCACCTCTTATCTGTAGTTCAAGATAAGACAACTTGCAAAATAAAATAAATCGAATAAGGCAAAAAGAAGTTAGTTCGCTGCAAATGACGCAGAGATAGAATTATCAGTGACTTGGAAAGCACAAAGCCAAGGGGAGATAGCAATGTAGAAGGTCCCTTTTCCATTGATGTCAATGAGGGAGAGAAGTTGGATAAAGGATAGCATGAATGAAGTTGGAAGAGGGAGAGAAGTTGGAAATGAAGAAGATCCCAATGATAGGGGAGCCTAATTGTGTTGACATCACTCGCAAAGGGGGGGATTGTTCAATATATATTGCCATTGATGTCAAATATGAAAGATGAACAAGTTGAATATATGATGTCAAATATCAAAGATGAACAAGTTGAATATATAATGTCAAATATCAAACATGAACAAGCTTAATATATGGTATCAAAGATCAAAGATGAACATGTTGAATATATGGTGTCAAAACCCAAAGATGGGAAATATATATCAAAGATGAACCAACACAAGGTTAAAGGACCCTCATGACATTGGTCACATTTGTGCACATATTCATGCACATAAAATAATAATTGTAAATAACATAGGTGCTCAAATATTAATTATGAATTATTATTTTTGGTTGGAACTTCCCTCCTCATTTGAGCTCTAAGAAGATTTTTAAATTTCCAGTCTTAGTTTCTTTGGCTTGCATTCACCCTTGCTCAGAGAGGCTTCGACTTCACTGCTGCTCACGTCTTGGAGTGCCTGAAGCCGTTCGGTGGAGGATCGTGGTTTTTTTCAAAATTCTGTTGATTCTATGGAACTGCTCTGAGTCTGCAGGATCAAGATTTGCTGCCTGTTGTTGTGCTTCTTTGGATGATCGAGATCAGCGTTTTTTTTATTCTAAGATTGGAATCAGTGTTATTTTTCTCCAAGAATTATTTCCTATTGCATAAAATTACAGAAGATCGGTGTTGTTTTGGCTCTTCTTGTTTTTCTTGCGATTGCAGAAATATCGGCGTTTCTTCTGTGTTGAATTTCTTCACTGGCTTTTGAAGATCTGTTTCGATTGGCAGATGCCTGGCTTTCAAATCTAATTGGCTTGTTGGTTGTTCTTGCTCTTGATTCGGTGTAGGTTTGTGTGATTGCAGGGCTCTTCTGAATCTTAGTGTGTTTACTTACTGCAAAATTAGCATTGGCGTTTGGGTGCTCACTGGTTTCTAGTTTGTATCTTTCTGGCTGGTTTTGTTTTTTCTTTTGCTAGTGTTATCTTTCCCTTTTCGAGTTGGTGCCTTACGGATTTAGGCAAGGAGCCTCCACTGCCTATTCCTCCTGATCTAGATGCATTCAATAAATTGATTGCCTCTTGTGGGAAGAGAAAGAGAGGCCCCTCTCAGAAATTTGTTAAGAAAGCATACATCCCATCAGTAGAACTTCCTGTTCAAACCTGTCAAACAGATTTGAATCTTGCTGATCATGGGCTAATAGGGCAATTTACATGGCTTTAGCGATCTCCAAAAGCCATTGATGGCTGGGTGTAGAGAAATTGGAGACCCTTAGTTTATGAAGGAATTAGAAGCCACTTTGTAGGAAGAGGGTTTTATGTATTTGTGTTTGATTCTGCTATGGATCGAGATCTCATTTTCCGAAATGGTCCATATTTTATGGGCCCTCAGGGTCTTTATTTGAACAAATGGTCTCCACACTTCGACCCTTCTCAAGATGTTCCCTCAACAGTGCCTGTTTGGGTTAGAATCGCTCATCTTCCTCTGCATTACTGGAGTTCAGATTCCCTTGAAGCCATTAGAAGAAAATTGGGTAAATACATTGATAGGGCAGTAAGGAAAGATCAATACTCTTGTGCAATAATATGTGTCGAAGTCAACTTGAAATAGGTTTGCCTGAGGCAATTGACCTAACTGTAGCAGATTGGTATCACACCCAGGAGTTAGATAATGAACAAATTCCATTCAAGTGTCATTTTTGTCATGGTTACGACCACTTTGCCTGAAACTCCAAGAAAAAAGCAGAAGATGAACAAGAAAATGAAAAGAATCAGTGGACCCAAATTCAGAAATTAGGCCCTCCTAACCAGAAGAATGGAAAAGATGGAAAAGCCAAGAATGGAGTTCAAGTTGATGGGAATGCACATAAATCTAATAAATTTTATATTCTAGCTGAAGAATCTGCTATTTTAGAAGAAGGTGAAATGCATGATACAAAAGAGCATATATTTGAAGATGAAGCAAACCCAAGTCTAATGGTTAAACTTGGGGTTGTTTACACTAATGTTCCCAAATATTGTGAATTACAACAAAATACCTGTCCAAATGGTATTAAATCTTCACCCTCATACGCATCAATTACTAAGAAAAAATCGATGGACAGCTCAAGCTCTTCAGATGAAGACTCTATTGAGCAAACCTCCAAAAAAGGTAGGAAATCCCGAAAATATGTTAGAGAAGAAGAGGCAGAGAGGTTGAAGATGCAGGGAAGTCAACCCACTATCGAAATGTCAATGGGTAGGATCAAGAGGAACAGGTCCCAAAAGGGAGTAACAACTCCCTCTCTCCCGAATAAGTAATGTAGTTCATCTCTTGGAACTGTTGGGGATTGGGGAATCCTATCAAAGCTGAACCAGTCAAAGATTTATTTAGAATGGTTAGATCTGATATTCTCTTGCTCCAAGAGACTAAGATTGATGAGGAGTCACTTTTTCTCCTAAGCAATGCAAAATGGAAAATGAGTGTTGGCAAGGCGGTCAGTGCTAGAGGCACCTCTGGGGGTCTCGCTACTCTTTGGTGTGAAGGAAATTTTCATCTTAAAAATTTGTTTGTTACCCAACATTGGATATTTACTGAGCTATTCCATATACCAAGTCAGACTGCTATACCCTGTTTAATCTCTATGTTCCAGTCAATTTTTTGGAAAAGAAAGAGTGTTGGAATTCATTTGGCAGACTTCTTGGCTGCCAACTCTCCAGCAAATGTTATTTTAGCAGGGGATCTGAACATAACATTGGCCCTGAATGAGAAAAAGGAGGAATTGTTGGTAAGGACCATTTTCAAGACTCGTTTGAGGCACTGATTCAGACCTGGGATCTAATCGAATTAAACCAAAGAAAGGTCGCTTCACCTGGTCAAATAATAGAACAGGGGCAACCAAGATAGCTGAATGACTTGATAGATATTTGGTGAACAACTCTCTGATGGATGGGAATGCCATAACTTCAAAAATTATGCCCAAATTCAATTTCGATCACCATCCTATCTCTCTCTCACTGGAAAAGGAGGAATACCTCGGGCCAATACCCTTTCGTTTTAGTCCCCTTTGGATTGAACGAGAAGGGTTCTTGGACACTGTGAATCTTCGAATTATTCGAATTGATAATATCTTTGGATTTCCTGGATTTGATCAGTGGGAGAAGATAAAATATTGGGATTGCCCCTAACTCTAGGCTCTAGTCCACCCTCTCTCTGGCTCGATGTATTAGCTAAGCCTAAAGCTAAAATAGCTTTGTGGGGTGGCTAGTGGCTTTCCATGGCTAGGAAACTGATTTTGATTAAGGCAGTCCTCTCAGCCCTTCTCATTTTCCAATCTTCCTTGCTTCTTTCCCCTAAATCTATTACATCTCAGATCTCCAAAATATTACGAGACTTCCTATGGAATGAGGGAAAAGGCAGTCAGTCTAAGATGCACCTATAAGTTGGGACACTCTTAAAAAACCAATTTTTGAGGGTGGATTGCAAATTCGAGACCCTAGGTTGTCTAACTTGGCTTTGGGAGGAAAATTCCTTTGGCAGCGATATGTTGATAAACATCACCTTGTTGGCAAGATTTTTAGGCTGAAATTCCTCAAGGAAATCCCACTGAGAAATTTAACTTCTTTCTCCACTCCTTTAGGCACAACTATTTGGAATCTATGTTGAAAGGGAATTGATGAGTTCAAGCAGCATCTCTATAGAATTCCACGTAACGGGAATAAGATTCGTCTGTGGGAGGATAAAATTTCAGGCAATAATCCCCTTTCCTCTAGTATTATGTTCGAAGAGTTAAAGATCTGGCTGAAGAACAAAGGTTTGCTTCGGTTGGCATATTTATGCTCTTGGGATTGTAATGGTAACTGGGACGACTGGGTCTTCCCCAAGCTCCCTAAACATCTCATACTTCAAAAAAATATTTTGCTTTCTGCGCTTACTGGACTAGCTCCTGTGCATAGATCTTCCAAAGATAAATGGGGCTGGGGTAAATTAGGCTCATATATAGCTGCTAATGGTTATCTGGTTTTTCAACACTTCCCCATGATTCTTGTCTTCCCCCTGCTATATGGAAATCGATTTGGTCTTCATTATGCGTTCCTAAAGTTGTTTTTTTCTCATGGCTGCTAATTCAAAATAAAATTCTCACAGGAGATAATCTTGAAAAACATGGCTTTCTCTGTCCATTCAGATGTTGTTTATGCATCTCAGCCAAGGAAACAGATGCTCATTTTCTCATAGCTTGCATTTCTCAATTTCAGTCTGAGAGATTGTCCTTCGCGGTCTCTTTCTTGTTTCAGTTCAAAATGAAATAATTTCACTCTATCAGCAATGGGTTGAGCGCTATCCATTCTCATGTGGAGCAAATAAAGACGTGGTAAACATCTGGCAGCTAATTCCTAAAGTTGTTTGGTGGAATATTTGGCTTACTAGAAATAATTTGTTATTCAACAACATCTTTGTGACTCCTCAAACCGTTGCACAAAAAATCAAGTGCCATTTTGCTAAAATGGCTGGAAAGATGAAGTCCCCCTCCTCGCTGCCAACGGAGATTGCAATTTGGCTTGGCTCTATTCCAGTGCAGGTGCCAAAGGTCATATGCATCCAGCCATCATGCCTTTCTCCCTCGCGTATTAGGAAATTAGGTGTTGAATTTAATTCGTGGTGGATCAATTTTCCTTCAGCTTCTATTTTTTTCGACGGTACTTCTAAAGGAAACTTCGACATTTCTGGAGCTGGGGGACTAGTGTATTCTTTAGACAAGCTGTTATAAACCAGATTTAGTTGGGTCCTTGGATTCATGACCAACAATCAGGCTGAATGCTATGCTCTTCTCAAATATTGCCAGATAGCTAAGGAGATTGGTCTTAAGACAATTCAAATCTTCGGCGATTCAGAGCTACTGATTAAAATATTAAACTCAACAAATCAATTTTACAATCTGGTATTAAATAATATCTTGCAGAGAGTTCAGAATCTCCTGAAAGATTTCGACAGGGTTCAATATTTCCACATTCTCCGGGATCTTAACAATTGGGCTGATGATATGGAAAACAAATCCTACCAGTTGACACAAGTCAACTTAGCATCAATGACAAATCCAGTTGCTTTCATTCTATTCCTTAATTGTAATCTATTTTGTTGTATTTAGTCTTTATGGCTCTTATTTTCTTAACATGTAAGAGGACTTGTAACTTCTTATTTTGGTGAATAAGGCTTCCATCTGAGCATTTTGTAATTGGTTGATTGGCATTTGTCATATCAGTCTAGCATTCTTTCTGAAAAAATAAAAAAATGTACCCGTTTGAGTTAAAAAACAAATATTAATTATGAAACTTTTGAATTAAGAAAATTGTGTGTGTGATAGTCCCACAAAAGTATTGGCATTTGTGCACCAAATATTTGTCCAAAGATGTGTCAGAATTGTGTTGGAGTATAATTATCCAAACATATAAAATAATTTTATTTTTAATTGTCTTTTAGTTATACAGTTATGTAACTTTCCACAAGATAAATAAAAGAGGCTTGATCTCAATGAAATGTGTGTCTCCTATTAATAAAGTTTTCTCCCAAACTATAACCCAAGCCAAGGATTGAAGCAAGACCATCAATTTCAAATCTAAAGAGCTACCACATGAGATGAAGTTAACCATACATTGCTCATCGTGGAAGAGGAAGAGTCGGCTAACTAGTAAATGTATGTTGTTAATTTGTTCATCACATACAAAAAAACCAATCACGTGAAGAAAAGGAAAGTATAAAGCTATCGTTGATTGGTACATACTGTACAGTAAATCACATCCTATAAAGAGAAAGAAAATAGACGTACATCGTATTCTTTTCTTGCTCACTCTGTGTAAAGCTACAAAAAAATTTAGTCTTTCCAATGAAGAAGTGAATTTTTCCAACATTATTAGATTCTTAATCTAGGAAGCTATAAGGGTTTGTGGATTTTTTCCTAGTAGTCATAAGTAGCTACATATTCAAATTATTTTCAGAGGTATTCTGAAGTATCAAAGGTTTTATGCATAGGTATTTAAATTTTTTAGCGTTCTAAGTTTTATTTTTTCTTTACAATGGAAATTTCTCTCAAAAAATATAATGTGGAGTAAGAGACTGGGAACTCTGAGCCAAGCTTGCTCAACACTGACAACACAAGTTTCTTATCTTTCCTTTCTATTCCACATTGTTTGCTTTGCAGTACTAGTGATTTGTACTTTGTAAAGAATTGTTGAATAGTCTCAAAACTATTGGGTTGTAGTGCAATGAGCTCATTCTCCAAAATATTCCCTTGAAGCTCATCTTGTTTGCCAAACAAAGATTAAATCTTTTTCCAATCTTCCTTCGGAGTCTTGAGTCCCTCAAGATGGAACAAAATATCCTGGGAGATGTGAATGCACATGAAGTTGAAGGCTTCATCAAGCCGATTCACAAACTTGTTCTTCTCAACATATTGTTGGGGCTCAACTTCTCTTCCCTTTGTCATCCTAAACAGGCCTTTTGTTGCGCAAGGCTACCCGCATATATTCCCTCCAATCAATGTAATTGAAGGGTCTTAGGATTCTAGGAACGAGATATGAAGAATTCTCCATCTTTTTGTATTTTGGTCAATCAATTCTTCAAGAAGCTATGTAGAAACCTGCAAATAACACTGCAAAACCAATTCAATCTGCAATCATATGTCAGTACAAGCCTTTCCACCTCGACATGTGCACTTTTTTTAGAGTCCATCACACCTGCAGAGACTTCTCTCGACAGAATCCAAAGTTAGAAAGGCAATAATTGCAGGAATTATGTGGAAAATCAGCTGCTTTTGGTGCACAATGGAGGTCAGACAAGATTTGTTGCTAGCCCGAACAAGGCTCTGATACCATGTTAAATTTGTGAACCATTGATCTATAGGAAAATATGAAAGTTGTAGGAATGGAATTATGAGTGGAATAATTAAAGGGAATGTACAATGAACAGGAAATTCATGCCACAAATTTCAGATAAATCGGACAAGAATTGCTCAGATAATTACAACATTAATCTTCTTTCATTAATCAATTATGTAATTATTATACAATAAATAGAATTCGAATGCTAAATATAGGATTCAAATCTATTTCTAACTGACTGATTAGCTAACTCAGTGTGTCTAAATCACTGTTGGAGCTCACTAGTCTAACTCAAGATGTCTAAATTAGTCTATAATCAGTTAACTAATGAGGTAGGTGGGAAAAAGGTGCCACTCTCCCTTCATGCATGCAAAATTTGCGTTAGGATAACTGAAAGTGATCTAACTAATTGTAATTGGAGGTTAACTTAGCATAATTTCTTACCTACCACAACCAACTGATGGAGGATGTTGGTGGAACTCAGAGTGGGCTCCTACAATGTATGGATTTCTCCCAGAGGCACATAAACTCATGCATGCACATGCAGTAAGTGGCAGGTAACCTCTAGGTGTGTCCCCCATACTCCAGTACAATAATAATAACTCCCTAGGTTAGGCAAGATGACCAAATGGACTATAATGGAGAAACGAGGATTAATTAATCCTAATAGGAACCACGAGGTCTAACATATTAATTAGTTAAAGTCCCTATAAAATAGTTACCTAAAACTGATGCAAAAGTAGATGAAGAAGATATAAAAGGTGTATTTTTAAATAGTTTGCCTTCAACTTACAACAATGCAGATTTTACAATACTCAATTACCTTCACAATCATTAGATGATATGATGACATCTCTTTTGGTCGAATATAAGAAGTTGGATGAAATGTTAAATGAAGAAGATCCATAAAGTACTCTACACCTAGACAAAATAGTACTTGCAAAAAATCGAACGAGTAGAAAAGAAGGGAAACGACTAAGGAAGATATTGAATGTTACTATTGCAGTAAAACAAGTCATACAACATGGAATTGTAAAATTCAAGCAAATGGCATTCTAAAGGGGAAAATTAGAAACAAAGGAAAACAATATTTAACATTGACAACACCAACTTTCATAGTAGAATAATCATCGTAATCTAAATGTGAGATTGATAAATATGATAATGAATAAAAGGAATATTACTTATTTTAAACATGCCGATCTATGCTACATGAAGGAATCTAAGAAGGTTTAACTTAGTATGGATTGTTTTTTAAGTAATTCAAGAATTTTGCAATTTTGATGATTTGAGAGTTTAGGAATTCGAGGAATTCGAAAACTTGGGAGATTGTGAGTTTGAGCAATTCAAAAACTTGAGAATTTGGAAGATTTGGGAATTCATGAATTCTACCCTTATGAGGGTGAAGAGACAACATGATGGAGTATTGACACGATTCTAGATCTGTATATAAGAGAAATTGCTTATAAAAAAGTTTTATCTTTTTTGTTGTTGTTTCAATCAAGTTTTAGAGCTCTAGCGTTAAAAGAGGGTGTTGGAGTATAACGCTCCAAACAAATAAAATAATTTTATTTTTAATTGCCTTTTGGTTATACAGTTATATAACCGTCAACAATCCAAAGAAAAGAGGCTTGATCTCAATGTAATGTGTGTCTCTTATCAATAAATATTTATCATCTTATTATATTGCAACAAATTGGAAGCGGTAGCAAGGACCTTGTGTTGTTAAGGAAAACTTCATATCACCAAGGCTATGTCACCAACGTACTAGGTTGAACAAGACTGGCATCTAGGAGTTTATTTGTAATCAAATTGTACTCCTAATTTCCAATTAACATCAAGCAAATATACATTAAAGGATAAAGGAGAAGAACTTTGTGTACCTTATTTGTGAAGGTTGATTATAGCCACTCCCTTGCTTCCTTCAAATCTACTCCTTGCTATAAATCCAAGGAACAATAACACAAATAGGATACTTTCCTCGAACTAATTTGGAAACAAAAACATATTATTAAAATAAAACCATATATGAAACTAGTACATCAAAATCAAATCAAGGTACAATAATTACTGATGCCAAATCTCACATAGTGATTAACACATGATGTACGGAAAGACGCCCAATCTTTGTTAAATAAGAGAACTAGTACAAATAATACATTATTTTGTTCAACACCTTTATGAAACTAGAGCTCTAGTTCACTCATGCTCACGTACTCCACAAATCCCACTCAAAATCTTTGAATGCATAAGGGATAGAAACCTCTTGAGGGTAGTAGAAGGTCCTCCCCCATTTGGCTCATTCCAAGTTTTCTTATAGTTGATGAAGGTAGTTAGGAACAATCACCAAATGATTGGGGAAGTTGTAATCGGGCATGTAGTTCTCGAAACTCCCATAAATCCCTCTTATATACATATGTGTGTGTGTGTGTGTGTGTGTGTGTGTGNAATTTTTCTTGCATTCTCGTCTTATCAAAGGAAAAAGTGCAAATGATTCACAATCTGCAATAACATTAGGTGTGAATTTGCTCATTTTTTATGGGTTACAACTTTCAGGGTATTTGCGAATGGTTGAGGTTTCACTTGAATGTTCAGGGCCATAAAAACAAAGATCAAATCATAGGCTCTTCAATCCATAAATGCCATTTTTTGTGAATGGACAGTGACACATAAAGTGTTGTCTTTTCGATTAGCGTCACATATGAAGAAGTGTCAATTTGATCTATAACAGATGCCCCCTAATGTGTGAGGTCAAATGGGAACATGATGGTCAAAATACATTATAATAGGTGATGGAATGGGATGCAAAGTAAATACGGTCGAATATCCCTGGAGTCGTAGCCTCAGGAAAGTACTTAAAACATAAAAAGTATGACAGACAATCTTTGCCTGTAATGGATACACCCATGCTTGAAGTGATAGAACATGGCCACCAAAAAGAATACACTTTGGATCCATGACATATATGACTGTTGTAGAGATCATGGCCATGAAATAATACACAATGGATCCATGAAAATAAGAAGATCATAGCCATAGATATATACAAAGTGGATCTATGTCAATATAAAGATCATAGAGACGAATGAATACACATTGGATTTATGTCACGTCATGCATCAGGAGAACAATATATAGCTGAGTTGAGTAATGGTTCTCCTAGTGGTACCATTGTTATATGAGGTGTGGTAGAGTCTTTCCCAACTTAGGCAATAACAAAATGTGATGATGGTACTATTGGCCCAAGGTCTTCCATTCAAACCACCTAAAGGCATGAATCATACACATGTGAATAGTTGAGCTAAAGTCAAACATGGAGAGCACCATTTGATTTATGATCATTGATGTATATTATTAACAAAAGCGAGGCAACCCATCTATGATGATAATGGGAACCAAGGTACCTGGTACATTCTAACATGTATGAATATATTTCTTAGAGGCAAACTCCTGTAGAATCTACCGAGTAGGAGACATTGATGTATACCCACTACCCAATATCGAGGGAACCTATCACTAATCACTGCAAGCCCCATGGTACTACCAAGACTAGTCTAGATCATTTTCCCATAGCAATATGAGTTGAAGTCGATGGGAAGAGACCCATTGGAAGGGAGGCATTAAAGCACCCCCCATCACCCAACATGAGGGAATATCAGGGATTGATTTGACTTGGTAAGGAATTGGGACAAATTTTGTAGAATGGACCACCGAGTACTTATCCTACATGCACTTGATGTAAATAGCACATGGAAGATACCCCATGAGAAACAACTGATAATGAGAGTTATTGATAAGGGCAAGGACTTCCACCAATGATGAAAATAGAATCCAAGTTACAAAATGAATACAAAAATGTAAATAGATTTCTTACTATCGAACATCAATGGAATCCACTTAATTGATGACCAATGATGGATTGTCATATGTTGAGTGGAAGGTTACATGTCAATTGTGTAAACAAAAGTAGGTTTCTATGACTCTAGGTTAATGCCTTTGATAAAATGAGTTCTCGTCGATAAGACACAACTTGCCTACTAGAAGACAATGGGAACCTTCTACACTAGCATGAGTGTACAAATTGAGCGAAATGATGCATGATGAGAACAAATCGACACTAGGGAATGGTCAATACATGAGTTCGATACAACTACAAAATGGCAAACACAAGCTATATCCTTGAACATTGAGCGTGACACAAAAGTGACTTAGGAAGCATTCGACACAAAGGGACCAATGATATGAATCTGTAATGTAGGATACATAATGTAGGATACATTGACAGATTCTCCATATGATTGTAAGAGTATCCAACTGGAGGGGTGATAACTCTACAATCAAGTTTTAAATCCTAAGGCCAAATACTGAAACCCAACTTGTTGATAGACTAGTGCTACATTCGAAGATGACTTGACTTGCTATCATTGTTAAACAAACATGGGAGATCTCTCTCTTCCATATCTTTAAAAAAAAATGATTCTTTTGTGTCTTTTTCATATTGTTAAATCCTGAAAAATAATGATATAATACATCAAAGAAGGTGAGCATCACATGGGTGTGCAACTATGGTCCAAGTGCACGAGACATACATATGCAAAATATACAAAAAAGGATGTGCATGATGTGGATGCTTTTGAATCATGTCTTCTTCGATAAGACACCAAGATGTGACTGTAATAAAAAACAAAGGCAAGCAGTCTTAGGAGAGTGCATTGCCAACAAATGGCTAAAGTCCAACTACAGCGAGCATTATACTCAAAAGCGCAAGCAGCTGTATGCAAATGCAAAATCACAAAATGCAAAGTTCTGAGAGTCCCATAGGTAATAGCCAAAATAAGAGTTAAAAAGGATCACAAGGATTCATCTAAATGACATGGCGAGGCTACTTAGGAACTCTCAAGCCTAACAAAAACTACGCCATGAACACCGAAAAAAAAAACAGGGTTCTAACTAGGGTACCCATGAGTTGGTAAGATCTAACATAGAAAATTACGAGTTTTTTGAAAATAGAGGGCCAATGTCGCACTTCCATGTGATTTAATCTTGAGGCGTGAAGACAATGGAAAGGTTTATGCAAAGCATGCATTTATAGGGGTGACCTTCCTGCATGCCAGTTTAGGGACACAAACCTTTTAATCGAACTACCTGTTGGAAAATGATCCTTCATTCCAACTTTCCTATCATAATTCAAAATATATCGCGAAATGACATTAGTATTGGTAGGTAAGGTTTTTGAAATATTTCATTTTTTTGTATTTTTGAAATATTATGAAGAGGAAGTAAAATCAACCTAAGCTACTTATTATACAATAATTACAATCAGATATTGCCCAGACACAAGGGTATAGGCATTATAATTCTATGGATATAGCCCATTTCTAGGCCCTAAAATGTTCCCCTTGAAATATTCTAGCTCATAAGCTCCCTTATTTAATACTCGATTTACAATGTAAGTACCAAACCGCATTGACTTTAATTTACCAATCCCAAGATCGTCATGTTGTTGGCTGTAGACAAACACCATGTTTCCTTCAGAAAATAAAAATAAAAAAATACGAGGATGGACAAATTTGTCATATTGAGCCTTGATATGTTTCTTGTGTGATTCATTAGTAGTAGACACATCCCTTCCATGCTCATCTAATTATTCCAAATGTGCCAAACGTTCTACTGATAAGGTAGTATATGGTAAGAGTGCTATGGATAGTTTCGAACACGTGATTTCACATTCTACGGATGAAGAACGTTGATCATCAACTTCCATTTGTGTAGAATGACAATCATGGTTTGCATTTTATATTATTATAGCTTGATAAGCTATCTCAATTATAGGCAAGGCCAGAGTAATTTGAATACACCCAAATTCATGTGCAAGTCTTAGCAACTTCCATGGGTCATAAAAGTAGGATGTCCTAAGTTGAGACGTCGTTAGTGTGGAAGTCATGGAAACTGTTGAAATTTTGTGTATCAATGTTGCATTGGCATGCAAGTCATTTGGGGGTAAATTAAATGTTCCCATTAATGTAGTATACAACTCAACACCGACGATTTCACAATCTGTCGTGGTATGGTATACTAGGGGCATATTAGTTATAATGTTCTTATTGGATTCATTTCTACAAAATGACAGTTGATCAATTGTAACAATCTTTCCTTCATGAGGAATGACGTGAAAGATTAACGAGACTATTTTCATCATAGCTTGGGTCCAACTCCTTCCTAGTAAAACATTATAGTTAAGTGGAGTATCAACAACTTCTACATAAACCCTTACTATCTTTCCTCATGGCTATATTGTAAGAGATAAGATAATTCCTTGAGGTTTGAAAATATGGCCATTGAAAGCTTTCAACATGGTCACGAGAGAAACAACTTCAGGCGATATTATAGCCTCCTGACATGAAAAAGACACGACACACGTGGAGGCACCCTCATCAACACCAGTGTGATGTATGTTGGACTTTTCGAATGAAACTAAATCTAAAAAACCACATGATGGGGTAAACAAGGCTTCCAATTTTCAAAAAAAAAATATGGCTTGATTTTCCATGGGATCTATAACTCCTAAATTTGAGATCAAGGGATTCCATTGAGTTGGGAAACTCTAGAGGACTTTGAGAGTGGAAATTACACAAGGATCTTGTGCCAAATATTCTACTATGCTATAATTTTGCGTGCCGCACACATTAGGATTATACATGGCCTTCTTCATAACTCCTTTTGTTGTTCCATGGACAGTATGAGTGACTACCTTCTCATTGTGTAATGGGTAAGCTACTTCAGATTCAGGAGTTTCCTTTCCTTTGGTCCAAGACGTAGTTGTTTCGTAATTTTTATTTCTACTCTATAAATTTTTATCCCGTTGACACATGAAAACTTTACTTTGGCTTATGTTGCCCCCTTGCGAGGATGCACCATGATTGCCCCCTTGCAGAAGGTGTAGGGATTAGGTGAGATATATAATTCATCTATTGTTGTTGTTGTGGAAACAGATTAGTCAACACGGCAAGTTAGACGTTGCCTTCCTATTGTGCTAACAATTTTCTAGTTGTCCCCATCTTAGGGCATTTGTAGGTTAAGTGGTCCTCATTACATAATTGTAAGGGGAACTTTACTATATCTTTACTTTAGCCCACCTCACATTGTTGTTATTATTATTGTTTGAATTGTTATTCCCTTTGTTCCTAGTTTCAATGTTCTTGTTTTTCTTCCCTTAGAGTTGTCAGTTTCCCTTAGAATTGGTTGTCCGTATTGATGGAACATCCAAAGGAGAGTTAGGTTTGGGATTCTGAGTGTTGTCTTGACCAAATGCTGGAGAATTTTTCCTAGTAAGTTTCATACATTAGCTAGCTGAGGTATTTTCAGCTAAACCAATCACACCATCGACATTAGGTCCATGGTTTGATTTGGTTGGATCAGCTTCTGCTCTTGGAGAAGTAAGCAATGTTTCATATAAAATTCTTGTTTGGGAATAAATCAAATCAAGTTGCAGGGCTTTGATAATGTCTTTCTCTTTTGTTTCAACCCCTGAAAGAGCCACATTATTTGTTATAAAAAGAATATAATGACTTGATGAACCAATCAGTCAGGAATTCATCAAGAATCTAAGCCTTAGTCAAGCCATGTCTCCTCTGCCACTCATGGATGTGGTCGGATATATGGGTAAATTTATCTTGTTGAAATGATGTTAATAATTATGTGCCAGGGTCATAGCGCACTAACAACTAAAAATTATTAAAAAATGTCATTGAAATCAAGTTAAAGGTTTGGAAAGATGCTCGTTGTAATTCACTATACCACTCTGATGCTACCTTGGTTAAAGTCTTATTGAAGAGATGCAACCTAATGGAGCTGTAATCCATCAAAGAATTAGAAGGGATCCATAGATGAAAGGACATCACATGATTCACTGGATTTTCCTTTGATTTCCCCTCATACTTAGGAATGTCTGAAGGGATTTTAGAAGGGATGGGTGGCCATAAAGGGCCATGTAACATTGGATCATTGGTTAACTTTGTAAGATGTTTCAAATACAAAGTAGCCAAAAAATGGAAACTTTTTCTAAGCCATAGAATTCCAAGTTCTAGGAGCATTAACTACCCATTATTTTGTGTTGACAAAATATTGTCCTAGATTATAAGGAACTCCAACATTCATAAAAATTTGATGATTTCTTTAAAGTTCTGATTGGGTTGTGTTCACATAAATGGTAGAATATATCCTCCAAGTATGCCTCCCATTCCCCTAACAAGTTGGCTACCCTGTTAGGTGTTAACCACTGTAGAGTCAACCACATTTATGCCTCCTACTCTATAAAAAGGAATGTTTCCTTGCAGATCATTCTCCCCCCGAAAAAAACAATACTAGTGCCCCCTAGTTCAAATATGTTACCTTGTGGTATGTTTGATCTAAAGGGAGTACTAGTACTCATAACTCCAAGTGATTGGAAAGGCAAGTTAATATGGGGTGGGATGGAGGCAACAAAATCTCTAGTTATGGTAGGTCGGTTAGGCATGGACATTTTTCCATTGTAGGGTGGGAGATTATCGAAATGAACAGATGGGCCACTACCTAAGGTAGTGATAAAAGTTGATGTAGGCCTAGATGGTGGCAAGTATGTTAGAAAACAGGACCGCAGAGCAATAACAGATATACATTTAAATCAATAAACAAGATGCAAAACACATTAAAACATTACAGCGAGACACAGATGTAACATGGTTCACCCAAACGATGGGCTACGTCCACAAAGAAATTGCCAGTCCTTTTATTACAGTCCAGAAAGATGAAGGGATACACCCTGTAGCAAAAACGCTGCACTTCCTCTTCACACTCTCACAGTCTCTCTTCCAATACAATACAATACCATACTTAGTCGTTTTACAATGCTTTCTTTTATAGGGGAAATACAATGGGAAAATTCTAGGGCTAACCCAATACCATGGGTCCGCAATACTGTTGGCCAACACACATCCCACAAGGCAAGGGGAACGAGTGTACAATACTCCTGGGTTACAATCACAATTGAATAATATCTATGGATTTGGAAGATTAGGCTCCACAACCAACAATCTCCCACTTGGAGACTGATCACAACAATTCCACCACTACTTCACTTGCTGGACTATGCTCTGGACCTTGGACTTGGAAAATTTCTTATTTTCACCTTCATGCTTGAAGGCTAACAGAAATCGAGCAGGAACTCAGTTTCTCTCTGGTTACTCCCTTTGTCAACATGTCTACAGGATTCTGGCTAGTGTGAATCTTTTTCGGTTTTAATAGTTCTTCATCTAGAACAAATCTTATGAAGTGGTACTTGAGTTGTATATGTTCAGTCCTTGAATGAAAGGTTGAGTTCTTTGCAAGATGAATGGCACTCTGGTTGTCACTGTATAGCCTAATATTCTCCTGCTTCTTACCCAATTCTTCCATGAACCTCTGCAACCAAATCATCTCCTTACTAGCCTCTGTAGCAACAACATACTCTGCTTCTGTTGTCGAAAGTGCAACAACCTGTTGCAGTTTTGAAATCCAACTTACTGCTGTTCCACCTATAGTAAACACATACCCTGTGGTGCTCCTCTTGCTGTCTTTATCACCAGCCATATCTGCATCAACATATCCATGTAGAACAATGTCTAAACCTCCAAAACATAATGCATGAGAAGTGGTACCTCTCAAATACCTGAGAATCCACTGTACTGCTTTCCAATGCTCTTTACCTGGATTATTCATATACCTGCTCACAACTCCCACTGCAGATGCAATATTTGGTCTTGTGCACACCATGGCATACATCAAGCTCACAAATGCTGACGAATAGGGAATCTTGGACATTGAATCTATCTCTTCCCATGTCTTTGGAAAAGTATCCTTGCTTAGTTTGAAATGGCTCACCAAATATGTACTGACTGGTTTTGCATTCTGCATTCTAAACCTCTGCAACACCTTTTCTATGTACTCACCTTGAGACAACGTCAATTTGCGATTTTTCCTATCTCTTGTTATTCTCATACCAAGGATTTGCTTTGCAACACCCAAATCCTTCATCGCAAATGATTTAGCTAGTTTTATTTTGAGCACATTTATATCCTGCATGTTAGACCCTGCAACAAGCATGTCATCCACATACAATAACAAGATAATATATCTTCCGTTATCTAGCCTCTTGAAATAAACACAATGGTCAAAATGACATCTATCGTAACCTTGTTCTGTCATAAACTTATCAAATTTTAAATACCACTACCTCGGAGCTTGCTTCAGGCCATACAAGCTCTTCTTCAACCTGCAAACCAAATTCTCCTTCCCTTTGATCTCATACCCTTGTGGCTGCTGCATATAAATCTCTTCCTCCAAATCCCATGGAGAAAGTCCGTTTTTACATCTAACTATTCAAGATGCAAATCTTCTACCGCCACTAGACTTAAAATAGTTCTAATTGAAGTCATTTTAACAACATGAGAAAATATTTCATCAAAGTCTATACCTTTCTTTTGTGCAAACCCCTTTACAACAAGTCTAGCCTTGTACTGCTTCTTTCCTCCATCTTCTTCCTTCAACCTGTAAACCCATTTATTCTGCAATGCCCTTTTTTCTGCAGGTAACTTATCCAGATCCCAAGTCTGGTTTCTTACCAATGAGTCCATCTCCTCATCCATGCCTTGCTCCCACTTCTTTCTAGTTTCTACCTGCATTGCTTCTTCAAAACATTCTGGTTCACCAGAATCAGTCATCAATAAATAATACAGTGAAGGAGAGAATCGTTCAGGGGGTCTACTGAACCTGGTATACTTTCTTACAGTTGCAGGAGTTTCAGGTACCTGCTGCTGCTCTTGATTTTCTGGTGCTTTTGGAACTTCATTTTCTTTGATTTCATCAAGCACTGTGTACTCTGTGTTTTCCTTTTCTTCTTTCTTTCCCTGCAATTGATCTTTGTACATGACCTTTTCATTGAATACTACATCTCTAATCCTAATGATTTTGTGATTTTTAAGATCCCATAAGCGATAACCAAAATCATCAACCCCTTATCCAATAAAGGTACATTTCTTGGATTTATCCTCAAGATTTGTTCTATCATCTTTATCAAGATGGAAAAATGCTTCACAACCAAAAGTTATCAGAAATGAGTATTTTACATGTTTACCTGTCCATGCCTCCTCTTGAATGCCACCATCCAAAGTGCTTGAAGGCTCTCTGTTTATTTAATAAATAGCAGTGTTTACAGCATCAACCCAAAACTGTAAGGGCAACCCTACATGCAATCTCATACACCTTGCACGCTCCATGATCGTTCTGTTCATCCTTTCTGACACACCATTTTCTTGGGGTGTTCCAGGGACTGTCTTCTCTCTGTGAATCCCATTGTGTGAACAACAACTGTCAAACTCCTTACTGTAGTACTCGCCTCCATTATCAGATCTGAGACATTTCAACCTTTTTCTTGTCTCATTCTTAGCCAAATCTTTCCACTTCTTAAAAGTATCAAACACATCAGATTTTTGTCTAATGCAATAAACCCAAGTTTTTCTAGTTGCATCATCAATAAAAGTAACATAATAACGAGAGCCGCCAAGAGATTGTACCTGAGTTGGTCCCCATACATATGTATGGACAAGCTCTAACTTTTCACTCTTCTTTTGTTTCCCAACC
This sequence comes from Pseudotsuga menziesii, assembly GCA_001517045.1. Classification (NCBI taxonomy): domain Eukaryota; kingdom Viridiplantae; phylum Streptophyta; class Pinopsida; order Pinales; family Pinaceae; genus Pseudotsuga; species Pseudotsuga menziesii. Next base: position 932,251 of record LPNX010322218.1, read on the forward strand.
CTGAGAATTCTAACTCTCTTCTGTTTTCCATAAACACAGTTCTCACAGAATTCCAACCTTACCTGCTTCAAATCTGGAAGCAGTTTCCTTGAGTGGAGAATCTGCATCCCCTTCTCACTCATGTGGCCAAGCCTATGATGCCACATCACCGCACTTGTTTCTGTGGAAGCTACAGAGATAGAACAATTAGTATTATGAGGACTTAAATATAACGTACCTACCCTATCTCCTTTTTCTATTACTAGTGATCCTTTAGTGATCTTCCACCACGTTTCTCCAAACGTAGACAAACAGCCTCTATCTCCCATCTACAGTGTTGAGATCATATTTATTTTTGTAGCAGGAATGTGCCTTACATCCTTTAGAAGCCAGTCATTTCCATTATTTAACTTAATCTGTACCTTACCCTTTCCAACAATTTTACATGGTTCATCATCCCCCAATAACACATGCCCAAAATCACCTTGAACATAATCATGAAAGAATTTCCTATGGGGTGTAGCATGACATGAAGCCCCTGAATCTACTACCCAGTAATCACTAGTATTATCTAATGCAAGAATCAAAGCATCTTGTAACACATCACCTGCTACATTAGCTTCCTGGTTAGTCTCTTGTTGCCTCTCACCTTTCTTCTTTGGTGCTCTGTAGTCTTTCTTCAGATGTCCTTTCTTACCACAGTTCCAGCACTCTATTTTCCCAAATCTGGACTTGGATCTTCCCTTTTTAGACTTGCCGTGATTTCTTGGGCTCCTTCCTCTCTCGTTTTGTCTCCCTCTGCTCTCCATGGTCAACGCATTACCTGATGCCTCACCTGTGCTTTTTCTTCGCATTTCCTCGCTAAGAATAACACCAACAACATCATCAAACTTAAGAGTGTTTGAACTAGGGACAGAGTTACTTACAGCCATGACCAAGCTGCTCCAGATTTCTGGCAATGAGCACAAGATTAGAAGAGCCCTAACCTCATCATCAAAGTTCATTTTTACAGAACTTAACTGACTGGTAAGTGTATTAAACTCATTTAAATGATCAGCAATAGATCCACCTTCCGACATCTTCATATTAAATAAACACTTCATTAAAAATACCTTGTTAGAAGCTGAGGGTTTTTCGTAGAGCTTAATCAATGCACTCATCACACCCTCTGTTGTTTTTTCTTTCGAAATATTGAAGGCCACCGATGAAGCCAGGCACAACCGTATTGTTCCCAGTGCCTTTCTGTCAAGAACCTCCCATTCTTCATCCTTCATAGCTGCCGACTGTTTTAATTTTCCACCCAACGGCAGGTACAGATCCTTTTGGTACAGATAGTCCTCCATTTGCATCTTCCATAACTGATAGTTTTGGTCGTTAAATTTCTCGACCCTAAACTTTGCTTCTTCCGCCATTGCTCCCAGTCGAACCAGGAACCCTTCTTTCCTACGAGTTTACCAACCAAATAGACCTTTTTGGCTCTGATACCAATTGTTAGAAAATAGGACCGCAGAGCAATAACAAATATATAGTTAAATCAATAAACAAGATGCAAAACACATTAAAACATTACAGAGAGACACATATATAACGTGGTTCACCCAAATGATGGGCTACGTCCATAAAGAAATTGCTAGTCCTTTTATTACAGTCTAGAAAGATGAAGGGATACACCCTGGAGCAAAATCGCTACACTTGCTCTTCACTCTCTCACAGTCTCTCTTCCAATACAATACAATACCATACTCAGTTGTTTTACAATGCTTTCTTTTATAGGGGAAATACAATGGGAAAATTATAGGGTTAACCCAATACCATGGGTTCGCAATACTATTGGCCAACATACATCCCAAAAAAAATTCTCGGGGACTCCGCCTCCGAACCCTAAGGCAGGGGGAACAAGTGTACAATACTCCTGGGTTACAATCACAACTGAATAATATATCTGGATCTAGAAGATTAGGCTCCACAACCAACAAAGTATTGACTAAAAACTTGGAAATGTCATTCCAAAAGAAAAATGTTTTGAGCTTTGTGGTACCGACGAAGTTCTACCATTGAAAATTAGAGAATGGTGGAAACCATCTTGATCCCATTGTGGATGACATATTTACACTTACTCCTCCTACAAGATTAGAACTAGTTAGGGAAGTTACTTCTCTTGTAATAGATGCTTATGTAGTGTTCTCCATACTAATCCTCTAAGACGATGGACTGTTGTTCTTAGAGGATATGAAAACCAACTTCTCGTTTAAAACTATGATTGTGTAGTGGGTTGAACTATCTCGATACGTATGAGGGATCCTTTATTAAAAAAATACCTAAGTCCTCCTCTGGTTGAGGAGAAGCAAATCTAGGGGAGTTATTCAACTAAACCTTAGTGTCACTAATGTGTCCTTCTATGGATCTACTCTCAAAGCCACTGTATTGTTTTTTTCTTATTGTTGTTCTATTTTTTGTTCTTGATTTTCTCCCTCTACCCCCTAAGTGGGTGGATTATTATAATCCAATACTCCTTGGTGCAAGGAAATATGTTGAATATATGTTGTCATTGTTGTCAAATATCAAAGATGAACAAGTTGAATATGTGATGTCAAATATCAAAGATGAACAAGTTGAATATATAATGTCAAAGATCAAAGAAGAAAAAGCTAAATATATGGTGTCAAAGATCAAAGATGTACATATTGAATATATGGTGTCAAAAATCAAAGATTGGAAAGATGGATCAAAGATAAACCATCTTAAGGTTAAAGGACCATCATAACATTGGTCATATTTGTGCACATAAAATAATAGCTGTAAATAACACAGGTGCGCAAATATTAATTATGAAACTCGTGAATTAAGAAAATTGTGTGTGTGATAGTCCCACAATAGTATTAGCAGTTGTTCATCTTAAAATATTAAGATGAATTGAAAATTTGCACACCGACGTAAACATTAACTTGTCGGAGACATAATTCAACGGGATGATATCCGAAGTAAACATAATTCACTAGGTGGAGACATCTCTTGAGTCAAGAAGATTATAAATAATCAAGAGATGGATGTGGTGAAGTAAGCTTATGGAAATAGAGATCTAAATATATATTCTTAGCCGGATTCGATAGTTTTTAGTGGTATCAATGGCTGGCTGATCATAGATGAATGTTTTTTTGTAGCGAAGCGACAGTACAAGATGCACAACACTGGTTGACAGGATACCCAGAGTCTAGATGTGCGAAAAGTAAGTGTAACTGTGCTAAGAGTCTTTTATAAATGGAGAATGCAGATCAGTTGAGAAGACACAGATCATAGTTATCTTTGCACATCATATTTTGAAGAACAGTCTGACGTTGATGCATATACTCATACACAAATCATAGTTTGTTTATATTTTTGGGCAACTGTATGAAACAGATGCAAAGATGCATATTAAGGATTGTGGTAGGTGTGTAATTAGAAAAGGAAGATGGAGATCAAAATTGTTTTATGATATTTTTTGGGCAATTGTCTGACACATACACGTAGATGTAGATCAGGAGAATTCAACAGTTACAGAACTTGAAGGAAAGATATTTCTCTACTTGCATTTACAATCATATTTCATATCAGGGAGGTTGAACAAGGCAAGGATCAGGGAGTTAGTATCCTCCTTCCAACTAGTGTTGGAAAATACAATTAGGGTGCAACAACATCCTTTATGTGGGTGCAGATAAAATTCAGGGGATCATAATCTCGTTCTAGTGGGTGCAAATAAAATTAAGGGGATCATAATCTCGTTCTAGTGGGTGCAGATAAAATTCAGGGGATCATAATCTCGTTCTTGTGGGTGCCAGAGAATAAAGGAAGTTTTAACTTCCACACCTGGAGAGCGCAATTCTTTCAAAAATTGGAGCTTGAAGTCGCAAGTCCTAGTTTGCGTAACCAGACTGATATTTATTCAGGTTGGTGCTTAGAGATCATGAGTTGAAGGTTACATAGATAGAAGTTGTTGTAGGTTGGTGCCAACTGTCCATGAGTTGTACTTGAGATCAAGATAACATATGAAATGAGTGGGTGCTTATGTTCGGAGACTGTAATATCCCATTGATGTATTTGTTCATATTCATACATATAGATAAACATTTGTTCTCAAACATTTATTTGTTATTTTGTTTATTGTTGTGACGATTACAAATCTAGGAAAATTTGCTTAATTTGTATACTTACATAATTATTGCTTCACCCTCCTCTTAGTAACAAATTAATACCAACAATTGGTATCAGAGCGGGTGTCTTCAATAAATAGACTAACGTCTAGAAGAATGATCCAATGCATATATGGATAAGCATGAAGGGTTGTCTACTAATATAGCTCCGATATTTGACAGCTCAAACTATACCTTCTGGAAAATCAAAATGGAGATCTATCTACAGACACTTGGCATAGAAGTTTGGAATTTAATAGAATACATATATAAATTTCCAAAAGTTGCAGATGAGTCAGAAGAGAATGGTGATGAGTCAGAAGATAACGATGATGAGTTAGAAGAGAATCGTGAGACTACAACCCCCATAACATTGATTGTTTATCTACATAATAGAAAACAATATGAATGGAATGCGAGAGCGAAAAATGCCACTTTATGTGGATTGGCAAATGTTTAATTTACTAAGTTAATGCAATGAAAAACCATGAAGGAAGTATGGGATAAATTACGAGGCATCCATGAAGGCAATGACAAGGTCAGAAAGGCCAAACTGCAAATGTTGTTTGTGCAGTTTGAAACCCTCAAAAGAAAGGAAGAAGAAGATGTAGCCTCATACTTTCTAAGAGTAGATGAGATAGTGAAATCCATAACAGGGCTCAGGGCTATTGTTAAAGAGAAGGATGTTGTGCAAAAAATCATGAGAACTAACTATTCCCACATGATTCAATCCAAAAGTGTCGTTTCTTAAATGTAGAAGTGATCGGGATGATCTAACAAAGGATCAATTATATGGAATACTTACAACATATGAAATGTGAATTGAACTCGAGAATGTATACAGAAAGGTAGTTGTGTTCAAAGCAACATGAAAGCATAAATCTAGTAGAAATGAATGCAGAAATACAGTTGACCCTTCACAAGAAGAAGAGGCCAACTTTGTAAGAAGACTGAAGAGAGGAAAAGGTAAGTACCAAGGAAAAATGCATCTTAACTGTTTTAGATGTGGCATAATTGGACATTTTTCTTCCAAATGCACATATTAATAAAATCAAGAAAGAGAAAGTGAGGAAGAATCAGAGCATCGAGAACGACAAGCATCAATAGAACAAGGACATGAACAAGGAAAAATTACAGAAACAAAAGAAAATCTTGTACATTAAAGAGAACAACTCTTTAGACGAAGAAGAAAGTGAGATTCCAAGAGATGTATTATTTATGGCCCTAATTTAGGATGAGAATGCGCCAGAAGGAAAATATTCAGTAGAAAGAGTTCATGCAAGTATATCCAAAGTAGAGAATGAATGGACGTACAACAAACTTTATCTACCATATCCAAAATCCGAGGAAAATAAAACTTCAAGAGGCTTGAAATAACTTTTCAAGATGGAGATGGTTGTTGATAACAAAAAATATATGGAGGAAGTCACATGAATTGTGTCAAATCTTGATAAATCCCATATCTCAGAAGAATGTCTAAAGTATGAAGATGAAGATAGTCTTGGTGTCAATTGGGAAGGTGAATTAATCAGTGCTCTGGATGAATTGAAGAAGTCAAGGAAAGAGAATAAAGTATTGAAGGAGAAACTTGAAGGAACATAAAAATTGATCAATCAGAATAGAGATATGTATGAAGACTTGAAGGATGAATTGAAAGTCAAAGAAGAAGAATTGCACCACACAAAAGGAAAAATCAAGGAATTAGAAGAAAAACAATGTGTGCTTGAAAAGTCCTGGAGGGAGCCAGAAATGGTAAATGAACTGTTGTAGAAACAAATTGAGCTAAAAAAATCAGATCCAATTTATGGAAAGGTTGAAGTAAGTATTGACACAGAAACTCAACACAAGTTCAGCCATAGCTCAGTTATCCTGGAGGAAATACTTAGTCGTCAACGACCCCCAGATGATAAGCTAGGCATTGGATTTATGGAAGTCGGTAGGTACATTTACGACAAAGAAAGACCTGACCTCAACCATCGGGACACTTTTTGTAGAAAACCTAAACTGCCCCCAAGAAATGAAATAACCAGGTATGCGAAAGCTCCCAAATGAAACAATGCAATCAAATGTTGGAGATGTAATTATGTTGGACATATAACAAGGTATTGGCACTCTATAAAATCCCGTGTGTGTGACAAGTATGGCCACAAGTACTCCCAATGTTTTATGAAAAAAGCAACAGCAGAAGAAATTAGGTTGGCACAAAGATGTTGAAAATTGTTCAATTCAGGAGTAAAGAACATATATACGCCCAAATATTTTGAAAGGGAATGAGTCTTAGAAGCATGACGAAAGTGCGCAAAACGAAAATACCAAGAAGATATGGATAAGAAGGACATCTCAGGTGCATCTCAGGAACATGTAAAAGTTGAAAACAACAACTATGCAATATCAACAAAAAGCAATTGGTGCTCACACTAATCCAAAAGGATTATGCAAAATCTTTGAGTCCAAAATAGGTATATTCAAACAATCAAGGATTGACATAGTAAGTAGACGTTGATTAAAATTTATTTGAAGGATTCTTATTTTTAGTGTGGAATGTGTTGCTATTATTATTAGCCATGCATAAAACAACAGAGAGGACATATACAAGTGACACACCATGATTGCGCAAAAAGGAAAGCTGCTGCATTATATTAAAAAGTTATGGTTACAAAATTGTTGAGCTTCGAAGCTCGCATTACATTAGGCCACAATTGGGCGCTAAAAATAGAAAATTGAAGCAAAAGTGAAGATGACTAAAGTTGGATCACATATGCAATTTGAGGTCGATGTCTTCGACACAATTGGAAGACAGAGGTGAAAGATGCAAATTCAAGTCCATTGGAGATGGATTTGTAGGTTCATGCGACTTCAACAGGGGAAGAAGATACTGTGTTGAAGTTGATGGATAAGGCTCAACCCTAAGACTACTCAAAAGATCGAATGTGGGTTTTTATTGTCGTTCGAAAGTTTCCACCAGCCTACTCAAACTGGACAATGTATCTGAAGTAGTCCGGTTGAAGCAACACTGTTGACACCATGGTAAGAAATTAGACTCTGTCACCTGATTCTGCCGAATTTCGATGCCTATTTGCAACCATCTAAGGTCTGCTTACTGAGAGTTAACCATTGTGTGAAGGGTGTTTAGAGAATTATTCAAATGCTAAAAATATGACACGATGGAGGACGACTGAAGAATGGTAAAGCAACACGTCAATAATAGGAAAATATTGACAAAATAAAAACCAGGGTGGTGAATAGAATGGAAAATACCGCAAGTTTATAGAATAAGGAAGAATTTGATCACATGCTTGAACATAAATTGAAGGGACATCAAAGTCGAAGAATTCATGCATTTTGCATTCGAAGGAAGAGCACGTTAAGTTAAAAATTTAATGCGTATGACAAAAGGTGATTCGAAAGAATGATGTTGGAATAAAAGTGATAGTACAAACACACCATGTGGACAAAACATCGGGAGCATCAACTTGTTCAGGCATGCAAAAGGCTAGAAATATGTACGAATTTATTGCACGAAGTAAAAACATCTCTTATCCATAATTCAAGATAAAACAACTTGCAAAATAAAATAAAGCGAATAAGGAAAAAAGAAGTTAGTTCATTGCAGGTGTTGCAGAGATAGAGTTATCTGTGACTTGGAAAGCACAAAGCTAGGGGAAGATAACAAAGTAGAAGGTCCCTTTTCCATTGATGTCAAAGGGGGAGAGAAGTTGAATAACGGATAAGATAAATGAAGTAGGAAGAGGGAGAGAATTTGGAAATGAAGAAGATCCCAATGAAAGGGGGAGCCTAATTGGGTTGACATCACTCACAAAGGGGGAGATTGTTGAATATATTTTGTCATTGATGTCAAAGAGAAAAGATGAACAGGTTGAATATATGATGTCAAGGATCAACGATGAATAAGTTGAATATATAATGTCAAAGATCAAATATGAACAAGCTAAATATATGGTGTCAAAGATCAAAGATTAATAGGTTGAATATATGGTGTCAAAACTAAAAGATGGCCAAGATGGATCAAAGATGAACCGTCACGAGGTTAAAGAATAACATGACTGAAGATGGAAGACGGAGAGAAACTCAAAATTAAGAAGATCCCAATGATAGGGGGAGCCTAATTGTGTTGACCTCAATGACAAAGGGGAAGATTGTTGAATATATGTTGTCATTGATTTCAAAGATCAAAGATGAACAAGTTGAATATATGTTGTCATTGATTTCAAAGATCAAAGATTAACAATTTGAATATATGATATCAAAGATCAAAGATGAACAAGTTGAATATAAAATGTCAAAGATCAAACATGAACAAGCTTAATATATGGTGTCAAAGATCAAAGATGAACAAGATGAATATATGGTGTCAAAAACCAAAGATGGGAAATATATATCAAATATGAACCATCACAAGGTTAAATGACCATCATGACATTGGTCGCATTTGTGCACATATTCATGCACATAAAATAATAATTGTAAATAAGACAGGTGCTGAAATATGAATTATGAAACTTGTGAATTAAGAAAATTGTGTGTATGATAGTCCCGCAAGAGTATTGGCATTTGCACATCCAATATTTGTCCAAAGACGTGTCAGACTTGTGTTGGAGTATAACTCTCCAAACAAATAAAATAGTTTTATTTTTAATTGTCTTTCAGTTATATAGTTATGTCCACAAGCTAAAGAGTTGAAGCAAGACCATCAATTTCAAATCTAAAGAGCTGCCACATGGGTGACGTTAACCAGACATTGCTCATCGTCAAAGAGGAAGTGTTGGCCAACTATAATTGTTAATTGGTACATCACATACAAAAAAACAAATCACGTGAAGAAAAGGAAAGTATAAAGACGTTGTTGATTGGTACACCTGCACAGTAAATCACATCCTACAAAGTCGTGGTATATTATCCGCTTACCTGAAAGGTCGCCAAGAAAAACTTTATTTGCCTGTGTGAAGGAAAATTGAGGTACATCGTATTCTTTTCTTGCTCACTCTGTGTAAAGCTACAAATTCTTTTTAGTCTTTCCAATGAAGAAGTGATTTTTTCCAACATTATCGGATTCTTAATTTAGGAAGTTATAAGGGTTTATGGTTTTTTTTCCTAGTAGTCATAAGCAGCTACAGATTCAAATTATTTTCAAAGGTATTGTGAAGTATCAAAGGTTTTAGGCATAAGTATATAATTTTTTTTAGCATTCTAATTTTTATTTTTTTCCTTACAATGGAAATTTCTCTCAAAAAATATAAAGGATATAAATTTCTTACCTTGAAACTAAATATTCAAATGCATATGATGAGTAAAAAATTACAGGAATTGTAAAAGTACTGAATTGCAACCTGAATCGCCTAATAATTTAATCGAGTAGCAAAATAGAGATAATAGTACGAAGTCAATCATTGGTCTTGCATTTTCATATTTAGAATTACATCTTATTGATTTAGACAGATCTTCCAAAGAGAGTTGGGAAAAATTCCAATAATTGTTTGGCGCAAAGGCAACAAATGCAAATTTTTATTTAAAGTTACATTTTTTAGATTCAAAATGGTTGTTGGAACCACCGTGTTTAGCCATATTAATGAGTTAAAGTCTTTTATAAAATAGTTAGCTGAAATCAATGCAAAAGTAGATGAAGAAGATATAAAAGCTATATTTTTAAATAGTTTTCCTTCAACTTACAACAATGCATTTTTTACTATAAGTCAATTACCTTCACAAAGAACAAATGATATTCTAAAAGGGAAAAATAGAAACAAAGGAAGACAAAATTTTGCATTGATAGCATCAACTTTCACAATAGAAGAATCATCATAATTTGAATGTGAGATTGAGAAATGTGATAATGAATAAAAGAAAGATTACTTATTTTAAACAGGACGATGTTTGCTACATGAAGGAATCTAAGAAGGTTTAACTCAGTATGGATTCTTGTTTAAGTAATTTGAGAATTTGGGAATTTTGATAATTTGAGAGTATGGGAACTTGAGGAACTTGAAAACTTGGGAGTTTGGGAGTTCGAAGAATTTGGAAACTCGAGAATTTAGAGGATTTGGGAATTCGGGAATTCTACCCTTACGAGGGTGAAGAAACAACTTGATGGAGTACTGACAAGATTCTATGTCTGTATATAAGAGAAATTGCTTGTAAAAAAGTGTTGGTCTTTTTTTGTTTCAATAAAGTTTTAGGGTGAAGAAACAACCTGATGGAGTACTGACAAGATTCTATGTCTATATAGAAGAGAAATTGCTTGTAAAAAAGTGTTATTCTTTTTTTGTTTCAATCGAGTTTTAGAGTTGTAGTGTTAAGATAGGGTGCTGCAGTATAATGCCAAAGAGAAATAAAATAATTTTATTTTTAATTATCTTTTAGTTATATAGTTATATAACTATCAACAAGTCAAAGAAAAGAGGCTTGATCTCAATGTAATGTGCGTCTCCTATCAATAAATATTTATCATCTTATTATATTTTGTGTCATATTGCAACAAATTGGAAGCAGTAGCAATGACCTAGTGTTGTTAAGGAAAACTTCATATGACCAGGGCTTTGTCACTAACCTACCGAGTTGAACAAGATTGACATCTAGGAGTTTATTTTTAAGCAGATCATACTCCTGATTTCCAATTAACATCAAGCAAATCTACACTAAAGGATAAAGGAGAAGGACTTTGTGTACCTTATTTATGAAGGTTGATTATAGCCACTCCTTTGCTTCCTTAAGATATGCTCCTTGCTATCAATCCAAGGACCAATAATAGAAACAAGATATATTCCTCAAACTAATTTGACAACGAAAAATATATTATTGAAATAAAACCATGACATGAATATGAAACTAGTAAATCAAATTCAAATCAAGGTACACTAATTACTCATGCCAAATCTCATATAATGATTAACACATAATGTAGGGAAGGGAAAGACGACCAATCTTTATTAAACAACATAACTAGTACAAATCATACATTATTTTGTTCAGCACCTTATTGAAACTAGAGCTCCAGGTCACTCCTGCTCACATACTACACAAATACCACTCCAAATCTCTGAATACATAAGGGATAGAAACTACTTGAGGGTAGTACTTTCAACACACGTGGATATAAGGATTAACGACAAAGATCAATGACAGGAAGGGAAAGGATAATAAAAGGTAAGTAATTTCTCCAACAAAACATTACTACGAATGGTCCTCCCCCATTTGGCTCATTCCAACTTTTCTTAAAGTTGATGAAGGTAGTTAGGAATAGTTATCAGATGGTTGGGGAAGTTGCAATCGAGCAAGTAGTTCTCAAAACTCCCATAAATCTCTCTCTTTCTCTCTTTCTTTATATATATATATATATATATATATATATATTTAGAACATATATATCATTTTTTAGGACATTCTTGCCTAATACAAGGGAAAGAAGTGGATGATTCACTTCCAAACAATCTGCAACATGTGAATGATTCTTGCATTCTCACCTTATTAAAGGAGAAAGTGCAAAGGATTCACATTCTACAATAACATTAGATGTGAATCTGCTCTTTTTTTAAGGGTTAAAAATTTGCTAATGGATTCACTTGAATGTTCAGGGCCATAAAAATAAAGATCAAATCATAGGCTATTCAATCCATAAATGTCATTTTTTTGTGAATGGATAGTGACACACAAAGTGTCATCTTTTGGACTATCGTCACAGATGGAGAATAGTCTATTTGATATATAACATATGCCCCCTAATGTGTGAGTTCAAAAGGGAACACGATGACTGAAATACATTATAATAAGCAATGGAACGGGATGCAAAGTAAACATGGTCAGATATTCCTAGAGTAATGAACCCGAAAAAGTACTTGAAACAAAAAAATGATGTCATACAATCTTTCCCTAAAATGGATATGTCCGTGCTTGAAGTGATAGAACATGGTCACGAAACAAAGTACACTGTATATCCATGACTTTATGAGTGTTGTATAGATCATGGCCATGAAAGAATACACAGTGGATCCATGCCACTCATAAGATCATATCCATAGATAGATACAAAGTGGATATATCTCAATCTAGAGATCATAGCCACAAATGAATACACATTGGATTTATGTCGCATCATGCATTAGGAGAACAATATAAAATTGAGTTGATTAATGGTTCTCCTATTGGTACTAGTGTCATATGAGGTGTGGTATAGTCTTCCACAACTCATGCAATAACAAAATGTGAGGATACTATGATTGGCCTAAGGTCCTCCATTCAAACCTCCCAAAGGCATGAATCCTACCCATGTGAATATATGAGCTAGAGTCAAACATGGAGGACACCATTGATTATTGATAGTTGATGTATATTGTTAACAAAAGTGAGGTAACCCATCGATGATGATAATGGGAACCAAGGTACCTAGTACATTTTAACATGTGTGAATAAATGTCTTCACTACAAGGAAAAGAGCTTGTAGCAGAGGTCATAGAAAATGATTTCAATGTTACAAGATTGGAAAAAAGGTAAAAAAAACCTATGCTACAAGCTCCGCCAATGGTAGAGGATGTTTTAACGAATATATTTTATATATGATATATATGCTCAACAACAAGATGTTTTAGTGGATGTTTTTATCAGTGTGTTTAGTTCAATATTAACACACTGATGTGTTACATAACACAATGCATTGGTGTTGTACAATGTAAAGTATCTGCACTGGTGCATTCAAATAGAATGAGCATTGGAAAAACAAAATTTCAACACTGTACTTGTGCATGCGTATCGATTATATGCACTGTTGTTTTCTTACATAAAAGACGCACCGATACAATAAGTCACATCATACACAATTTATTTATTTATTTTTATAATTGATGACTCGGTCGATTGAGATGAGTGCACCAGTGCATTCAATTGTATAACGCACGGGTGCTTATGATCTATCAAAACAACCAAGTGCGTTTAAACAACTAGAATGCACCAAGGCAATTAAACACATATAAAGCACTAGTTCAAGTAAGATTTCAACATTATCGGTGTGTATAAACCATTGGAATGCACTGGTGCGAAAGACAAATGAGAACGAACTAGTGAAGCCATCTGGTAAGTGGGAATATTTATTTTAAATTTTAACTATGCATTTAATTTACATAAATGCACTGATGCGAAGAGTTCACGTAGACACACCAATGAGGAGAGTTCGAGTAGATGCACTAGTGCGCCATAAATTACCAAAAGCACCACATATGATTCTTCTAATAGTGTTAACCGTATAACAACAAACAACTATAAAACAACTAACTAACAACTATAAAAACACACCGTATAGTGGTTAGCCGTTATATATATGGGAACTCTGCGGCTCTGAAAAATCTCCAACATGGGTTCGACAATCTCTGAGTTTTTGGAGACAGCTTTCATTTCTTAACCTTGTCGGGATAACTTTTCCTCTTTCCACAATACACAATGTATGATGATTACGTGGATTATGAAGTTGAGCCCGTATAAGGGCCAATATTCATCTCAGGTGAGGAAATAGATGGATCAATGGTTGATGATAACTCCCCTCATTTACAGGTGCCTACTGAAGCCACCATGATCGCTCATAATAATTCCAATGTGGGTACAGATACTGATGGTGCCATTAACACGAAAACACTTCCGCCATCCTCTTCGACAAAGCGTAGGAACATGAAACCAAAAAAAGTATACCCTAAACTTTATGTTGGTAGATACATTTGTCTAGATGAAATTCCAAATTACTTGAATCATGCGTTGGTAGGGAGGTTCTACGACAAGATAACATGGAGGGAGGATCTTAAACGTTGGATGGTGGAGAACTGGTTCCCGCTGCTGGGATATACACCAGACTTTCATATCCTCCCAAGAGGATGGTTTCTATTTAAAATAATGAAGGAGAATGAAGGTACCTAACTATTGGAAGAGAACTGGAGTTGGGGACGTTCCGATTTAATCTTGTGAAAATGGCATGTCAATTTTAATGCTAAATGGGAGTTGCATAACATCCAACAAATTTGGGTAGTCCTGCCCGGCCTGCCTATGGTTTTCTGGCAAAATCCCATACTGGAGGCGATAGGGAATAAGCTAGGAAGATTCATCAGAATTGAAGATGAATGGGAAATGAAGGTGGACAGGAGATGCACCCGCATCCTGGTAGACTTAGACTGAAGGGAAGGTCTCTACAACGAAATCTGGATAAAAATGCATGGAAGTCTATGGACACAAAGACTAGATTACTGGAAGTTGCACTTTTGGTGTTTCACTTGTAGGCAGGTTGGGCAACTTTAGAAGAATTTTTCCTCCTCGTCGAAAATCTCATCGAATAACTCAAAGAAACCGCGGTTTAAAAAAATATGGGTAAAAAAATATGCAGAAGAGCAGATTTCCAGTAGTGGTGAAACAAACAAAGGTAATGACATGATATCTATCTCAAAGGTGATAGACCTCAAACAAAAGGGCATCCAAGACCCCTCGGACATTAGAGACGACCGCTATCTCATCAAGAAAGGGAATTTCGAGGATGTAGCAGGTCCGAGCTCGTCCATGACAATTAAAAGTATTTCCAAAGTAGTCAAAGACTTCCCGAACATAAGGGATGAGTGCTAGATCATCACCAAAGGGACATGTTCTATAGATTCCTCAGAGTCGAGCTCGTCTACGTTAGCTAAAGGTACTTCATTATTCCCACATTCTAACCCTTCTCCCTCTATGCCCCTTTAAAAATTAAAAAATAACGAAATGAACTGCATCCCCGAGGAAGAAATGTCTGTGCACACAGACATAACATCTAGGGATTATAACCTTAGATCCAAATCGGAAAAAGAAGACAACTAGGTCTCCACAGGAGTTAGCCCCAGGGAAAGTAAAAAAGATGGTGGTAGGAAGAAAGTCATTTTTGTCTTTGGCCCAGGTTTAAGCAGCTAAGGATGTTAAGGAAGGTAAACAGTCAACCATTGGTCGGGTGCTTAGAGTGAAAAAGGCCCAACCAAAGGGATATTGATGTTATTACTTTCCTTTAATGTAAGGGGGCTAGCGGGGGCCTCCAAAACAACAGCCCTCAAAAGGATAATATCCTTGTTCAGTCCAAGAAACTATGATGGAGAGGGGGAAAGTCAAGGAGTTACTAAGCAGTTTCTTGAGAGACTCGAAGATGGAAGCCTTAAATGCTGAAGGACATTCTGGTGGTTTAGTCATGGCATGGAGCCCTAACATAAGTTGTCACTTATCTATGCCATGACTTAACATAAGTTAGTCATGGCATAGATACAAAGTTGGAGGATTTAGAAACAGAGTTACACTTATCCTTTGTACACGCTTATGGCCCTTTTCACAATAGAAGACAACACTGGGAAACCCTGGACTCTCAAGGCGCTATGGACCCTAGCAGGTGACCTAAGTCTCATTGTCGCAGCAGGGGAATTTTGGGGGAAGAACACTCGTCTTGACTCTCTAGAGAACTTCTTCGAGGCCCTTTTTGAAAGAAAGAAGCGGGTGGATGTGCATCCTTTAAAGTTGGAACCCACCTGGAAAAATAACAGATGAGGGTAACAAGCAATCTCTAAGAGACTCGACATGTTATTGTTATAGATTCCCTACTCCTATATCATCCGGTGGTTAAAGCAAAGGTAGAGACTGGTGGGCTCTCAGACCATAGACCAATCATTCTCTCTTTTCGCAGTACAGAAACTACCTTCCCCTTTCAACTTTGAAGTAGCGTGGTTATAGGACGAAGAATACCGAGAAATGGTATATGATAGATGGAAACATTTGAAAAGAACCACAGATTCTTCTTACATGCAACAAATGATGGACAACTTGAAATCCATAAAGAAGTTAACAAAGGAATGGGGGCATAAGCATAAACTTCAATACCAAAAGGAGTTGAGAGAGTCAGAAAAAAAGGATTAAGGACCTTCACAAATCAAATACTTTAGGTACCTTCTTAGTCGAAGCCTTACAGGTGCTAAAGAACAAAGAAAAGACTTGCATCTCCCTTCTGGATAAGGAAGAACAACATTGGCTCACAAAAAGCAGGGCTTTCTGGCTTGAAGCAGAAGACAATAACACTAAGTTTTTTCACGGATTCGCCACACATCAGAAAAATATCAACACCATTTCAAAAATCAAAGATGATGAAGGCAATACCACCCGTAGTTTTCAGGACAAAGCAAAGGTAGTGACAAATCACTTCCAAGCTAGGTTTAAAGCCCCATCTGACTGCCCAAAATCTGAAATTCTGGAGGTTCTCACACTTTTCCCTCACCTAATAACAGGAGAAATGAAAGAGGCTCTAGTAGAATAAATTTCAGAAGTGGATATTTTGACAGTTGTTTACTCATTTCAGAAAGGAAAGAGTCCCGGTTCGGATGGTTTTACTCTGGATTTTATCCTAGGTTTCTACGATATTATCAAAGGCAATCTACTGAAGGTAGTTAGAGAGTCTCAAGGATCAGGTAAATTTGTAGGAGCAATGAACACCACATTAATTCCCCTAATTCCAAAGAAGTAGAAGGGTGAGACTTTCGAGGATTTTTGTCCCATATCATGTTGTAACATGATCTACAAAATTATAGCTAAAACCATTGATCTCAGATTGAAACAAGTCCTTAGCTCAGTAATATCAAAAGAGCAATTTGGTTTTTTATTTAATAGGCAGATACATGACGCAATTTATTTAGCCCAAGAAGCAATTCATACCATGAAGAAGGAGAAACAATCAGTCTTTGTGCTCAAAATATATCTATCAAAAGCATATGACATAGTCAATTGGACTTTCATACACCTGCTCTTGATACAAATAGGCATGCCAATGCGATTGGTTGACTGGACAATGGGCTGCATACAGTCTACCTCATTCGCGATACTTATAAATGGATCCCCTTCACAGTTCTTTTGCTCATCTAGGGACTAAGACAGGGATGTCCTTTATCGCCTTTTCTTTTCCTCCTAGTAGCAAAGGCATTGAGTCGTATAATCCATAAAGCAAAGACAAAAATAACTCTGAAAGTAATCCGGATCTCGAACATGGTGGAAATGACACATGTTCTATTCGTAGACAATGTTTTGCTAAGGAGATAAGGAACCCTGACCAACTTCCAGAACCTAGAAAAAAGCTTGGATAAATATCTAAAGGTCACCGGAATGGTAGTTAACTTTGAAAAATACAGATTGATCTACAACATCTCTGAAGAACTACTAAGTAGGGAAAAGGTACCGATTTCTTATTCATTAGTCCCCTTTTCAGAAGGTTTCAAATACTTGGGTTTCACTTTAAAACAAATGCATATGCATTCCAATATTGAACTTGGTTGTATAAAAAAAATAAAAGCAAGGATCTCTAACTGGACCAATTGTTATCTCTCAAGAGGAGGTCGACTGGTGCTGCTTAAATCCGTTCTCCAAAGTATTCCGTTGTATTGGGCCTCAATAGTCTACATACCAAAAGGGATTTTAACAAATATCAGAAGGAAATGCCTATCATTTCTTTGAACAACAAGTACCAAAATAGAGGGCATTCCGTTAGTAAAATAACAAACTTTGATGAAGCCCAAGTCTATGGGAGGTTGGGGTTTAAAGAACCCGGATATTTTTGTAGAGCTCTTGCAGAAAAAATAGTATGGAGGTTGGTAAAAAAATAGGACTCTCTGTGGGGAAAATTATAAGATCCAAATACTGCCCAGACTCCTCTATTGAAGAATGGTTCAGACAACCCACCAAATCTCACAAAAATGCGTCAATTAGGTGGAAGGCCTTCGTTCTAGCTTTCCCACTAGTTGGGAATTGGGTAGCTTGGAATATAGGTGATGGAAGGAAGGTGAGGGTTGGAGATGATCCCTGGTCTAGGGCAGGAGAATACTTCAGACTCTCCGACCATCTTCTCACAAAAAAAACACATTTTCTTTTTGGAAAACACTCAAGCTAATCAACTTCAGCCAAGTAGAACAGTTTGGAAGTCAACTAATTCACTGGGATTATCAGATTCAACAACTACAAAATGGAATAAATTTAAAACCAAACTACAAAAATATTTCATTCGGCTTGAGGTGGGCGAAGAGGGCAGGTTAATTTGGTCAAAAAATGGAAAATATACAGCCAAGTTGGGCTATGATGTTGCCATGGAAAGAGATCATGATGGCACATAATCCTGGTGGTGGAGGAAACTATGGAAACTCCCAGGCCCTTTAAAAATGTTGATCACACTCCGGCTGGCATTAAAAAATAAACTACTAACTTGGGAAGTCCTCTTGAAAAGGGGCTTCCAGTGGCCAAGAATTTTCCTTCTATGCAAAGCAGATACATAAACAACCTCTCATATTTTTTATTCCTATGAATATGCAGGTTCCCTTTGGCGTAAAACCATTTCCATTGTGGAAAGTGCCTCAACAGTTGATTCAGATCCGTCCTTAGAGCTAAGATTCAGGAATTGGTGGAATAACGAAAGGGTACGTAACCATGCTGCCCTCCCTGCTCTATATGTGTACACAATTTGGGAAGCAAGGAATAAGGCTGTTTTTTCAAACATATGGATGCCAACATAGATAAGATGCATGATTCTTATGCAAAAATTAATGGAGCATCAAAAGGAACCCAAGCCCTCAACTCAGAGACTATTAGCGGCTCCATAAATCAACAAATCTATCCCTTGGGGATTCTTCGATGGGGAAATATAGGGGGACCCGCCCTTAGGAGGAGCATGCAGTGCTCTTTATCTAAATTATAAGGAAAAAAATGAATTTATGTTCGCTCCAGTACAAGCTTCCAATAGCAAGGTGGAACTAGCATAACTTTGTGCTATATTAAGAATAGCTTTAGATAAAAAAAATTACAAAGGTTACAGCTATTCGGGGACTCTAAAATGGTCATAGACTGGGAAAACAAGAAAATACAGATAAAGGCTCCACATCTTCAACATCTTCCGGGAGTAATTAAAGAACATAAAACAACATTTGAGACAATGTCCTTCTCACACATATACTGGGATCTGGATACAGAAGCGGATAAGCTATCCAAAGAAGCACTAGCATTACACCCCGGATTAATGGAGGTAAGGGAGAACAAAGATGAGAATATTGAAAACCACTTAGTTTGTTTATAGATCAATTTGTACAGAGCTGACAATTTTGGTATGGAACATAATACCAAACATAACAATCTTTCTTGAAGATGAATGTAAAGACTTTGTTAAGGAAAGACATTTGTAATGACAAGGATGATAAATTTTTTGGAATCCTTGGATATCTTTAATGAGAATCCCTCAGGGACAGTTCATGATCACTCTTTTTTTAGAGTGATGGATCTTTTCCTATTAGAATATATATATATATTCCATTCCTCATCTGAAATTGAAAGTTTTTTTATAGTACTATTCATTTCAATTTTAATGGTTGCGTTTGTGTGTTTTATTAGTGTTTGGGGAGACACACTAGAGCGACATTAATTGTCAAAAGCACCACATCAATTAGAGGAATTTTGAGGTCTAAAATGGGCCTCCTAAGGAAAATAATAAAATAATAAAATAATAAAATAATATTTATTAATTTTGGAGGATAAAAGAAAAAAACTACTTTTTGTGTTCGTATTTTTGACATATCTCCCTGTTTTTTACTCAAATTTCGATCGAGAGAGCTCGTTGGATGCAGAATTTGATTCTGCATCCAACGAGCTCTCCCGATCGAAATTTGAGTAAAAACACAGGAAGATATGTCGAAAATATGAACAAAAAAGTAGTTTTTTTAAGATAAAGATGTCAATTCAACCATTATGGTTGACTCATTTTATTGAAATTCTATTGGTTCTTGAATTCCAACTCACAAGAACTTATTGTTGGCATGTTTTCTTATAANACAAATTTCCTCCAATATGATTATTTGAACAACGACTACTGACATTGCAGTCACACACACACACACACAATTTTGTAATTCCATTATTTATTTGAAATTGAAAATTTTATAGTACTATTCATTGCAATTTCAATTATTGGGTTTGTTTGGATTAATTTCTTATAGAATATATGCAAACATCTATTATAATATTTAATAATCCGTACATTTAATTACCAATGTATCGTTTCACATGTAACATTTGACAATAACATTGAAGAATGCAATTGAATAAAATTGTTTATTTTATTATACATCAATAACATTGCCTTTTTCATACAAAATAAGACAACATAGAGATAACAATAATCAAAATGTCAACATGCATGTAATTGTTAGAGTTATTGGTAACCCATTGTTTTTCAAATCATATACTATGTCCAGTACATTATAATGCATACATTCTTATTTTCACATACAATTATTTCAAAATATACAACAACGTACAACAACTTGTATTAACATCAAAAATAAATATGGACCATCATTCTTCGTTGGAATTGTTATCATTAATCGAGCCACTTGCATCAATTGGTTTGTTTTTCCGAATGTTTTGTTTATTTGCGTAATTGTTTTCCTCTTCTTTAGCTTCCATTTTCAAAACATAAAAATAAAGTGCATTGAGTGCATCTACAATGCCAGGAATAACGAAAAAAATAGATGGTATACATGAATGTAAATAAAAAAGTGACATACCTGCATCGTAATAATTGTGTCATAAATGATATATATTATTTCAAAACCACATCTCATGTCTTCCATTTACCAGTCTTCTATTGGATCCACTCCATACTTTGATTTCTACAAGTTGTATGCCCCATCACAAATCATAGATTTAATATAAAGGATTTATGTTCTTTTATAAATTAAAAAATGGGAGAAGTAAAACAATATATATACTTACAAAATCCACAATTAATTTTTGATACACAAACATATACTCACAACCCTTGCTTAACCCAATGTCAATCAATTATTTTCATGGTTTCTCTTTATATGTTAACACTTGTTTGGAGACATCAAAGGAATGTCAGTGAAAAAAAAAATATATACAAATCACAACCACTACAAAATCTTAATTTCTTATAAGGAAATAAACTAGCAATTGCCCCCAAGAAGGTGCAATAATACGTCGATAAGGTGGTTGTCAGAGGGTAAAAGAAGGAAAAAAATGAAAGATTAAATTGAGGTAGTGTATATATTAAATGTTTGTAAATGATATGATCCTTTTAATTTTTGTGTTCAATGTGGCAATGATTAAAAACATGTAGTGATCCTAGTATGTAGGTAATGCCCTGTATTATTTATACGGGGATGTAAAAGTATTTATAAAAATCAGATTTCCCTCTCTCTCTCTCTCTCTCTCTCTATATATATATATATATATATATATATATATTATGAAAAGAGACCTTGATAACTATTTCCTTCAAACAACAGTATATTGATAAATGGAACACTGCAATTATTACAACAACAAAATGGAACACTCCAATTTCTCAAAAGATAGAGAATAGTCCAAAACATAATATATAACAAGTTTACTGAACTTAACACGTTTACAAAATAACAAGTAGGTATTTCCAATTAACATCACATTACAGTTTGGCATGGAATGCCATAGCATATTTTAGACATGTCTTGTTGCTTTTAAAAAAGAGAGCAATGGCAAATGGGATTTACAATGAACATCACAACATAGTTTGTCATGGCATGGAAGAAAGTAATCTCATCAAGAAAAGACTCCAATGTGTTGTTATAACTGATGCGGTAAGAACTATAAAAATGAAAAACATGTTTGATATGAATCGAAGTACAAAATGAACAATAATAATCTCGTGTGGGATTCAACGGAAAAATATGGCGTTGCAAACATATCAGGCCAACATAGGGAGTTCAGGTACATGAACATTGTATCCTTGTCCTCCGAAATGGCATTGACCCTTTCCCTTTTCCAGAGTGTAAAGTTGTTTTTGAATTCTCTGCTTTGAGAAATTGTTGCATCTAAGTTGTAGATGGATGTGCATATTTGATTAGAGCAACTGCATAAGAAACACATAATGATCAGATCAAACACATCTAACAAACGACATTTCAAATGTGAATATAACAATCATGGTCTTTAAGATATTAACCTAAAGGAATTGCAACTTTTATTTGATACCCGTAGAGAAAGAAATCCTATCAGAATTGCAAAAAAATACCAAAATAAGAAATTCAATAGGAAATGCTTTAACATACCCTATGCTTGGAATTAAATAATTTGATTTTACAAAAAAAACAAGTAATTACTCTCATAATGAAAAAAATGAGTTAACATAAACCCAATTGCAGAGACAAACCTATGTAGATACAAGCTCAATATAGGCATGTTACTGAATGCAGAAACATGCTCCCACAAACTGAATAAATAGCAAATTACTACAAATGAACTAGAATAAAGGTATGCATCTAGAAAAAAGTACATTGAACTAACATATATTCTTTAGATTTCATGAACTAAATTTTATTTGGCAAATTACATTTAATTGATAGCTTGGGTTTGCCAACTTTTATTAGAACTTGTCGATTTTTACCAATATTAGCTATTAAGCGATAGTAAATAATGCCATATCACCACCCATACCTATCATGATGTACATCAATTCTTTGAATTCCAACTTTGTCTTTCACTCCAAGAATTTATTACGATAGCTGATACAGAGGAAAAATAAAAATCGAAGATTGTTCCACATGAATCCATGCAAAGGGATGTGTGTATCTATTTGCCATGTTAATGAGTTGATTCAGTTTTAATTGTCGAAGAAAACTCGATTGACAACAACAATTATGAATAGTTTGCACAATTAAACTCTGAAATTGAAACTAAACATATAGCAATTCAAAGCAACAATAAATCCATTGTCAAATATCTCCAAGCTAATGTATTTTTTGTTTTAAGACCATTAAAGAGATTTTATAAATTGACAGATTAGAATGTAACTACTTAATTTAAGAATTTCAAGGCTAAAATTTCCTAGAAATTGTTTGAGTTTATAAGATTGAATTGAGGAGTAAGCACAATTAGTAATTGTTGTTGCAAAATCTCATGGAGCACGTTGTAGAATGCTCCATGAGATTTTCATTTAAGAATTTCATGGATAAAATTTCCCAGAAATTGTTTGAGTTTATAAGATTGCTTTGAGGAATAAGCGTAGATAGTAATTGGTGTTACATAATCTCACGGAGCACGTTGTAGAATGTTCCACGTGTAAACATGTGTGTTAAGTGGTTGTTAATACGAGCACAATGTCTTGAGTGATTTATATAAATATATTTCTTATATTTAAAATGCTTGAAGAGTTTGCAGCTTCCTGTAAGTTTGGAGGAGTTGTGGGTAGATGAATGTCAGCAATTGAAGATCATGCAGATATTGGCGGGGCCGAGAAAGCTTCAATGATTATATGTTGGGTGGTGCATTGACTTGGAAGAGCCACCAAGTATGGAAACATTTGTCTCTTTCAAGTGGTTGGCGGTTGTTGAATGTGTGAAGCTGAAGAAGATACAAGGGCTAGCTCATTGTATAAAGCTTTGGTTCCTAAATGTATATGGGTTCTCCGAGTTAGAAGAGATACCATAGGGTTGGCTCATTGTACAAAACTTGGTTCCTAAATGTATCTGGGTTCCATGAGTTAGAAGAACTTCCAAGTATGGAAACATTGGTATCTTTGGAGGATTTCAGCCTTTTCCATGCCATTTCATTTTGCTATCGTATGCCAAAGTAAAAAAAAAAAACATTCCATATAGAAACATGGCTCACTATAACTACTCTCTCAACCCAAACCTCTGATTACATGTTATGATATAGCAATGGATACTTAATCTCCATTAATATTAACAGGACATGTGTTGTCCTTAAACCGTTTCAGTGAAGTAAGGAAGCATCTGGGTAGCTTCCCAACCACATGCAAATACTACCAAAAAGAAACCTAAGTCATCCCCCATCCCAAAAGTTAATATAAGGGATAATCAACATTGACAATAGTCACATAAATATTATGTGACTTCCCTACTGGAAACTCATGATTACTAGCTAGCTGCATTCTATAGGAAGAGATGCTACATGCTAATGACCTCAAACATAAATCATGAACACTTGTAATCAACGGGCACAGTACAATGAAGCTATCAAGAATTGATCAGGCATGCAACCAGAAAAAGCATAATTCAGATCCACACAACCTATAATGCAAACATCAAAACAATGCAGTTTAGCGTGATTTGTCTCTAATGTTACCAATTCCTATCTCATAGGCATTTGTTGCTTGAACTTCACATTGGATTCCTTCAAGCTCTCTCTTTAACCTGTCCTTGGAGCTTGCATAGAGCATCTTGTTTCGGACCTTGGAAGTATCAGGAGACCTATAAAAAATAAAGGGCAAACACATTCACATAGTGAAAAAGACCATAAATGAGCAAAAACCTATACCCACTTAAATGCACCACAAAATTCTACAAAGTAAACTTAACACTAAAACAAAGAGCAATCTATAAATTGCACCTAGGTTCAACATTTCTTATCCATAGATATCTATTAAAACATTGTCAAACATAGATTGGACTAAATTCCTTCTATTTCTTGATATGCCTGAAATACACAGAAGTTTATAAACCATGTCATGACTTTAGTTGTGAAAGCACAACCTATTTTTCCATAAACATCGGTTCAAAAGTGGTCCTTAATCATGGATTCATCTACAAATTTCTCAAAGGTAAGAGTAAGTGAAGCCATGAGGTGAGAGTATGCTGGTCTGCCATGTTAACCTAATCCAAACAAATTAATTTCTTGAAAATTTGAGATGTTTATACCCAAATGCATTTCACACCATGATTTGAGGTGGCACTCAAGTCACATTGCTGAACGAAATACATGATTGTGGTATCGTAACGTTGGTGAATTATACTGCCCTTAATCTTTGATAATGCATATTATAAATTCACCTTTTTGAAACTACAGAAATGAAAAACAATCTGAATAATTCTAATTTATTTCATCTTACCAACCTTCATATCATCATTGGAGACTCCATAATCCAAATTGGATACATAAATTTTTGTACTAGTCTCAAATCCAAGTTGCATGCCAAAGGATTCCATGCTACAAATTGTGGGATGTTGTGCATTTCTGTGTGTGTTTGGATTCATTATGCCAAATTCGAGCTAGAATTGATCATCGCAATTTCCTGACTCAAACTGTATATAGAGTATTACTGTGTTAGGGATCAAAATTTTGATCTTTCATAGGTCCTTTTCATAATTTGCCCAATCATAAATAATCAATTCTATCAGATCGAATAAAAGTTAAACTGTCCATCTCTAAACATTGATATGCTTGGTTTGCAACAAATTGGATTCTAGCTTCTTATTCTCTTATGGAGTTATGGATAGCATGCAATAAGACCAAATTGGATTACCTTTTGCATTCCCCTTACCTGGGAATCACGATGCATTATGTAAACTCCATGCCAATCACCATATTAGTGATGAATGAGTTGTCATAACATAATTTCATATGATTTCATTTCTAAAACATTTAACAAATAATCTTCACACTTTGGACTCGACTTCAGTGTTTCAAAAAACTACCACAATTTCAGTAAATAGGGAAACATGAAAAAATTGAAAGGTTCAGAGGTTGGAGCTTTGGAGACTTTAATATATGTTGGACAAACAAGAGAAATCCATTCAATTAAATTAATCATTCCTAAAAATAGAGTGCATGTAGAAAATCTAATGCTAATATTGTAATTGATAGTAGAGAGGAATCCTTGTCATGCTGAAAGTATGAGGAGAAAGCTATAGACAACCTCATGTGTGTATGCACCAACATAATACTATTATAGTATAACATGATATTAGATTTTTATGTAATATGGCCACTAATAACTTATTAAGTTAGCAACATATGACCAATGTATTAATTAGCCAAATTCCAAGTCGCTCACAAGGATCAATTAATTGTTGTTTCGCCAGTTACCCAACCCATCCATTACTATGCCCCCCAGTAAATTTTCTCTCCTTTTCTTCCTCCACTTCTTGTCTCTGTCATGGATACAATGAAGAAAAACATGGTGGTGGATATGGAGAATGACAGACGAAGTTGTGATGCCAATGGCTACGCCTGTCACACAGGAAGGAGGAGGAGGAGGTGGTTACGTAGTTCTACAATTTGTGGTATTTTCCTCTTCTTCCTCTGTGAATTGGCTGGCCGCTGCCCCTTTCTCATCCCCCAGATTGATTGGGATAGAATCTCCGCGACTCCGGGTCGAGCCAGGAAGGGTCCAACAACATCCGCAACCACAACGGGTAGTGATTATCTAATGTCATGAACCCTAATCCACAAGACCTCGAACCATATAGCTCATGTCACTACTCGTTTTCATTGCGGAACCACACCAAACTTATTCATAGCTATCCACAGTTCAATTTGCAGAAAATCATATAAAAAAATACAATTCAATCCACTGCTGCAAATCTCGAGCCACAAAACCTCAAAATCTTAAAGCACGGTTTTGTTGTTCTTTGCAATTAAACTGGACCTATCATTCTAGAGTTTCATATTGGGTAATTATTTGCCACTTCTTCCACACTGAACACGAGTTTGTAAATGTTTTAATGCCTGGAAGTTTCCCTATTTCTTCGCATGGAAAGCACACATGTTTGGTCTCAACATTTTTCATTCTATTACAAAACAGGCGGATAATCAGAAAAATTGAACTTACCAAGATTTTTAATGTGGGATTCGACCAACGACATATGCTCAGCTCGGGTAGATGATCTCATGATTTAAAGCCCAAGGGTTTTTAGTGGGTAGAAAGGAAGATGTGCTCTCCATCAAGTCATCATAAATTTTCTTTAGTGGGAACCCTGCTTCTCTCCATGCCCCTGTAGCCTAAGAGAGAAACCAATGCAGAGCTTTATAAAGCTGAAAGAAACTAATACAACATTATTTTTTTCCTAAAAAAAAACTATACTTTATTTATTTATATGATTGTTTGGTATAGATCCATCATCCAAATAGCTAAAAGTCGAGCCATAACATATGATAGATCCACATAGAGAGCAGCAATTCGGGTCGATCACACCCCGCCAAGAAAGGTTGTCCCAGGTAAGCAGGCGTTTATCTACAACCAACCATTGGAATAGTTTAAGATGTAGTAGAATTTTCTAGGACCATGAAACAATATGACACCATAAACTAATACAACATTGTAAGTGTGCGTGTGAGAATGATATTATAAGTTGTCTTTACTCTGAGATTAAACCACACTCGTCTTTTGTTACTGCATTGTAGCTAACACGAACATTAGTTTTATTTATAAAGCAATATGTTTTATTAATGAATTAAGAGCCAAATTCCAAGCCAATGCTAACTTTTCTATTGTATATAAGGTACTTACTGACTAATAAAGACTTTGGAATGCCAATAATTTGGAAGAAAAATTGAAGAAGATGATAAAACCATTAATATTGAAATAATATTAGTTTTTTGATAATGTTATATTTTTTTCTCAAATTAGTTTAAATAATATATATTATTATATAGATTTTATTTTTTTTAATATTACCTTTTATATATTAATAATATATATTCTTCTATTTTGATTGTTTTTTTATTATACCTGCCGTCGGCAGGTTATCTTTTGAAATAAAATTCAAATTCAAAAAATAAAATTGAACTCTTAATACTTTAGCAAGACACAACGATCAAAGCCCTTCAATTGACGAAAGCCCTTCAATTGACGAAAACAACTATAATTGATTTGAAATTGGTACAAAATCAATTTCCTTGGGATTACGACTTGCAATGAATGAGGTAGGGGTTTGTCTTGAGAGTTTCAACCTCATCATAAAGAATTGTACGAGCAGAGAGCTGGCCATCCAGCTATTTGACATGTGAAGTTATGGAGATCATAACACTCGTTATGGGATGAATCTAAAAAAACCTTCTCATGTGTTATAGAGTCTTTATTGTAATCTAAGATAAAGACATCCAATAAACTAAAATTGATTTAACATAACTTTTAAATAGCCACTTACTACACGAGACATACTTTTGTGATTAAGTGGTACCGATCTCTTTTATAGTCATTTGCTTTGAGAACTCCAATTTTAAATTTATAATATATTGAAAACTCCAATTTTAAATTCTAAATTCATAATACAGTAAAAACTCAAAAAATTCTTGACACAGAAAATATTATTTCTAGATCCAAAAACTTTAAACTCATAATACAGTGAAAACTCTAAAATATCTTCTGCCAGTACACTTACTTCACTTTAATAAAACCTTACAACATTTCCAACACTAACAACTGCTCTTTTCTTTAAAATCCACCTATCAAACCTCAGTAGTACATCTGCATCTATCAACCCTACGCTTTATTAGTTGGCTGTGATGAAATTAAAAGGAAGAAAACCATGTTTGACTGCAGCTTCCCACAGTCGATCAATGCTGGTGATGTCAATGCCATCATCGCATTCATGATGATCCCATTCTTCCAGTGCGTGCACAATTCCTCCAACACGGCATGTGCTCATCAGTATTCTAGGCAACCCGTTCTTTTGTTTCATTTCCCATCAAACAAAATCACAGAACCACCGTCAACATCTTTCATAAAATCATGCAATTGCACACACATAAATGTTTCTGAAAACCAGCCTTACCTCGCAAGCTTTCGGATTCTCAAGATTCGTGGGCACACTCATTGCAGGAATGGTCTAGTAAGTGCAGTCCTCACGAACATTTTGCATCAGAAAGGGAAGAAATGAAATAAAACAAGTTCCCTTGGGTGCCTTCATTTGATCTTCCCGACTAAGCCATTTGCCTACTATCCATGTCTATCCATGTCTGTACCATATTCAACTTTCCATTAAATAATATCCCATTTTACTTCCAAGGAGAAAAGATTAAACATCTTAAAACCTGATTACAGCGTGCTTCACATGAATTAATCTAAAAAATATATTTGGATCACATCTCTACAACACCACTCTCAAATAGCAAATGTATAAAACACCCACCTTGCAGGTAATGCTCGACTAGTAGCTTGTAACATGTAAAAGGTTGTGTCAAAATTCTTGAGGCACTCCCATCTTTAATTTCTTGAATTGTTCTTATGAGTCCAGCAAAAGCTGCCCAGTAAAGTAAAATAGTATCTGAATCAATTTAGAAAGGAAAGTGGTCTGGTGAAATGATTCATTGTGTAACCTTAAATCCGGTTTAGTTTAGGACATACACAAACATGAACCCTAACTCTTCGTTCACCAAGCACCCTAGCTATACCAGTTCCCACCTTGGATGCTCTCCGAGAAATAAGAAGCACCTCCGACGTTTCTTTCTCTTGAATGAAATTCAAAACAAAAGCAATTGCTAAGGTACTACCATCGACAATACAAATTTTGAGATTCTTGTGGCACTTGAGAAACAATTTTCCTCCTTCGTTCAAACCTTCATTCTGGGAATAATCAATATAAGCGAAATTTAAACAGGCCCCGTTTTAAGCAAAGGGAAGATTAATGCCATAAATGAAATTAAACAATACATTGTTGTTGAGAAGGCCTAAATCTATAACTTTTGCTCCCTCTTTATCAGCGTCCAATATGGAATTTTCAATGATGTTTTCTCCGATGATAGGAAATATTGCATGAGTCGATTCATATAATATGAGTAGAAGGAAGACCAAAAACAAGCATGGTATACTAGTAAAGTAGTTTGCCTCTTTACTTATAAGTAAAGTAGTTCGTGAATGTCTATAAATATAATTAAAAGCTTATTTTGTTAATTTGGTGAAGATAATTAGCTATTAAACAAAAGTTAAAATATATAATTTTATATCCATTATTTATAGTTCATATCAAATTGTTAAACTTAATATAATCACAAAACAAATACAATTTAAGTAAAACAAAACAAAAACTGATATGAAAAAAGAAAACAAATGGTTACCAATTTCTTGTTATGCATTTAAGGCAACAAGATAAGATAACCATAGAATGAATTATGTTGTACATTTGTTATACTTGGTTTAATATTGTTGATCAAGTCAACCAAATCCAAAATCTGAGATAATATCTAAATAATATAAGATAAGATAACCATACAATGAATCTTGTTGTACATTTGTTATACTTGGTTTAATCTTGTTGATTGAAGGAAGACCGAAAACAAGCATGATATACTACCACGGTGGCTTGCTCCTTAACTTATACTGACAAGTAAAGTGGTCCCTGAATATTCATAAGCACAACCAATCACTTATTTTTGTGAATAATTAGAGCTGTTAAACAAAAGCTAAAATATATAATTTTATATCCATTATTCATAATTCATATCAGATTGTTAAACTTAATTTAATCACAGAACAAATACTATTTAATTAAAAACAAAACAAAAAATGATATGATAAAACAAAACAAATGGTTAGCAGTTTCTTTTATGCATTTAAGATAACAAGATAAGATAACCATAAAGAATCCTGTTGTACATTTGTTACACTTATGTTGATCTTGTTAATCAACTCAACCAAGTCCAAAATCTCAGATAATATCTAAATTACTATTTAATTAAAAACAAAACAAAAAACTGATATAGAAAAATAAAACAAATGGTTACCGATTTCTTTTATGTATTTAAGATAACAAGATAAGACAACCATAAGATGAATCCTGTTGTACATTTGTTACACTTAAAGGTTAATTTTATAATCAACTCAACCAGGTAAATTTTATAATCAACTCAACCAAATCCAAAATCTGAGATAATATCTAAATTCCTATGAACATAATTAAATGAATTAGAAAACCAAATCACATAATATAGTATATTATAACATAATATAGTATGTTATATGGTATATACATCACCTGAAAAGTGTATCTTGGAATCACCCAGGTTTGCATACGTAGTCGATATAACAGATTCTTTTCAGCGATGAATGTTCTTCCAAAAATCCAAAAGATCTGCATGACAGCGTTGCTGATAGGCCACAACATTCCAATATACCATTTGGAAGAATATGGCTTTGCAGCAAATGAAGCAAAACCGAAAAGCAAATGAAAAACCGACTACAGGCTTGAGGTATACAAAATCAAATTTATTTTTTCGCCCTGTTTCAAATTACAACCATATTTTGATTTATTGGCATAGAAATAAATTGCATCATTCCACCTTTTTAATGACTTGAGAGAGATATTTACCTTCCCATGCAGCCTCATAAAGAGAATCCAAGGATTTGTCGACTGTTCCATAAAGATAATCATAAATGGGCATGAAAAGACTGAAGTTGGTGTGCACTTGAGAATGATGAAGAGAGTGAAATCTGCAAATGCAATTTTTTTTCAAATATTTAAAGGAAAAAATGAAAGCACAGTTGCAACGAATCAACTAGCTATCAAGAAATTGTAAATCTTCTGTTACACATACACATATATAAAACCTGTGATCATTACTTACGAGGGCATGTAGATCAAGTATTTCAGAGGAGGAAAAACCCTAAATGGCCACTTGGGGAGAAACTCGAAGTTGCAGTGGCCCATATTATTCATGAAATCGAACCAAAAATGGTATCCAAACAGAACACCAATCAAAGCAGTAGGTGATAAGTAAAGCTAGTTGAGGCATATAGAAGATTAGTGCATACATTATATGTTCTGCAAATGGATGCACCATAGCTTAACAGAAACGACGACACATTTTCAGTATCAAACGTCAAGATAATACATGGTCAATGCAACATAATTAATGTCTTCCTAGACAATATCATTTCAAGGAATCCTTTTCCAAGCTCCCAAGTAAGATCCACAAATATCATTTCAAGGAGTACTTTTCCAACTCTCCACAATAGGATCCAAACTCCATAATCCACTTGTTATTGCATCCACGTGTTCATAAAGTCTCGGGATCGTTTCAGACTCCACTGTAAAATTCACAACCACTGTTTCTTTTCCAACTCTCCATAGTAATATCCACGATCCATTTGTTATTGCATCCGTGTGGCCAAAAATTCTTTTCCAACTCTCCACAGTAATATCCACGATCCATTTGTTATTGCATCGGTGTGGCCAAAAATTATTTCCCAACTCTCCACATTAAGATCCAGAAGCCATGTGTTATTGCATTTGTGCTACATAATAAATCAATGACCCATAGAGGAAAATAAAATTGATCAATACATGAATTGATCATACCACATGTATAAATTAAAAAGCATAAGATCCCTAAATATTGTGACTTTCAGTCCTTGATCATAACACTGTGCAAAAGTTAAAAAATACATATGATTTGAAAATCCCAAGGCTTCAACTCCGGCCATATAAATAGTAATTTGCTTCAGAAATAAGACCCTCCTTTTGAAAGTGATGATATTACCCCTGTTATGGATCACTTCAAGCGACACTTTTACAAAGTAATACAAACCATGACAAATTTGGAACGAGAGGATGAAATCCATAACAAAGTAGAAACCCTTATATGGATGTCTTTTAGCATCAGTTTTAGAAAGTGATGAAACCAATGACAAATTAGAAACACCTCTTTATGAATCTTTTACACATTATTTTAAAAAAAGTGATGAAACCCATGACATTAAGAAGGCATGTTAGATATCAAAATACTGAGGCATCAACTTCAGCTATATAAAACTCCTTAAAAAGTGACGAAACCCATCATGGAGTAATCTTTCTTAGGCTTACTCCAACAAATTTAGGCCGACGAGGGGCATGAATATAATATCATTAACGACACAATACTCCAACAAATTTAACTTACCAGAATCATTCAACTTACACTCTCCTCGGCTTGTATAGTCATTTTCTTGACCGATCTGTGAGGAGCTCCAAATGCTCCTAAAACGTTGGGAGGACCTACTCACAACTCCATAAAACCAACTAAAGAGATATGGTGCTATAGGTTGTGCTTTGAAGATAATATTTAAAGGGTTGCAACAAATAAAGTAATCATTGACTACTCTAGCGAAGAGAATTCTCAACAGACTAATCAAATGAAACTTGTAGGATCACCATTACCTACCACATCAAGAACTTCAACAACATGGTCATTTGTGGAAAGAAATCATGGAAAATTGTTAAAGTGTCCAATAGTTCATTGCAAAGGGGAATACATGACATGAAAGAGACACAATGCATTTGCGATTAGATGGGTGAAGTTGTAGTCAGCACATTATTTACATTAGTTGTATAAAATAATTTTGCCAAATCGAAAATAAAATATATGATCAATAATGAATATAAGTTTAAATGTTACCAGCACAGATATACTCCTCTGCTTTCATTATTAGTAAGTGAATCGTGGGAAATTATTTTCATTATGTTAAAATTCCCTGGGTTCCCCAAATTGGAAGGAAAAATACTTACGATTTTACTCTCCAAACCCTAATATTTATGCTTCTTCTGTGAAAAATGGCGCGATATTCTCCAAATTATAAGCTTCTTCCATGAAAATATATCGTCAAGGGATATTGTGGATTCATTGGAACCTGATCCTCTCTGAATGGAATTCGAATCCCAGCAATGGCCTAAGTAAATTACATCCACACTAATATCGCCATGAAACATGAAGCATTTTGCAGTGCTTTGATTTTATCAAATCGATGTTCGTGCTGGTGTTTGAATGACGCTTGTGAGGAATTAACTTTACACTTACAGTTTGTCGTTGCGTGATTTTATGCAACTGTAGAGATTAGTAAATGGAAAATGGTCTTTGTTTCCTATTCCGTATACTCATGGGTTGTATCTTTCTAGAGGGTTGAAATTGAGCAAGGGGTCGATTCTTCCTTCTTTTAACAATCAATTTTCGGTTTCGGTCGTTGTTTTGGGCCAGAGAAGCGCAGGAGGCTGCGATGTCAACCTTCTCCCGAGGAATACTCATTATGTGCATCCTTGCTATCTGTTCCCAAATAAAACCCAAATTGTTGTCGCTATGGGAGGAAAATCCAAATGATCTGCTAGCTCTTCTCTACTCGCGAGTCACTAACACATTCAGAAGCCACGTCTCTGTGAACACATTCAAAAGCGTACAGACAACAGAGCGATCAAATGCAGACTTGCAGAACATGTCAAGCTGATGTTGACAAGCAGGCATTGTTGATCAGAACCAACAGACAAAGGGAACAACCAGCGGATACGAGAGCGAGTAGACATGACAGACAACCAAACACGCGTGAGACAATCGTGGAGAGACAGCCGCGGATGGGGAGAGAACAGCCAAAGATAGAGCTACAGCCATGATCGCAGGGTTACGTTGGTGGATTTTTTTTAAAACACTTGGCAGCTTGTTATTCGCCAGAGGGATGACTATGTGAATAGTGTTTTTTCAAAGAACTTCAGAGAAGAAAATGTATATCGACGTAAAAATACTCACAAACTTTGCTATCGACCACTTTTTTCCATTTTGTTTTAATGTGAATCTGAATATCCATGTGAATCTAAATATCCACATGAATCTGAATATCAATTTATTATTAATTGTAGGATCATGATTTAGTTTCGAGTTCAAATGCATAAGACATTCTGCCAGTTTCAAACACCATAATATCTTATTAAGAGCAAGATACCGCAAGCAGTTCATATATGAAAATGGGCAGCCACTTTACCTTGCAAATTGTAACATGTCGTCTTCAAGCAACAATCCTGGTTCATTGCCAGTAATTTGTTGTGAGATAGAACTCTTTTATGACACCCTAGTAGTTTTTCGTTGTTCAAAATGTCAAGGGTTGAAGGAGAACCCTTGGTGAGTCACACTGACCCACCACAATAGTTATAAATTACCCAATGTTGATGGTTTAATAACCCTTATTGTAGTAAAAAATCCAATAGGCGATATAGAAAAGACACGCAAGAACACTTCCCTAGGATCTTTTCTGAAAAAAAGGAATCCAAAATAACTATGTCTCATCCTAAATTGACGAAACCCTCTGTTTATGTTCAGTCAACTGAAAGTTCGAGTGATCCAAAGTATGATTTGAATGTCACCCATCCTGTCTCTACTAAAATATCCAAAACTTTACAAGAGTTGAGAGCAAAACTATTGAAATACACAATGAGGTCCATCCAATTATTGGGGGTAGTGATGATTTCTCCCTTCCTGTGAATTGCAAAGTAAATATCAAATTTCTTACAACCACGCTTTGTATGGTGTTTGGTCATCTTCTCTACATATGCCTGATGGTGGGACCAAACTCTCCTTTTATGGTAATCATTTTATGATTGCGAAGTCTAATATTGGTGCTGCAAATATTGAGTTATTTATCCTTTCACATGTACTTGTCCCTCCC
The DNA here is from genome assembly GCA_001517045.1 of Pseudotsuga menziesii. NCBI lineage: Eukaryota > Viridiplantae > Streptophyta > Pinopsida > Pinales > Pinaceae > Pseudotsuga > Pseudotsuga menziesii. The sequence goes on from LPNX010322218.1 coordinate 967,612, forward strand.
AAACAATCGATAGCACTTATGTCATTTTGCGGTCCTATCTTTTGTCGGTTTGATTACTTGAATATTGTTAAATAAAAGCATATCATTTCTATGTATAGTATGTGCATGAATGGTTATGTTTTTGGAAACTTTAACATGAAGAGCCTGTTGTATATAGATGATAATCCGCACAGTCATGGGAATATTGCAGGGTTCGTAACTAGTTCTAGGTGCTCTTTATTTTCTGCAAATTGTTCATTTGAGAAACACTTCAATGACCAAGAGTTCTTTATGAAAAAGAAAGCGTCAAGATTTGTTGTTGTACATGTAATACATAGTTTGTCTCATGGTGACGAGTTGTTAATAAACTACAACTTTCATAGACCACCAACCACTCATCGGAGACAACTCACATTGGGATTACCCTTAGACATTGATAATTGTATTTGTCAATCTACAATGGGAGACATGTTAATGTATTGCTCAGTTTGAAATTATGTTTTATAAATTGTTGATTTAATTTATAAATTGAATTTAAAAATGTGTTGCTCAATTTTAATTTTTTTATATTTAATGTGGAGTTTATGTTAATTTATCCCTCAATACGAATGTTTGTTTTACAAATTGTTTGCAGCTTATAATTTTCTATTGGAAATGATTCTTGTGCTTCTATAATTATTGTTATGTATAATAACAGAATAAACCAATTGCACTATGCTTACTAACATCACCAATGTAATGCTATATGTTTTTTAAATCAGGATTCTAATGCTGAGTGACCTTCCTATAATCTTTTGTTTCACCCAGTACAATGTCAAATCAAGAGAAGGATGAAAAAAGGGTGCAACTTAGAGAGGAAGCATACCAAGCATGGTTGAACCAACCACCTATTCAATTTCCATTGTGTCCATCCTCACCAATTAGGAATGACTATAGTGTTAGCAGTTATTCACATGTTGACAATTGCCACAATGAAGTATACGTTGGTATGGATGAGTTATTACGATAAATGAGTGTCATGGATGCAATGTTGTTTCATACACTCTAGGACAATGAACTAGGGGATGACGCTTGTATCACTGAAGTCTTCTTCAAAAGCCTTAGATCGAAAAATTCCACACCTCTCTTTGAACCTAGCTGGCCAAATTCTACACAGTTAGGGACAACAATATTATTGTACAACTTGAAAGCAAAGCATGGCATGTCAGACGTGTGTTTCTTAGAAATGTTGAGGTAACTCACCATTAGCTACATTATATTTTGAGGAATCTTGTTACACAATTATCATTGAAAATGGTCGCTTTTATAAACGTTAAATGACATTGTACATTTGTATTTTCCACTAACTATAGGTTATTCAAAGATAAGGTACTTTTGAATGATAATGTCTTGCTTGGAAGTTGCAAAAAAACAAAGGAAATGTTGAAAATGTTGGGTGTTGAGTACACATCATATCATGTGTGTCCCAATGATTATATTATATATAGAAGTGAATATGCAGATAAATAAATATGTCCAAAATGTGGGCATGACAGGTACACAAAATCAAATAACAATGATTAAGCACATGGTCCTCCTCATAAGATAGTGAGGGACATGGCTATAATCCCAAGGATTCAAAGGCTCTTTTGTTGTAAAGAATTAGTTATGTTGCAGGGATGGCATGCATTGTATGAAAGTGAGGAAGGAGTATTGTGAATCCCAAAAGGTTCAATAACCATGAAGCATATAGAGGATACATGGCTCGATAAATTCAAGGATGAAATACGCAACCTACGATTGAGCATAGGAATTGATAGCGTCAACCCATATTCCCAACTAAACAACACCTATACTATTTGGCCTGTAGTAGCAATCAATAACAATATACCCCCATGGTTGTCCGTAAAGAATAAACATCTTATGTTGGATCTTATAGTCCCTGGTAGAAGACAAGTGAACAATATGGATGTTTATCTACAACCATTGATTGAAGAGTTTAAGGAATTATGGGAAGGGTTGCAAGTATATGATGTATTTACACCTATCCCATAAGAGAGGAATTTTACGTTGTATGACATATGTGCGTACATCACACATGAATATCTGGGGTTGGGAGTTTTCTTAGGTAAATACGTTGTTTTATTTTTTTAATTCAAAATAATATTTTTTGGCTTATTTAATTCGTTCCTACTATCATGATCTTCAACATTGATCGTGTGTTCTATATACCATAACATTGCGGGTATTGTAATAGAAGGTTATCATGGATGTAAACGTTGTGGACATTATATGAAGTCTAGCTGGTATAAATACCTACGAAATCCAGTGTACGACTTCTCTGGGGTATTACTCCTAGAAAACCACCCTTATAGAAGAGCAACATTTGGTTTCAATGGTAAACCAGAGAGAACCCAAATGCTCGAAATAATGACATCAGGTGACTAGCTGAGGACATATGACAGAAGAAGGAGAAGGAAATTGTAGAGATGTTTGATTCAAATGGGGAATCTATGTTCAATGACCTTGGTCTCTTCGACGCCTATTATGAGAAAATGTTGAAAGGGATAAAAAGGAAATCGATATTTTATGAGCTCCCATATTGGGGACATCTTAAGATTGCCCACTTATTAGATCCCATGCATATATTTAAAAATGTTTCAAGTTATTTGTGGACTCACATATCATTCAAAAATAAAGACGAGTTGTCTTCCAGGAGAGATCTTATTTCTTCAAATACTAAAAGGAAGTATTGGCCAAGACAATAAAATAGAGGAGAGGATGGCCACTTTTTTTCATTAAAAAAAGGAGATGTCCCATGGATCTTGAAGAAAGAATATCTTAATTTGGAAAAGGAACTTATATTAGGCGTGAAGGCTCCTTATTTTTATGGGGCTTCTCTATGACGTTGCTTCACTACAGACGAAAAGCTGTTGGGTTCGAAATCACATGACCATCTCAACCTTCTAAGGGTAAGTATAATGTCAAAAAATTGTTTATTATTATTATTTTATATCTTTTACCACACAAGTTAAAATGAAATTAATTGTTTGTGCTCACTTTCTAGTATTATTATATGTTGTTTGTGCATGTGTAAGGACCACCCCCAGGTCCTTAGTTTAAAATAATAGGAAATCTAACAATTTACACTTTGTTCCTTATCATTGGGTTTGATTAAGTGGTATTGTTGTAAATATTCGAGCGGGTTTAAATCAATAGGAATTTGAATACTTCTAATTACTTTGTTTCATACATTTAAAAAAAATTCTAACAAGTATAAAACAATTTGAAATATCAACTCCTTAGCAGTTCCAACTATATGGGGTTTATAGAATTTTCTAAATGGAAATACAATTTACATTTCATATAAGTAAAATACCTGTAGATCCCTAGGAAAACCTATTGTAAATCCTACTGTAGATCCATAGAAACTTTAGCTTTGTCCCTTTTTTTCCTTGATCTTTCTCCAGCTTTGTCCCTACAACCTCCCACAACTAAACTCAACCGACCGAATTTGTTTGCCACCCTTCCATCTAGGAACAACCTCGCCGGCTCCCTAGCTCCAGGAACTACGTTCATGGATCCCTGAGCCCAAATACTAAGTACAACCAGCCCAACCAGTGCTGTAAATTTTCCCCCAAAATTATATAAAAAATTTGAGAACAATGGACCTCCTCTGTTTTTTTCTTCAAAAAAATCCCCCCCTCTTCAAAACCCATCTCCCTCCTTTTATTTCCCTCCTCTTTACCGACTCTCCCCCTGAGCCTTTAGTACCACTATCCTTTTCTTAAATGTTCAACCACTTGACCCATTTACCCCGTCATCCTTATTTAAGCTTACATCCCATCATGGGTCGATAAAAGGGCCATATTCAAGCAAGGTCAATAAAAAATATTTTTACTCAACCCTATGGATTTGGGTCACATGTTAGAATTTCATTATTTCATTATATTAATTATCACCATTAATATTTTACTTTAATGTTGATACATACCTACCATAAATTCTGACACAATTGTTTATTGCTAAGAAATTATTCGACATCATCTTTGATGTAACATACATCGAAATAATGAATGCACTTAAACATTATAATATTATAACCTAATATTATCTAAATAATGTTCCTAACATCAATTTAACAAGAGCGCTTAATTATAATTAATAAGTAGTTGATGCTTATTAATTAATTAACCGACAATCTTATAACTTCAATAATTATTTATGTATTGACTAATTAAAACTCTCTTAAACATTAATGGCTATTTACATATGTTCATGCCGCATTCAACAATTGAAAAAATTTAATGATCATTTACATATTTAATATTTATTTATTTTTCCTTGGAAAAAAAGCATAATTTTATATCATTTGAAGAGAGTAAAATTACATTTTGTAGATATACATTTCTGCATATATGTGAAAGAAAAATAAATAACATCAAAATATGAGCTGTAATAATTCCAGACTCATAGCATACATAGATAAACTGAATAAAAAACAATCATCATATAAAGACCAAGCATAAAGTAAGGTCACGGTGTAACTGTAATCAGTCCAAAAGCGATCCACACATAAGGTCCCGGATCCTGAGAAACCAAAATACTGCAAATTGTCCCACAAAGTCAGACCCAAGTCTGTCCCAAATAACCGGCTGCTAGTATAGAAACTGTCAGTAGCCATAGGGTCGGCCTTCCCCGACAAAAACCTGCCTCGATGTCCAATAATGTAGAGCAAAAAAACAACTGATATAATAGTGTACCCACATCAAAAACTAAAATGGTTCATCCATCTCAATAAAATGCCGATGGAAAAATTCATAAACGATATTATCTAACCGTTCTTTAATCTTCCACAAGCCTGTAGCCAGCTGGAGCCTCCCCTTCGAGGCCAAGTCCGCTTCGCAGTTGTTTTCCTTGTAAACATGTTCACATGAGAAAGATTAAAATGTGTCTATGACTGTCAGAATAGATAACAAAATGTTTTCAAGCCTCAAGTCTCTGCATTGCCGAATCCTCTTGATCCAATTTATCACATTTAGCGAATCACTAAAAATATGTAAGGTTCTACACCCCTTCTCTGCTGCATAAATGAGTAACAGTTTTAAAATGAGTAGTTTCCCACAATTGTTACTACCTTCCCACAATCCTGCTATAAGTTCAAAGGAATGATTTTCAGCCAAATACAAAATCGCTCCACCCTCACAGTTGTTATTTTGTGAAGCTCAATCAAAGAAACCCTAAGGAGTTGTTCTATCAATATTTATGGCCATAACTTCCCTATGTTTTTTCACCCAAATTTGAGGAGGAAAAGCATGAACAATTCCACATGCCAAACTTGCAGTTATAGCTGGAGTACAGACTTTATCATTAAAAACAATGTTGTTCTTGGTCAACCAAACACCCTAGTTTATCAAAAAGGGAACAAATTTCATCACATCCGCCTTTTCAACCCTCCAATTTTCCTAAGCTAAGAGAACCGAGTCCCCTTCCCATCTACATTCCGGTCCCAACACCAGGATTTTAACACATTCCTTCCAAACTTCCTAACAGTATGGGCAATTTAAAAAAAGGTGTACTATTGATTCCATGTTAGACCTGCACAGTGCACACTACCCCGGGACTTGAAAACCTCTATTTTGTAGATTATCCCAGCATGGGACCTTATTTTCTAGAACACACCACATAAAGAGCCTTGTTTTGGGTGGGCTATGAATCTTCCAAAAAATCTTCCACCACCAGACCGGTCGATGCTCAAACCCAAATGCACTGAGTTTTAAGTAACCCTCCTTAGAGGTATATTTGCTTCCTGGAGTCAAGTCCGACACAAGCTCATCATCTCTATCTCGCAGCTGAACCTGGGAAAGGTTTAGTATTCCAACAAATCTGGCTAGTTCCTCCTCCTCCTGTTTAGGTAACTCAAAAGTGCTCGCTGGAAACCAAGATTGGGTCCATATGTTGGCTTGCACTGGAGCATCCAGTTGAAAAATATAAAAAATATCCCTCTCTTTTAATGAGTCCACCAGGTTTCCTGACAGTCTATGCATTTGGTTGCACCCAACCCAGGGATCCACCCCAAACCTAATTTTCCTCCCATTTCCAATATTCCAAGCTGAACTATCTTCAATGACATCAAAATATTTAACAACCACCTTCCAAATAGCCGAACCCCCCAGATGAGATTTATTTTCCCTTATGATCCAATCCTCCACAGAATCTAGAGCTATGTACTTAACCATCACTCTAGTCCACAAATTTTTTGCATTCATTAAACGCCACCCACCCTTTGTAGCTAGTGCTTTTGCAAATAGGAAGATGTTTTTTAGGCCCCACCCCCTCAAGCCTTTAGGCACATCAATGTTCTCCCATCTAACCCAAGGGGTCACTTGTGCATCCTTATTTCCACTCCAGAGAAACCGAAAATAGATCTTTCGGGCTGCCTCCATAATGCCTTTTGGTATCCAAGCTAGAGACATCCAATAAATTGGAATTACTTCAATACAAACTTTTACCAAAATCGGCCTGCCTACTCAGGAAATCCATTTGTGGCTCCAGGATTTTAGACGCTTTTCCAGTTTCTCCAGCAACCATTTCTAGTCCTTCTTAAGGTAGTCATTTGGTTTTAAAAAGAAACCCAGGTATTTCAGACCACCTTCCAATGCCTCCTTTCTAAAAGGTAAAGTGCATGAGATATGACGTAGCTCAACATATTCCAACTTGTGAGTCGACAAAGTGGATTTCCCCGCATTGATTTCCATTCCAGTAGCAGAAGTGAAAAGAGCCAATAAATCAGAGATAATATCCACATCCCAAATAGTTCCAGAACAAAAAATTAATACATCATCTGCAAACAATAGATGTGTAATATGTAAGTGCTGAGAGATCTGGATACCATTCAAGTTTCCCAAATGTCAGGCCTCCCTAAGTAACCTACTCAGGCCTTCCTCCACCAAAAGAAAAAGAAGGGGGGAAAGTGGACACTCTTGGCGGAGACCTCTCTTCGCATGGAAAAAAGGAGAAGCAGCTCCATTAATGAGTACCGAGAAGGACACAGTAGTCATACAACTTGTGATCCACCTGATAAAAGTGATCCCAAAACAAAGGTGAGTTAAAAGAATACGAATATATAGCCAGCTTACCTTATCATATGCTTTGGAGAGATCGATCTTGAGAATGGCCCCTTTGATATTTCTGGTTTTCATACTATGCAGGCCTTCTTGAGCAACCCCAATAGCTTCATCAATCTGTCTACCCTCTAGAAACCTGAATTGCTCAGCCGAAATATGTTTAGATAGAATACCCTTTAGTCTTATCACAATCTCTTTTGAAACCACTTTGTATACAGAGTTACAAAGGGAAATGGTCCTGAAATCATTCAGGAGACAAGGGTTGTCAACCTTTGGTATCAGTGCTATAAAAGTTGAGTTAAAACTAGCATGGATCCTGCCGGATAGCCTAGTATCCTGCACCACCTTTAGCAGGTCCCCCCCCTAGGAGATCAAAGAGATCAATGATAAATTCATGGTCCACCCATCAGGACTGGAACTCTTCTCCTTCTGAAAACTACTTAAGTCCACCTTAAGTTCCTCTTCAGTGACCTCTTCCATCAATGCCAAATTTTCCTCCTCCTCCACAAACTAAGGGAAAAGTTGGGCAATATGAATGATTTCTACAATATTCACCTGATCAAGTGCTCCAAATAAGTTATGGAAGTATTCTACACCAACCCTAGCCATACCTTCAAAAGTTTCTTGACGATTGCCTAGTTCATGCTCCAAGCACCAAATGGTGTTTGTGGATTTTCTCCCCCTGGCGTAAGCGTGGAAAAATTTGGTATTATCATCCCCACATTCCAACCAAATAGCCCTGCTCTTAAGTCTCTAGGTCTCCTCCCTCTCGAGGAGTATAGTGTTCCTTCTCCCCTCTAAGCCAATTAAAGCCTCTTTTTCAGCAGTGGTCAACATGCCCCCACCTTCCTTTCATAGGGTCATACTGATTTCTTTTTCAATCAACTTTAGTTCATGATCTTCTCTGCGCCTCATTTTAGCTGTCCACCCTTTAATATGTGCCTTCAGGTTCTAAATATTTGCAGCAAATTGGAACGTTGTAGAGAGCCTGTTTTCTGAATCATACAGTACCCAAAGATTGTGAATCAACTGCCTAAAAGATTCATCTTTTAACCAGATCTTATTGAATTTCAAAAGGCTTGGAGGTTTATGTGGCCCATTTCTATATTCCAGAAAAATGGGACAATGATTTGAATGACCCCTGCTCCCTACCCATTGACAAAAGGAATGATGCCTATCCACCATTTGTTCAGTGACCAAAAAACGATCCAGCCTCTTGGCAACTCTCCCCTCTCCACATCTATTATTCTTCCAAGTAGGTTTTCACTTTAAAGGTTCAATATCCAGCCAATTCTTCTCAACAAGCTTATGGGTGAAATACCCAGTCAACAAATCTTGTCGAGCATTAGGCCCCACACCTCGGCCTGCCCCAGCGAAAAGTTTAGATCCCCCCCAATGACCACCATATCATCGCCCAAAATAGAATTAGTAAACAAAGAATCCCAAAAAGGGATTCTGTTAAGGTATGGTCCATAAACATTAAAGACATTTACAAGTTCCGAATGACACAGTTCTTGAAAGGTCATCCCAATTACAAACCCCATACCCCAAATATTCAACATCTTCACAAAACGAGCATTCCGGCCCATGGAAATATCCCCAAAGCGGCCTCTTCCATCCAAATTCTCAAAAATCCACCCTGAGAACCAACTTTCCAGCTTTCTTTTTACCTCCTCACCTAAACCAAGAGTTTCTTGTAACATAATAACATCATGGTGTTCCAGATCCACCACCCTCTTAAGTGCTAATCTTTTAAGGGGACCGACCAGATCCCGACAATTAAAGGACATCATCTTCATCGACACCCCTTCTTCTGGGCATGCATTGCTCTAAGTGCCCATTCAATGGACTGTTGTTTTCCTTCTTGAAGATCCTTTCGAGCTCATGACTGAGCTTTTACCAGAAAGGATGTTCTGCCTCTCCCACAAGTAGATGGATGGGTAGATTTTCCTAAACCCCCTAAGGCCTCCTTCATGCACAACCTAAGGAAATAACCAGATTCTGATGAGCCTTGAGGAGAAGGGGGAGATCGAGTCCCATCCTCACCAGGATCCAGGACTAAAGGATTGTTAAGTTCCTCAATATTTGCAGTAGAGATGGGTGTGGATACCACAATAGGTTGTTGTGTTAAAGATAATTTTTTTAGTTTGTTCCCCATCCATTCCATACCATTCAAATTTAAACAACTAGTAAATAAATTTATGGATGGAGCTAGGGTGTAAGAAGAGGTACCAATGGGGAAACCCAGAGGTACCCATTTCACATGCTTAGCACTCGAAAAATTTAAGGCAAACCATCGGCGGGTGACTCCCTCCAGCTCAGGAACTTCCCCTAGGGATTCCTTCCAACAAGCTTCCGCCCATTTCTCCACCACCTGTAAAGATCAATTTTTTCCAATAATCCACCCTACCACAGAGAGATTTTCCATGTGTTCAATTTGTTCCCATTCGATATCCTCCTCAAGCACATATGAGACTGTCATTTTCTTCTTTTTTACTCAGGATTTTCTTATAGTAAATGCACTCTTGTTATCCTTCCTTCCCACATAGCAATTTAGACCGGCCCACTTCCCTCCATGCCATGGAGAAACATTTTCACCCCCGACGTTCTTCGAACCCTGGATCACGATCGCTCCCACCACCTCATTAGTACACACCTCCCTACTCACAGGAAATTCCACCGAAATCCCTGCATTTCCTCCTACACCTCCAGGATGATTGAGAGCCAGCAACTAGTTCCCCTCCTCTAGCAAGCCTTCCAAATCCGTGGAGACCACCTGAACACCCTTCAGCCCACACAGCTCTGGCACCTCCGTGATCACAAACGGGTCCTCCAACAGAGTTACTGGTAGCAGTGTCGTGAGAAAAGTAGATGGCGGGAAACCCTATGCCTCAACTGTAGGCGTGGTTGCGGTGAGAAAACTGTCTTCCCAACAGCTGGGAACCTCCACGTCGTCTTGAAGAAAACCGCCGGATGAAACGTTAAAAATACCCTCCTCCATTGGATCGAAGGAGTAGTCCACCATATCCCCGATTCCCATAGCTCTCCACAATTTAAAAAATAACAGTAAAACCACAGTAAAAAAAAGTGTAAATGGAAAAAGACTTAACCCAGAGCCATTTTCCTGGTCACCAAACAAACCACCGCACCATCGGTTTAGCTGACCGGATCAGTATCATGACACGATGACCGTCATCCTGTTGATGTTAGTCCCAAACCCTGACATGAGGCAGAGGACTCTCGCCTGCACACCGGCCGAGGCCCAGCCCAAACACCGTCAATCTCCCATCGCCTTCCTGCGCCAAACCTTAGCTGCTCCCTAAATTCACCCAACACATCTCTAATATTTATTTATTACCATGCCTCAATTAATTATATTAATCTTAATGACCATTAATGGAAATATTTACCACATTCACGAGTCAAACCTTAATTATAGTTAAACTTAATTAACATAATTTGTAATTATTTAACACTTATCAATAAGTTAATATTAGCCTTAGCAGGACTTATTAATTGTCATTAACACTCAATTGAAATTTTTTTATGCAAGTTAATAATAATCATGTTAACGACAATTAACATTATTTACACTTATCTAACGTTTACTAACTAAGTAGATAATAATCCTTCTAACCATTAACTAGTCTTTATTTAGTGATGACCATAATTAATAATTGACCTTAATCACAGCTGAAGCCTTTTTCATCAATAACTTGATCCATTAGTTTCAATTTATAACTTAATAAATGATAAGTATAATGTAACTATTCATAATCCCAAAACATCAAGGCCAAAATATAACAACATGACATACAATTATACAAGCATATATGTAGACGAGTTATGTAAACGTAGCTAATGCTTACATACATCATCTAGGTACAATAATAGTACTCAACCAGACATCACACATAATCACATAGGTTACTATCTATCGACACATACTGAAAACATGAATCTGAAATGTTTATTCATTTTGATTAAATCATATTATAATGACCTATGAAACAATCATAAAGTACTGAGATGACACAAGAATTAACCAAAGGTTTCATCACACACATCTAATTATGTTTTCGTCTAAAACTTTCGTGGCATTCCTATCTACCTACTTCCTCCTATCTAGTCCACGACTAAATTCCACATCCTATCCTTCCTTGGTTGGACTACCCTTGAGCGTCAACTACATGAACTAACTCCAGTTAAAAATCGTAAGCAAAAGTGTCGACTCCATTGACCAAGATTCCCCAACAAGCACCCACTAGTCATCATCACATGCCTTGGGGAGCGTGTCATTGTACAACTTTCCCATGACTCTGGGTTTCAGGGATAAACGATGGGTAATTCCTCCACCCCCCTGATGGAACAAGGGATTATGTCTACATCAACATAGTGACCGTGTCACGATCATCGTACTCAAATTTTGTCATTGAATAACCAATTTGGGCAGTTAGGTTTTCCTGAAACCCTACACTTGTCCACACATCATGATACTAACATAGTAATCATATATTACCATAATAATTCATTCACATACTACATCCCTTTTGGAAATCATTCCATCGAGGTACTTCCATTTTGTGGGACTCAGTTGTCCCTTAACTCTTTCAAACATGTCGATTAGTCTCATAACAAAATATCGTGCAATCGTCGACATGTACATACATAATCTGTTAATACTAACAACAACAACATAATAATTTGCACCATGCATCTGGAGTCAGAATCATTTACTTGAACATAACTTAAAGAAGTATCCACGTACTGTTATCTATTGAATTTTCATGCCAAAGGCATAATCAAAACAAGATCATAATTCATAAAATTAACATCACACACATATTTATAAATTCCACAAATAATAAATCCATATGTCCATAGTGTCATCTACTAGCGAAGTTCCATAATAATAAACAAATACTTATAGTAATGATAATCTAGGTAATAAGGTCAAAATGGGGTGTTATAGCATGGATGTGTGATACACGACTTTCCTGATGACTTGCTTCGTGCCATATCTAGACTATCTACATTTGTACGGTGGATCACATTAAATTATATTTACATTGCTAGCATTCCTAGGTGGCGTCAAGAGATAGAAGAGATGGTTTGTATGTTTGAGAAGGAAATGTTGTCGAGTTTCATGCACTTGCATATTCATCTTCTAACTCACCTAGTCGATGAAGTTTAATTATTTGAGGTGGTCTCATGTCGCTGGATGTTCTTCTTGGAGAGGTGAATGAAAAAAATTGAAGGGATTTGTTCGATAGAGGACAAAACACAAGGGGTATATGACAAAGGGGTACACAGTATATGAGTTGTTCTATAATTCCAGTGAGTACACCAAGTAAATCGATCACACACTAGGCACAATGATTTGGGATGATGAACGTGACGAGGAAAAAAGGGAAGGGGAGTTACTGGAAACGCAAGGAAAATGATGGATGATAAAGAGTAAGTCACTTATATTTCGATATTCACATTTCCACATAATAAGTATTTATAACAAACTTCAAAATCTATATTTCACCCCATACATAATGAATGTGGTTCCGTTTCCATGAATACAACAAAAAATTCAGAAAAATATGCAATCAATAAATTCGTTCTTTACAATGCATAGGAAACACAGTCGTGGGTCTCATTGTATGAAGAGAAGAGGAGGAAATTGGACATTAACATAAAATAATTCAGGTGGTTGCACAATAGAATCACGCCTTTTCCATATCATTTAAAATAAAATATACCAATTTGTCCCAACCATATTAAGACACAACCGTATATCTAAACATGTTTTTTAAAACAACAGTGTTAGCTTGCTGATCGAGGAAGATCATAATGAGGGTAATGACAACAAAGAGTTATATGTACATGTTTTATTTCATCAGTTTACAAATTGAGATATCATTTTGTTACTGTTTGTTTTTCATGTTATGATGGTGGAAATTGAAAGTTAATTACTCGATGCAGTGTTTAAACAATGTAAGTTGGTTAACAACCAATATGATGTAGAATATAGTTTGTCTTTGAAGTGATTTATGACTGTAGGGAATGATTATATGTCATTGTCAAAATTACTCGTATTATGTATTGTGTATACATATAAATACACCATGAAAACAACTTACATGATTCAATTTTATTTTTGTGAAAGTAAAGGCTAACATATACTTCTAGACTTGAATGCGTTCTCTAATTTTTATATTAATATTGCAATACTCATTGTACTTTATAATGTTTTTGTTATAAATAATATTAAGAATTATAATTGCATCGATTTACGATATTTTTGTTTGATTAATGTAATGTTTTTTAATTATATGATTTGATTGAGATCAATTAATTTATGGCCTTGATAACAATGAAATTTACAAGAAAAGTTAAAGTGCTCTACAATGACTTAATTTAAGGCTTTGATAACAATGAAATTTACAAGAAAATTTAAGGTGCTCTCTAATTTCTCCATCAATATTTGAATGCTTGTATTTCATGATGTTTTTATTATAAATTAGAGTGCTAAAAATTATAATTGCATTAATGTATGACACTTTTGTTATAATGTTTGCAAAAAAAATTTAATGGTAAAAAGAGAGAAAAAACGGCTTTAAGGATGAAGGCGTAGGTATGGAATCTTCTTTAGGAGAAAAAAATTGGCTTTAATATGTTGTAATAAAAGAATTAAATATGTTGTATTAATTAAATTGGATTGAATTTCTGCATCTCTATATTTCTAGGAGGTTAAACTCCATCTTAGAATTGATTGAGACAACAAGGATTTAAATGAAGCATTTAACAAAATAGATGTATGATTAGTATTTATTCACCTTATTTTATGGTTTGTAAATAGGTATGTAGTTTTAATTTGTAAATTAAAGTCATGGTTGTATATTTCACTAAAAATATTTCTTAAATGTATACATATATAATAATTGACTTAGATTTTAGTAGTAACAATCAAACATAGTTTATTGTTATTCCTCTCATGCATGCACTTAGGAAAAGTTTGGTCTGCTAGAGTTTTTGAAGAGTGTGTGTGCGTTAGGGTTTCACGACTGCTAGGGCTCGTCCCCGGCTGCGTGTGCAAGTCTCCTCGGCCCTCCTTCGTCCATGGATCCTCTCGATCCAGACCTCGATGGCTTCGACGAGCAGCTTGTTCACATGGTGGCTTCTCTTGCCTCCCCTCAACCTGCGTTCCACCCTCCTCATGCTTTGTGAAGCGTTCAGAGATTCCAGAAGTCAAGCTCTCCTCACTGGCCTCAAAATGAAAAGCTGTAACGTTATCTGAGAAAGGTGTGATCAGTTTGTTCACAGGCCTCTGGCCTTCTCCCATATCAGTGGAAGTCTGGCTCAATAAAAACTGGAGATCCCTCATCCAGGGAGAAGTGCAACAAATATTGTATGGAAAAGGGTATTTTTTCTTCATTTTTGAGAAAAAAAGAAGATTGGGATCTCATATTCAGAAATGGACCATACTTCATGGGTCCAAGAGGAATGTATCTCAACAAATGGGACCTCTCTTTCGACTTTAAAAAATATATCCCTAAGGCGGTTCTAGTGTGGGTCAAGCTCCCCCACCTCCCCCTTCACTGCTAGAATGATGAGGATTTTCGAGAAATAGGGAACTCCATGGGAAAATATATAGAAAAATCGGAACCAAAGGCCCCCATGTTCTCTTGTGCCAGAATCTATGTTGAGGTCGATCTGGAGAAGAGGTTTCCTGAATATATCAACTTATCTATCGACAGATGGAGCCATCTTCAGACAATAGACTATGAGCAAATCCCCTTCAAATGAAAATACTGTCACGAATACGGACATTTTGCGAAATATTTCCCTAAAAAACCAGAGAAACCCAACTCAAAAGATAATCATGAAGAAGGCTGGAATGTAGCAGGCAGAAAAAAGAGTACCAAATCGACCTCTATGCCTCAACCTCATACCCCGGCAAAGAATGCATTCGTAAACAAGTTTGAAGTTTTGGCTAATGAAGATCTGAAAAATGAGATTCCGGAAGAGGAAGAGGAGGTGGCTTCTCCTCAGGAGTAGGACCCCCTTGCTGAATCACCCCCTCCCAAGAATATCGACCCAAGTGCCGAGGCTCCCTCAGGCCTTCCTCACATAGTTGTTAGAGCTGAAACTTCAGCAAACTCAGGAGGCTCTTTCACTTGATTAAGGGCCAAAGTAGGCATGGAAGAAAATTTAGAAAACTCCAGCGAAGAAGACCAGGAACCTTAGTCCAAAAAGGGGAGAAGATCAAATAAGATGATTAGAGAACAGGAAGCCGTAAGAGAAAAAGCAGCAGGAAAGGAATCCAATTTGGACTTTCTAGTGTAGTATCGGCATGGCTAAATGACAGACTCAGGAAATTCCTCTTTAAAGCACGTGTTCTTCTCCAGAATCATTTTCCAGAAACAGAGGGAAGGAGCCATCAGCTTAGCCATGTCAAGCCCAAGAGTGGAAGAGGCAAAGTGGGAGCCCTTACGGGGAAGAATGAAGACTGGAAAGATGAAAATCAACCAGAGCAGAGATAAATCAAAACTAAGGTTCGGGAGGATGCCAACAGAGGCAGCGGCGTCCCTAGAAAACCTAGCAGGGCCACGGGGAAGAGCTTCTGAAAGCTTGAAGGAATAGGAATGTCAACGAGAATAAAAAATCCACACAGCGGGAGAAGATCAAATGGCTAAATGATAGATTCCCTGATAATGTACCTCACCTATATAGGACAAACCTCTCAATCCTGCAACATCATAGACAACTTGTTTGTGATGTTCTATCGAAACCTCTCCTCTGGCCTGAATCAAAGGTTAGGAATGGCTAAATGGGGTTCCTATGTGGGGTTCCTCCGTCCAAAAAGGGGAGAAGATCAAATAAGACGATCAGAGAACATGAAGCCGCAAGAGAAAAAGCAGTAGGAAAGCAATCCAATTTGGACTTTCTAGTATAAAACCCGCAAGCAAGTAAATACCTTCTCACCACCGAAGAAGAGAAAAAGGAGAGGGAAAGGGCACAACGAAAAAATAAGAAATAATGAAGCCGGTCTCCTGGAATTGTCAAGGGTTAGGAGGCTCCCAAAAAATAGAAGTGATCAAAAGAATAAAATCAATGGAAGCCAACTCCATCCTCCTCATCCAGGAGACAAAGAAGACTGCAGATGACAGTCTTTTAACTATGAAAAAGATATGGGTCAAAGGAGAAGGGATAGCTGTAAGTGCGAATGGAGCCTCAGGTGGCCTTCTCACCTAGTGGGATAATGAGAAGTTCTCTTTGTGATCATCCATCGAAAACAAGAATTGGTTGTTTGTGAAGCTAGAAAATAAGGAAAACAAGGAAGTATTTTGGGTTGGGAACATTTATGGACCCACGGTTCAAGCTCAGAAAGAGAATTTTTGGACCTCTTTGGAGGAGCAATGCGAAGGGAAAAAACAAATTCCTTGCTACATTGCTGGCGATTTCAATGTCACCATTTCAGCTAAAGAACGTAGAGGGGGAGCTAAAGTTAGGGATCATTTTGGTGAAAGACTGGAGGATTTGATCTCATTATGGGGACTAACTGATATAAAACCAAAAAATGGGAAATTCACTTGGAGAAATAAGAGGCTCGGCCCCGGACATATCGCTGGTAGATTGGATAAAGTCCTGGTAAGTACTCATCTTCTCAAAACTCCTTCCTTCTCTAAATCCAATCTTCTATGCTCAGCTGTCTCGAATCATAAATCGTTATGCCTTTTCTTCCCCTCTGTGGACACTATGGGGCCTCTCCCCTTCTGATTTAATCATCTATGGTTGGAGTCGGAAGGAGTTTTGGACATCATTAGTAATGGTTGGTAGTGTTTCATCCCCGGCTCGCCAGCCTTTATTTGGGAGAAAAAGCTCAAACTAGTAAAGAATGCTCTCAAGAAATGGGTCACTCAACACTTCCAGGAGCCTACGAGAAAGAAAATTAAAATTGTCAAGGATATGGAAACTTTGCAAGAGAACATGGAAAAAATGGAAATAACCAGAGAGCTCCTGATTCAGGAAATCGAGTTGGGAAAAAGCCTGCAAGTCATTCTCAGGAAATAAGAAGAAAGCTGGAGGCTATGGTCTAGAGTACTTTGGCTTAAGGGGGGGGCTCAAAATACAAAATTATTCCAAAATCAATACAACGAGCTCCAGAGAAGAAATACAATAAGGGAGCTAAAGCAGGAATATGGCACCACAGTAACAGGGCAGGCGACAATCAGCTCTGAGGTAAGAAGTTTCTTTGAAAGTATTTATAATAATGAAGAAGATGTCTCTCAGGAGGACATGGGGGAAATGATCAGAGATATCCCCTCTCTGGTCAATCCTAAGGACTGTCAAATCCTTGAATGAAGAAGAAATTAAGAAGGCCATTTGGACCCTTCATCCCGGCAAAGACCCGGGGCCAGATGGATTCCCTATTAGCTTCTATAGGATGTGTTGGAATATAATAAATAAGGATATTCTCCACCTAATCTCATGGATGTCTAAAGGTAAAATGGAAGGAGCCACCAATTCCACCTTCCTGTCACTAAACCCCAAAGATCCCAATTCCTCGTCTGTCAAAAGATTCAGGCCAATCTCTCTATGTAATGCTTCGTACAAAATCTTCTCCAAAATTCTCTCCCTCAGACTCAAGGCAGTCATACCCTCCTCAACCTCTCCCAATAAAGGTGGCTTTATTTCAAGGCGCCACATTAGTGATAACATTCTCCTAGTTCAAGAAGTTGTTCACTCCAGCATAAAAAAGGGTGAAGCAGGTATGGCCATTAAACTTGATTTAGTCAATTCCTTTGATCGTTTAAGGCATTACTTCATCCTTTTGGTCTTGGAAAAATTCGATTTCCCTCCCATCTTCATCAAACAAATCCAAGGATGCATAAATTCCCCTTGGATAACACCTTTAATTAATGGGAGATCCACAGGTTTTTTCAAAGCTAAAAGAGGGATTCGGCAGGGATGCCCCCTCTCTCCCTTCCTATATATTATCGTGGCTAGCTCTTTGAGCAGAATATTTAATAGGATCCTTGATGAGGGACACATCCCAGGAATCTCCTTTAAAGCTGGAGTCCAACTAATAAAACATGCTCTCTTTGCTGACGATACCATCCTGTTGGGTTGCGCCTCCCTCCAAATTGTTAGAAACTTCCTCAGGCCCCTCGACTTTTTTCTTCGCACTTCAGGCAGTGCAACTAACTTGGACAAATGCCAGCTCTATGGATGGAATAGTAATGTGATCACCCTTAGAGATATCTCTCAAATTCTCCAAATCCGCTCTAAATACGACTAGAATCATTTCAACTACTTGGGCATCCCCATCACTAAAAAGTCCTTCACATCGGTCATGTGGGCACCAATAATCCAAAAGATTAAAAACAAGATCCATGCTCTGGGCTCCAGGTGGCTCAATCTGCTTGGAAAAGTAACCCTCATTCAATCAATCCTCTCCTCGTATCTTATCTACACTAGCTCGATGATTTTGGCCCACAAGACAGTCATGAACAACATAAGCATGGAAATCAGGAAATTTTTCTGGCAGGGAGGAAAGGTGTAGAACAAAAAATTTCACTTGGTAAAATGGACCACCGTCAAGGCCCCAAAGCACAAAGGAGGGTTGGGCATTATATATCTAGAGCAAATGAACAAATATCTAGGTGCAAAAATGGTTTGGAGATTGGTAACTAGGAAAAAATACTGTGGGAAAGAAGTAATAAGGAGAAAATATATTAGGAAGCCTAGATCCTAAATTCTCAACAACTCTTGGGAGGGGACGGGGACCTCTTTCTGGCTCTTGTGCAAAGCCTCTCTGGATCTGATTCTCTCCAATTCCTATTGGATCCTAGGTAACGGCAAAAAGATCAAAGTTTGGGAGCACAAAATTTTGGGGCTCCCCCTACTTTCTCAAGTTCCTGAGCTGGAAGAGCTATCAAAATGGGCCTGTGATAATGGTATATTGTCTCTCTTCAACCTTTCCTCTTGGGATCAGAATGGTCAGTGGATAGGATGGCATACGCTTCACCCCCCCCCCCCGAGCATCTAAAGTTAGCTGCGCAACTGATTTTCAAGCTTCTGCATGGTATGGCTCCATCACCAAATCCTCCAGAGACGCCATCGGCTAGGGGAAAAATGGTAATTACACAATTAAAGAAGGATTCAAGATGTTGACCTCAGGCACACCTATAGCATTAGAAAGCATATGGAAAAAGGTCTGGAAATTGAACTAAATCCCCAAAGTTAACTTCTTTATATGGCTATTAATGCATAATAAATTACTCACGGTGGAAAATATCAAGAAAAGAGGAATTTTAGGCCCATCTCGATGTGCTTTGTGTAACTTTGAATCAGAGTCATCAGTTCACCTCTTCCTTCAACGCAGTGTTTCAGTGCAAGCCTGGAAGTCCATATTATTTCCCATAAGCTCTATCTTCAGACCTCCAGACACTCTTCCTCAGCTCCTCACCAACTAGAATAACATCTTCCCAGGCAACCTCAGAAAGAAACCCATCCTCAAGCGGTTGTGGAATACTATTCCAAAAAATACATGCTGGCAGATTTGGTTGGCAAGAAATATAGTAATTTTTAAAGGAGAAAAAGTAGGCCCAAACCGAATCGTCTCCAAATCCATCGACATGATATTAAAAAAATTGGATTTTAAAGGGATCAGTTATCCAGAAACAGAAGATCTACCTTCTCTAGTTTCCAATTGGTGTAATTTATTTCTTAATAGGAGCTCCCCTTAGTCCAACTCTATTTATCGATCAAGACCTCCAGCTGATATATTTTCTTGGGAGATAAGGAAAACTCCTGACAAATTCTCCAAATGGCTACAAGAGCAGAACTCTCATGCCCTTTTATTTGATGGTGCCTCAAAAGTAAATCCCGGGGAGGCAGGTGTATGGGGGACCCTTCTCGATCCCAGAGGAAAAATGACAAAAAAATTTGCATGGGGGTTGGGCCATAAGACGAATAATGAGGCTGAGTGGATGGCGCTTTTTCAGGGCCTCGATTTGATAGATGTAAGATCCATTCCAAGTTTGTTAATGTTTGGGGACTCATGCCATGTCATTCTCAAAATGATCACCAGCTACTCCTCTGGCTCTATCAACTGCAGAAGACTGTTTGATAGAATTACGCTTCTCACCACGGGAAACATTGAATTCTTTCACATTCTTAGAGAAAATAATGCTCAAGCGGATGCCTTGGCTAATGTTGGATCCTCTCTTCCCCAAGGTCTCATCTCAATTGAAAACTCTACTCTTTTTCATAAGCCTATCCCCTAACCTCTAGAATGTCCCTCACCCACTTAATGAACACCCATAAGCCCCAACCCACAAAGGTTAACGACATGAATTTCAGTGGCAATTGTTTGGCATGCCACAGTTACAAGTGGACTCCTCCCTCCCTCCATTTATCCTTGTCCTCTGTTGCATTCAATAGCACTCGCCTCAAGCTTAATTATCTGCGCACCTCACACAATCCAACCCATCTCCTCCTGAGTACGATGGATTCCCATCGAAGCCTTTTATGCCTCTCTTCCTCCGTTGGCTATTCACTGTTTCCTTTGTCTGTGAATTCCCTCTCCAAAGAAGAGTATCCTCTCGTCATATTGGGTTTCGGTGGAGGGCCTCTCTCTTCAACCGACCTTCCTCTACTGCATTTCTTTCAGGTACCGTCTGATACTTGGGTGGATTATATGCACATTGGGGATAATATCAGAAGTTTCGTCTAGGTTGTCTCTTTGAGCTCTCGTCATAATCTTCTCCTTACAATCGAGAGTCCTTCCCACTCAATTTCAGTGAATCTCAGTGGCTTGCTAAACAACGGAAACTGTCAATGGCATATCCTTTCTGAAGGTAATCTCTTCCTGGGTTATCAATATTCTCTTTTGGGGGAATCTTAGATAGGTTTTTTGCTCTGTTTTTTTAGAAAAGTCCAGGACTTTAAGCCGTTTGGAGGCCCTTCCACAAATAGATTTTCGTCTCTCTTTGACTCTGTTCTCTGTAAACTGTCCAGTTTCAATTTAAACACCAGTTGTGATAGTTATATCGGTCAGTCTCTTCAGTTGTAAATGGATCGTAGAAGGAATGAAGAAGAGTTTATTGACTTGAAGATTAACATACAGTGCTTTTATGAAATCGTGTCTATTGGAATTTCTGATAGCAGAGAGGCTGCTAAAGAGGTAAAAAAACTTGTTGGTGAGGTAAATTACGTCTCATACCAGATCAGAAACCATGATGCAAGGATCGATGACAATGAGATGAATCTCAAGGAAATCATGGGTAAAGTAGACCGCATCCAGGAAGACCTGCAGCTATTGGTCTAGATGAACCAGGGAAGCCATGTGCAAGAAAATCCAGGAGAAGCGAACCAGAAGAAGGAGGAATCTATAACCCAGCCTGTGGGTCAACCAGGCAAACCAAAATGATCCTCTCAGGAAATGTTTTTTTGCATTTTACTTAATCAATAGTTTGTTCGTATTTATCCTTTGTCTGTAATTATTTGAAATACTAGAACTCTCTTCGGCTTGTTAAGGTCTTCTGTATGGCCAAGTTTTGATGTTTTTTCTTCCTAACAATCAGAATGTATAAGCTGATGTATTTTGTACTGAATGGTTGTGCACAACCTATTTAATATAATCTATTTTAAGTTTCTATTTAAAAATAATAATTGATTTAGATTTTATTAATTAATATAAATTTATAATAACATAATCATGTGTTATATAATAATTTATATAACTAATATGAATTTATACTATTTTAGAATTAGATATATTCATTAGCAAACCCAAATTACATGAATATTTGATATGTTAAAATCTTGCATAGTTTTGAAACCATTATTCAATACAAAAATATTGTAAAGCTATTAAATAAATTTTGCAAATAATAATATTAGCAAAGTAATAAAACAATCACTTTAGCCACAAGGGGTAGCTCAGTTGGTTGGAGACTTGAGTCCAAATATCGTATATATTGAGGTCGAAGGTTCAGTTCTCATGAATCCAATTCTCTGGGTCCTTCAGGATTAGCCTCCCAAAACTGGAGCCGATAGGGCGAGGCCCCTTTGGGTGGCCCCCCTAGAATTATTATTGTGGATGTAGCATGTGCCAACCACAATTGTCGAGGTTGTGAACCACATGAAAAAAAATCCTGTAAAAATAATAACATTAATAAAGTAATGTTACACCAATAATTAATTGCAATTCTTTGGACATTAGCTAGCATTAAACCTTATTTTTAGAGGGTATAAAATGTGTTCATTGAATGTGGAATAAAGTTATATTATATAATGGAGTTCAACATGATTAAGAATAATAAGTTTGGAGAATGTGACTTTTGGGTTTACAATTGAGAGAAAGTGTTGTTCTTTTAATTAAGTATTTGTCTTTATTTTGATTAAAGCTTTGATATTTGTCATTGTAAAGTGAGTTATTGTCAAACAAATTAAAACATTGAATGATACATTGATCGGTCACAGATGTTCATATTTACATTTTTATTTTTTATGTTCATATTCATATATTATAATAACACATGGTAATACTTTACTTTTTGTTATGATGTTTGACAATTAGACTTATAAATTAAACAAGATTCATTTATGTTTATCACTTGAATAAACATAAACATGGGGTGCATGTTGACTCTATATCCATTCTTGAGGCTCACCTATGTCCCCTTGACTAAACAGGGGCTGATCTCTTCTGGTGAAAAAAAAATATTAAGTTATACACAACATTATATGATGAAGAGTTAATTTCCTTGTTAAAAATCATTATATATTATTTCGTAATGCTCAACATATAGTTGCAACAAAATAAAATATTATTATATAAGTATAATATTGTGACAAATATTACTACATTATTAAGAAAATTACAATAAATTATAATATCCATAGAAATTATATAACAACAATATGAACACCAAATATATCTATAATATTATGACAAACTATAGAAAATGTATAAACATGATACTATGACAAATTATACAACAATCATAAATCATAGTGTTGCCACAAATTCATCCATAGTTTCCAATGCAAATTGTGATGTTTTTTCTTGACTAATTAGTACTTAGTGATTTAAAGATCCACATGATTTTGAATAGTACAAAGTTATTTTAATACGTGAGAATTATATCATCATCATTTTAAAACCTAACAAACATAAATATCATGATCATGGTATCATAAACATAAACATAAACATCATCATACTAACATAAACATAACCATAAGTTTTAACATTAATGTGCATGCATCGTCATCATTTTCACGACATAAATATAAACACCATCATATATACCATCATACCATCATTAACATAAAACCAAAAATAAGTATGAATGTACCATCATAAACATTACGTCGCATATTCATGTAACATATACAACTAACAAATTTAAACATCATCTAACACACATACTTTTTTTTGTTGTAAATTAGCAGGTCCTTCTATCACCATCGATAGTAAAAAAAACTGACATTTACAACAAAAACCCAGCCCTCCCATTTCTGGGAAAACATGCATGGAGATCATACTGGCAGCCTCCCTCAAAAGGAAACAAGACTGAACCAGAATGATTGGGAATTCTTGATAAGTCTCAAATAATTTTCATTCATGAAAACATAAAAAGTCTTAAAACAAGGGCTAAAAAAAGGAACATGACCAATCAAACAAGTCTTCATGCGGCTCGAGCTTCAAACCACTTTCTTGGAAAGCTCAGCCTAGTTGTCCAAAACCTTGTGCAGTATCGGCATGATTTGGTCATGCTACAGCAAAATTTGTCCATGTTGCTCGTCTTTTTCTACCAAACTTTTCCCAAGGATGAACTTATGAGACCACTAGAGCTCCAAATATTTCTGATACAAGATGAGCTTGCCCCTAGAGGTGCCAAGATTAGGGATTAAATTTTTAAATTTATTCTTAATCTCCTCAGGTCTCAAGAAATTGCAATCCAACTCGGCCTCTTTCTTGGCCTTCTGGATGTTGGATTGGACAGACTCAAGAAATTCCTCTTTAAAGCGCGTGTTCTTCTCCACAATCATTTTCCAGAAACAGAGGGAAGGAGCCATCAGCTTAGGCATGTCAAGCCCAAGAGTGGAAGAGGTAAAGCGGGAGCGCTTACGGGGAGGAATGTACACTGGAAAGATGACAATCAACCAGAGCAGAGATAAATCAAAACTGAGGTTCGGGAGGATGCCAACAGAGGCAGGGGCGTCCCCAGAAAACCTAGCAAGGCCATGGGGAAGAGCTTCTGAAAGATTAAAGGAATAGGAGTGTCGATGGGAATAACAAATCCACACATCGGGATGAATAGACACATAATATAATAGAGGGAAGCTAATTTGTTGCCCATAACTGGTGAAATGTGCGATGATCACCACCAACAAAGAGAGGCATCTAACATCCTCTCTACCAAAAGTAGCAATGGAGAGATAACTACTGTTGACCTGAAACTGAGCTGGCTCAAGGATGTTGGGATCAACATATCTAGGAACATATACTAGCTAAGATGATGATACAACTCCAACTAGGACCTTAGGGAATTGAGGAAATTCCTCACCTCTCCTAGAGAGCCCTTTGATAAAATATATGTCCTCCTCAATGAGTCAGAACCACTAATCAGGACCAACTCAGAATTCCTGCCTATAATGATTCCAGCGTGTAATCAACTAGGTGAGGAATGTAGTGTTCCACTTGAGGGATGTGTCCTCCTTATATAACTTGAGGAGGCTAACAACTCTCAATAGGTGTTGCATCTGTGGAATAATAGGAAAAGGGTATAAATCCCTCTCCCTCTCCCTAGTCTCCCACTCTCTCTGGAAGTTATATTGGTCAACTTGAGCTTCCTGTTGTTGCCTCGCCTTACGACGCTTACATCTTTATTTCACATATAACATGAATTAGCTAATCTCATGAAAATAAATATAAAAAAATATATGAGAATTAAATGTATTAAAATATTTTATTTATTTTTTGCAAAAAATTGACATACGGTGTGCTTATATTAACACATTGTAAATTTAGTGCACTTATGTGCAATGAACACACTGGTTGTTGGTTTATAGCTTTTATGTTTTGGTAGTGTGTGTTACGGAGAGAAATTCCTATGGCTTGGGGTACCACAACAGACAGATTAACTCCAGAAATCAATCCTTTCCTATATGCAAGAGAAACCAAACATCTAACACTAAAGGATCTCGATTCGTACCTTATTCCGGACGGTTGATGTAGATACCCGTTGAGCTTTTCCACTCTCACTTGTATTAGCAATTTGCTTCCTCAACATTAAGCAAACAAGACAAGCATGCTATATATAATTGTGTTAGACCTACTCTAGCATATATAATCAATAACATATAAGCATCTAAAATCATCCATGGATCAAATACTCATTCAAATACACATTATTGGACAGGAAAATATATTTCTATTGATATAAAAAAGAGATTACAATAGTGACAACCTCTGTCGGCACGTCTGCGAATCGGAGGAATTGAGTCCCCCACTTGGGCCTCCACCACTTCAATCCTCCATCTCTCGATAGCAAGCTCACAAGCAAAAGGCAAGCTTGGGAAGAACACAAAGTGATCCAAGGGACAAAGGGATGCAGACTCAAGTATAAGCTCCGGCAATAATGGAATATAGTTTTATTGCTCTTCAATTCCTCTCCCTTCAATGTATCCAAAGGGTTCCTTATATAGCTCTTCAATGGGGTAATGGAAGGTCGAATCCGAGCGATCTCAAGGCATATGGAAGGCCAAGAGACAAGTGACTCAGATCCACATCAAGGAAAACTCCAAAATCATTTGGCCTTTTGCACACATCCCGATGTACGTGGGTTTAAGGGTCAAATCTGCGTATATACGCGAGAAAGGGATTAAAAGTCGCGTATGGCAATTATTGCATGTTTTTAGGGATGATCTTGGAAACATCAAAGGTACAAAAATGGTCCATGGGGTCTAAGGAGTCTACAGAGGGGCATGGAAGGCCAGAAAAGTGTGATTCACCATGTGTGGTAAAATCAGCTGTAACAGATGCCCCCTAATGTGTGAGGTCAGAGGGGTCATACGATGGCCGAAATACATTATAAGTCCATCCCAGAAGTGGATTGATGAAGAACCCAGTGGAAGAACCGACCATCCAATCAATACAATACAATGATCAAACTTTGCACATAACTGCAAGTAGATGTAGCAGTCCCGGATACATAAGAGTATAATGGCCATAAATAGGCATGATACAAAATATGACATGTGTGTTCATCGCCACGTACAATATAGATATCTCAGAATCTTCATGACGAAGATATACACAGGATCATGATCTCCATGTAGGATGAATATATATAATGGATCAAGATCTCCATAATGGCTGGAAATATCTGACATATATTGGAATCAAGTCACGAGAGCTAAAATCTCATGAAAACTGGCACGATCAAGGAGGTAGCATATATAAGATGCCACCAGTCTGGAAGGTCTTCTACACAAACCGCTATGAGTACATGTCCTACTATGTGAATAGAGGTGTCGAGGTCGAACATAGTAGTCCATCGTCTGATTACCGGTCATTGATGTATACCGTTAACAGACGCGAGATCACCCACTGATAATGAAAATGGGAATCAAGGTACTAGAGTGCCAACTAAAAAGTGTGAATAAATGTGTTGAGGTTGAACACTTGAAAGGATCCATCGATCAGGGGACATTGAGGTATTCCCAAAACTGTCGATGGCGAGAGAACTTGCCATTGATGATTGCAAGTCTCAAGGCACTCAAAAATGACTCTAGGTTCCTATCCCAGAATAAATGATCTGAAGTCGATGGGATGAAATCCGATGGAAGGAGGGCATTAAGGCATCCCCCGTCATCCAACACGAGGTACTCAGCAAAGTTTTATAATGAGGAAGGACTCGATCATAATGTGCACAAACCAGTAATTGTACCAAGAATGGCCGACATTCAAAGTCAACATAACTAAGGAATGGTCGACTCAGGTTTCAACCTCCTTCGAACAAGAGCATAAAGGCAAATGGTGATTGAATGTAGGCAGCATAAACTTGGTATACAAAACTAGGACATATTTGTGACACAGGAGGCATCGACAGAGGCTCCATAGGGACTGGAAGCTTAATGAGTCGATGGAGATAAACTCAGAGAAACGGGTACAGCTCCTAAATTCAAACTGTTAACCCAACCAATGGATGTGACATACAGTGCTCTGTTCAAAGGCGACACGACTCAACTGCTGCCAAAGATAACATCTTTTCTTGTCCGGCTTTTTGGTTTTTTGATATTTTTGGACTTTTTCAAATATTTTGAAAAGCTTGAAAAAGAATAAAAGTGCTTTATAGTTACATACTAGGAGGAGACGAGTGTCAATGGGCAAACAAACTAGTTCCAAGAAGTGGAACATACCTATGCTCAATGCAAGGACACATGTGTAGGATAGCAACACTCGGGGGAAAGTCCCCTCCTAGTAAAAATAGGGAATTAGGCTGCAAAGGATATACAAAATGGCTCTGCGTGGCTAGACATGAGACGATCTCGGGCTATATGGCTGATACTCAAAGTCAGGGAAGCCAGCATAAGGCTCAATAATGCAGGCAAAGCTCATGATAATACAATTACAACTTGACATAAGGGAGTTATGGGGAAACAGGCCAGCAAAAGATCAAGAGGAGTATGAGGCTCTTGCGAAATGACATGGCGATACTATACAACAGACTCCCACACCCTAAAGGACAAAGTGTCAACATGGGCGCCAAATGCAAACAAGGAGCTAACTAGGACACCCATGTATAAGAAATCTCTACCATTCACATAGTACCACTTCTAACAATAGCATGGAGGTTCTATGATACAATGGAATGGGTTCGTACCTAAGGTTAAGATGGAACGCTCATAAGGAAATGCATAAGTGCAAGCGCATGTGATATCCTAACCTATATGCCAGCTCAGACATAATACCTATGATAGGAACGAACGGGTCGAAACCTGGGAGAGAGTGTACAAAAATTGGACCCTACATGACAACCATATTAGTCCAAAACAACCCAAAATACTCAATAAAGAATCCAAACTATAGGATATATGGATGAATGATCATGACAACTGCACCCAAAGGAAACAATGCTGTGAACGATGGGACATAAAAAGCAAAGTAAGGTGTAGACCCAATGTTCACGCATCCACTACCACCCCCGTGAGGGTGACCACTGGTGTAAAGACTGAGAGAATGGAGTCAACATCGTCCACAAATGGAGTAGAGAGCGGAATGTGACCACTCCCAAATCTATGAGCACGGTAAGCGGTTGTGATGCCCCCAAGTCTGACACCAGGGTCCGTACTAGGACCAAGGATGGGTGATAGGATACCAGGCATGCTGAAAAGAAAAGGACCCGAACTCAAGAGAGCTTAAATATACTCAAGTAACCACGATCCCAAAGGCCAACTAGCGCACAAAGAGCACACTTCTAAGAAAATCTACAGCCAAAATACAAGCAAACCAAGGGGAGGATATGTGAGCTCCCGAATGCAGCAGGTATGTCTCACCTAGGTGAGGCTCGAAACTCCCATACACTACAAGCAGAGGTATGTAACCAATTGTAGTGGCCCTCAGCTTCAACGCATATAGTGACTATGCTGTCCGACCTCTACCTGGTCAGGACACCTGCAGAATAACCTTTGCGAAGTACCCCCTCGATAACCTAGGTAAGGAAACTAAGGTCACCTCAATATAATCAATGCTCAGGCGGACATTCGCAGGCAGGATTGACCGTATGGGCAGGGTAGCAAAGCTCGAAACTCTCAAAAGATCCCTCAGATACGAATACAATCCTGGAAATATCTCTGGTGCTACTCAGTTATCACAAGGGGTCATCCCAATCATTAATTGCTCACACTGCCTTGTGCATAACTCCTGTGTAAGAGGAGCATCCTGAGAAACACTAATTATACCAAGGATTTCACTATCTCACCTGGACAGACACATACATGTTGTTGTTTAGTGGTCTTGGAGAATTTACTCACAATGAACTATTCCAAGACCCTAAAACCTAATCTTGTTGGTGTACCCTATAAAAGAAAATAGTGTAATCCATTTTAATTAAGCGTTGATTTTATTTGGCTGTAATTACTCAAAGGGAAATGGCCATACAACTAATGACATTATGACTCAGTAGTGAAATAAATATGCACACCATAACAAACAATGCTAAGTGCAATCTTTGTAAAATGAAAAACAGGGTATGCCACCACATGAGATGCATAAAAAATCATTCCTTCGATGTCAATGCAATCCTTCCTATATGAAATCCTAAATACAACTCTCATCCAAGCAATCCAATGCAAGTACCTCCTCAAATCCATATCTAAGATGCAACTACTTTGTATTTTTCAATATAAAAGAATGAAAAATGCAATAAAAGTCATCTAAAACTCTTAGTCTCCGTAGAAAGTATAAAACATAAGCCCAGCAAGACACCGAGACAAAAAAGAGTAATGCACTAATGGCAAAAAAAAAAGATAAATGACTAAAACTACTTTCAAAGAAAAATCAATGAAAAGGTGGTCTTTGGTCATAAAAGAAGCACCCAATAGACAACATCAGACCCAAGGAAGACCCAACCACACTCACAACCCACCCAACAACTTCCCACAACATCAAACTCACCAAAAAGGAGGATGTACACAACTGTTTAAAGAACAACTGCGTATATACGCGACTTTTGGCCAAAAAGCTGCATGTATACACGGATTTTGGCGAAAAACCTGCGTGTATATGCAACTTTTGGCCAAAAACCTGTGTATACAGAGAAGACAGTGGTAAAAAGCAGGCCAAGGGTCAAACCAATAAAGGGGAGTGTCAATGGATGAACATACTATAAAATGCAACACATAAACAAGGAGAAACAAAGATCAATTCAATAATATCAAGCACATTGTGCCCACAAACCCCAAAGAAAAACAAGGAACGTCCCCAGCGGAGTCTCCAATTCTGTTACGGAGAGAAATTCCTATGGCTTGGGGTACCACAACAGACAGATTAACTCCAGAAATCAATCCTTTCCTATATGCAAGAGAAACCAAACATCTAGCACTAAAGGATTTCAATTCATACCTTATTCCGGACGGTTAATGTAGATCCCTGTTGAGCTTTTCCACTCTCGCTTGTATTAGCAATTTGCTTCCTTAACATTCAGCAAACAAGACAAGCATGCTATATATAATTGTGTTAGACCTACTCTAACATATATAATCAATAACATATAAGCATCTAAAAGCATCCATGGATCAAATACTCATTCAAATACACATTATTAGACAGGAAAATATATTTCTATTGATATAAAACAGAGATTACAGTAGTGACAACCTCTGTCGGCATGTCTGCGAATTGGAGAAACTGAGTCCCCCAATTGGGCCTCCACCACTTCAATCCTCCATCTCTCGATAGCAAGATCACAAGCAAAAGGCAAGCTTGGGAAGAACACAAAGTGCTCCAAGGGACAAAGGGATGCAGACTCAAGTATAAGCTCCGACAGTAATGGACTATAGTTTTCTTGCTCTTCAATTCCTCTCCCTTCAATGTATCCAAAAGGTTCCTTATATAGCTCTTCAATGGGGTAATGGAAGGTCAAATCCAAGTGATCTCAAGGCATATGGAAGGCCAAGAGACAAGTGACTTGGATCCACATCAAGGAAAACTCCAAAATCATTTGGCCTTTTGCACACATCCCGATGTACGTGGGTTTAAGGGTCAAATCCGCGTATATACCCAAGAAAGGGATTAAAAGTCGCATATGGCAATTATTGCATGTTTTTAGGGATGATCTTGAAAACATCAAAGGTACAAAAATGGTCCATGGGGTCTAAGGAGTCTGCAGAGGGGCAAGGAAGTGTTAGGATTATTAATCCTCCCTTGTCCAAATTTGGTCATATGTCTAAATCGGGAGTCATGTCTAAATCGGGAGTCCATCCAGTCTATTTATAGTCATTAGCACCATTGGTTAAACTTAACCTAATTGGGGCACATGTTTCAGTTACCAAAGTGTGGGGAACACTAATTGAGGCTCACTGCCACTTATTGCACTTGATTGCATAAGTTTAGGAGTCTCCTAGATCAATCCCTACAATTTAGGAAGCAACTGGGAGTGCCGAAACCAACCAAGGTCAGTTAACTTCAGTTGATGACTAGTCAAGCCAAGTTAGGAGTCAGTTACATTCAGTTCTAGCTCTATACATTTAGTTAAATAATGGTTTAATTAATTGCACACATGTGGGGCGTTTTTCTCACCTACCACAGTCAGTTAACCATTATTTAATACTAAATGTAACAGTTGGGTGTGTTTTAGAACTCCGGTTATGATTTAGACAAGGACAGTTAACTATTGGGTCCTTAACTTCAGTTGATGACTAGTCAAGACAAGTTAGGAGTCAGTTACATTCAATTAAATAATGGTTTAATTAATTGCACACATGTGGGGTGCTTTTCTCACCTACCACAGTCAGTTAACCATTATTTAATACTAAATGTAACAGTGAGTTGTGTTTTAGAACTCCAATTGTGATTTAGACAAGTCTTGGTTACCTACAATCAAGTAGAGTCATCAATTCGAACTTCCTCATGTGGATTCGAATTGCTTGTGGCTATTAAATCCATTTAACATCATTGTAATTATTATCTGGATTACTTTTTTGATTAATGAAAGCATTCACAGCTGCAAGCCTTTTGCACTGTTTCATTCTTCAATGGCTGAGTAAATTGTGAGATCTTCTTTGTGAGTTGTGTGTTTGTCTACAGATCTATATGCTCAAATTTAACATGGTATCAGAGCCTCGGCGGACAAGGCACTTCTCCTCCTCAGATCTCCTACTGGATCATTTTTTTGTTTTGCAGGTACAACTTCGAAATGATTTCATCTCTGATGAGACAAGGTCTAAAGGAACTCTGGACAAGATTGGACAGAACCTTTGGAATTGATAGCAGATGGATCACATCCAGCACCATAAGCATCCTTGATCCAAAAATATCGGCCTCCACTCTCTCTGATGAAGTTGTTCAAGATAAAGAAGAAGCAGAAGCTTCTACACAGNAAGGCCATAAAAGTGTGATTCACCATGTGTGGTAAAATCAGCTGTAATAGTGCGCTATGAAATAGTATCTCACCGACAATGCAATGCAATTATACCATATAAACGCACAGTTTAATGTACGTTGATATGATGTAAAAGCACCACAATACTCATTGTAGATTTCACAGCACCAAACACCGGTGCGCTGAGGTCTACCAAAAATATGGTCTTGCAATTTTCTTGGTAATATTTATCCTTGTGTTCCATACAAATCTGCGTAGTGTAAATTTGATGCACTTATCTGTAATGAACGCACCGAATGTTAGTTTATAGTTTTAAAATAAATTTTTCATTATAGCAGTGCGTTACTAAAGAGTAGCGCACTGGTAATCTAATTATTTATAATATGTAAACCATGTTAAAGCACCATGGTGCTCCTAGTGCATGTCATAGCATCGAATGTCGGTGCGTTGACGTCTGCTAAATAATTTTTGTTTCATTTTAATGGTAATATTACCGATGTGTTCGGTATAAATATACGCACCATAAATTCGGTGCGCTTATCTGTAACGAGCACACCGAATATTAGTTCATAGTTTTAAAATATATTTTATTCTATGGTGGTGCACTACTTAAGAGTAGTGCACCGGTATTACGGTGCATTCAATCCGTTTGACTCACCATGTTGTTGGTGTGCCCTATAACAAATTATCATGTGCATCGACTTCAAGGGTGAGCCAAATGGCTCAAATGCACTACACAAGTTTTTAATGTATTTATTTTTAATTAGCAAATGAAGTCTTAATTGCAAAAATTAAATTGTTAAAAATTTAAATTATCAAGTAAGAATTAATTTACCTGGTGAACTGCGCGTCGGGGAGGAATCCTCGCTATGTATGGAGAATTTTGATTTTTTTCCCATTGTTTGGAAAAATTCAAACTCAATTCAACAACCAATAAAAGTGAGTAATCTGTCAACATGGAGTGGAATGAGGACTGGTGGCAGGGCATCTAGGTGGGTTATGGACGACATTGGTGCAGATGGCTTAGATGCATTTTGGAGGGGTGAAAATGATTTTGATTGCTTGGTAATTTTTTTATTATAAAACCCTGCTCAGTGTGCCTGACAATTGAACGAACTGGTGTGTTCGATTTATACTATCGCACCATATGTAGGTTTTTAAATGAAATAAGTTTATTAATTTTTATTTTTTAACAAATCCCAACCGATGCATTTTTGTTTTACACGTGCACCAAGCCATTTGTTAATAATGAATGACCCTCATTTCACATAAAAAAAATTAATTGATGTTTTCTTCCAGGGTGCTACATTTTTTTTAGGAGATCCCAGTGTGTTAGGCTTTTAGATGCACTTTTGCGGTAAGTTTAGCAACACACTCCCGTGGTTTTAAAAAATTATCGTATTTTGTTGTAATATTTTTTAAACACATGATTTTAGATGTGTGATATTGATTTGGCGGCCATAATGCATTTTGGTTATAGATGCATCGGTGTGCTCATTTTCCAAAATGCACTACATCAGTTTTACGAAATTGCTGGGTTGTCCAAATGATTTTTTTTCAATAGGTGTTTTGTTTGGGTGGGAGCAACATTGTTTTTTCGAGGTTCCAATGCATTTTGTTTGTAGACATATCAGTGCAATACATCTACTAAAACACACAACTATGGTTTTAAAAAAATTATGGTGATTGCACTTATTTTTTTTAATTTCATGTTTTTTTGTAACGCATTATTCTTTTTTTGGTCGCCCTGGTGCATTTGTGTGTGATACACACCGAGGCATTTAGTTTAGAAATGCACTGAAGAAAAAAAATTCGCTGCAACCTCTGGTAGATTGCCTTCACTAGTTACCTCTGCAATAAAGGAATAATTGAGCTCTTTTGAGAGGAGCATCCAGTATAACCTCCACTACAGGGCCTTTTCCTTGTAGTGCTTGGAGTCAAACACCTATAGAATCTATCGACTAGCAAACATTGATGTATTCCAACTACCCAATGGCGAGGGAAGCTACTACTACTTAGTACAAGCCCCAAGGTTCTATTAGACTCTAGTCTAGATCTCCTTCCCAGAGAAAGATGAGTGGAGTCAATGGGGACAGACTCATTGGAATGGAGGCATTAAGCCATCCTCCATCATCCAACACAAGGAAATATGATGGATTGATTTGAATAGGGAAGGAAATAGGACAAAGTTTGTAGATTGGATCATCGAGTACGTCTCATGCATGCACAAAATGTAAATAGCACATGGAAGAGACCCCTCAAGCAATAATTGATAATGAGAGTTATTGATAAGGGAATCACTTCCACCAATGATGACAATGTAATCCAACGTACAACATGAATCCCAAAATGTGGATAGGTTTCTTACTATCAAATATCAAGGGAAACTGCTCAATCAGTGACCAATGATGGATTGTCATATATTGAGTGTAAGGTTTCCTGTCAATGATGTAAACAACACCATGTTGTTATGACTCTATATTAATGCCTCATAGTAGATGAGTTCTCGTCATTAAGACACAACTTACTTGTGCAGAGAATTCAATTGGAATATTCTACACAAGCACGATTTTGAACACTGAGCACAATGATACATGATGAGAACAAACTGACACTAGGGAATGGTCGTCACATGAGTTCATGGTGTTAGTTTTTACAATATTATAGCAGTATAACTTAATTGCAAATAAACAATAGGATATCTAAAAGAAAGACAAAGCACAAAAACAAAGAACACAAGAATTTATCCTATGAAACCCAATTGGGAAAAACCCAACAAACCTTCATATAGAGGTAATAGCTCTAGAGAACAAAGAGAATAAGAAAGAGAGAGAAAATGTCTCTCTAAGATACAACCCCAGAAAAACACTTTCCTTGACTGCAACAGAACAATTTTTTTTGTTGGAGTAGCTTGGTGTGCGAGGATGAAATAATGAGGAGGGGCACCACCTATTTATAATGATTTTCCAAGTGAAAATTTACATGGGTCGACTTGACTGTTTGACTGGGGCCAACCTACCTTGGGGAAATAAAAAAAATGATTTTATTTTATTCTTTTCTTCTGGATTAGTTCCTTGGGGTTTACATTGATTCTTTATAGGGTTTACATGAGTATAATCTCTCGTAGGAGGTACAAGGAAATATAATACAAGTACAATAAGAATAACTTCTAAAGTTGCACACATTCCAACACTCTGTCTTAACAAGGAAGGTATTCTTCATATATGGTCATCATTAGCATCTAGGTCTATTATGTACATCTCATATGTCTCAATCATCTCTATACATACTAAAGGTTGTCATAAAAAATCTGATCCACACAGTCCGTCGATAGATCTATCATCTCTACAAGTCTACACATATATAAGAGAGTACAACAATCAACATCTCATTTTGCGATGAATCTGTCCTATCTGAGAACCTGGACATGCTTCACATGGCCATCTACTATCAACTCATCTCAAGTGATGGTGGGAATTCTCTTATACCAAGTTGAGAACCAGTACTGGTGAGAGTTGTCCAAAACACCAGGTTAGGAATCGAGACCAATAGAGGTCACCATTGTACACAACCATCTACTACCAGTTCATCTCAATAGTTGGTGGGAATACTCCAAAGAACACCAGATTTAGAATCTAAACATATAGTGGTCACCAGTACACACAATCGTCTATGTCCTACCTGTCTCATTATGTCGATGGAATTTCTCCCATAATTGGCTGAAAACCAGGGCGAGCAGAGGCCACCTGTGTACACAACCATCTACTGCCAGTTCATCTCAAGAGTCGATGGGAATACTCCAAAGAACACTAGATTGATAATATAAACATATATCGATCAACAGTGTCCACGAACATCTGCCAACTGCCCATCTCACATTGCCAATGGGATTTCTACCATACTTGGATGAGATTCAGAACAAGTAGAGGCACCAGTGTCAAATAATCATAGATATCTGTCTAGACTTTCCCTCTCCACGAGGGATGAATTTTATTCTACTCCAATTCTTTTGCAAAAGTATTCAAACTTTGTCCTAAGAAGAGGCTTGTGATGAATATCTGTAGTCTGGTCATCTGTCGGAACATACTATAACTTGACCACACCTTTTTGCACCATATCACGAATGTAGTGATATCGAATCTTAATATGCTTTATCTTATTGTTAGGATTATAATCCTCCCTTGTCCAATTTGGTCATTTATGTCTAAATCAGGAGTCATGTCATTGGGAGTCATTTTAGTCTATTTTTAGTCACTAGCACCATTGGGTCCACTTGGCCTAATTGGGGCACATGTACCAGTTACTAAAGTGTGGGGAACACTAATTGAGGCCAACTGCCACTAATTACACTTACATGCATCACTTTAGGAGCCTCCTAGATCAATCCTTACAAATTAAGAGCCACTGGGAGTGTCAATACCAACCTCCATTAGTTGAGTTCAGTTGGTGACTAGTCAAGCTCAGTTAGGAGTCAGTTACATTTAGTTCTAGTTCCCTACATTCAGTTCTATTCAGTTAGCGCTGGGATTAAATGGCTGTATGCAGGTGAGGCGCATTTACTCACCTACCTCGGTCAGTTAGACTAGTTAACACTGAATTAGACACTTTAGTTTGGATTTTGAACTTTGATAATGATTTAGACAAGGTCAGTTAACCATTCAGTCAAGTAGAGTCCAACCAATTCGAATTTCCTCACATGGATTCAAATTGCATGTGGCTATTTAGCCATTGTACTTCATTGTAATTAATTATCTAATTACTTTTGATTAATGAAAGCATTCACATTTGAAAGCATTTTTGCAATGTTTCATTCTTTAATTGCTGAGTAAATTGTATGATCTATCTTGTGAGTTGTGTGTTGGTCCACATATCTATGTGCTTAATTTAATACTTATCTTGAAATACATGATTTACTGACATCTATATACAACTTTTATTATCACAATTGGTCCTGGAATCTGACCAAACAATCCTGCAAGGATTTTTCGAATCCATTATGCTTCTCGAGTTGCTGCACTAGAAGCCATATACTCGACCTCTGTGTTTCTAAGTGATATTGAGGTTTGCTTCCTACTACACCAAGAAATCACTACAGAGCCCAAAATGAAGCAACATTTGGAAATAATATTCATATTTGCAACACACCCGACCCAATATGAGTTAGAAAATCCTTGCAATATCATATCACATCCTAAAGCATATCTTAGACCATACCCCACAGTGCCACATAAGTATATGAGAACATCTTTCGTAGAAACCAAGTGAACCCCCCTCAGATCACTCATAAAATAGATAAGAGTATTCACAACAAAACATATATTATATATGGTGTTTTCCAGATACATCGGATATCCAATCAATGGGCGATACATGGTGGGATCAATCATATCAGAATTTTAAGTAGACTCGTTCAATTTATTGAAATTTGCATCCATCAGAGTAGCCATGGAATTGCAATCCAACATCTCGAATATCTTCAAAATATCTATGGTGTATTTTCCTTGACTTAGGAAAGTTTCCTTATGCCTCTGTCATACTTCTAATCCAGAGAAGTAATGCATCAATACGAGGTCCTTCATTTCAAACTCATAGTCAAGCTTCTTCTTACACCATTTAATTAGTTTCTCATTTCCCGTGAGAAACAAGTTGTCCACATAAAGGACCAAAATCAATGTCTCATTATCCATAATATTGTATTAAATATTAGTATCTGCATTTTTCTTGGTGAATCCCAATTTTACCAGGTATCTGGCTATTCGTCCATACCAAGCACGAGGTGCTTGCTTAAGTACATATAATGTCGCTTTCAGCTTACATACGTGAGAATATTTCTCATGGACAATAAACCATTATGCTTGTTCAATGTAAACTTAGTCCTCGATAATACCATTGAGGAAGGTGGTATTTACATCCATCTAATGCAGCTTCCATCTCATAGTTGAATCAATAGTAATGATGGTTTTGATGGAAGTATATCGAGCCAGAGGAGAAAGTGTTTCATCATAGTCAATTCCTTCTTTATGAGAGAATGCTTTGGCAATAAATCTGGCCTTGTGTTTTCCCATGCTACCATCTCCTCCATGTTTAATATTGAAAACCATTTGGAGGTCACTATTGACTTCCCCTTAGGTCTCGGTACAACCTCCCATACGTCATTCTTCACGAGATATTGAAATTCCTCTGTCGTGGAATCCTTCCAAACTTGGTGTCTGGATGCTTCTTCGTACGTGGTAGGATCTGAGTCAATGATGTGACTCATTAATGCTACATAACTCAAGAACCTGTGAGGTATTTTTCTTTCTTGATGGATTCTATGTGGAGCTTCGTGCCCCTCAACATCATGTAATGTTTGTTGTGCCCATCTAGGCCTTTTTTGGTTTTCTGCCATATCTATGGGAGAGTCAACTAGCTCAACTGGATCAATGGGATCGATCGGTTCGTTGTTTCCCTTAGACTCCCTCTTAACTTCTGGAGGGGGACATGATCTGATCTCTTCATCATCATCGATCTCCGCATCAAACCCTTTTATTTTCATATAGGCATTTCTTCTTCAAATTTTACATCCCTATTGACTTCGATTTGGCTTGATCCTAGGTTGTATATTCTATAAGCCTTTGAAGACTCACTGTATCCCATGAATGTTCCCTTCTTGCTTGAGGGTTCTAGTTTCATCATTTTATCCTTAAGCACATGAATGTAGATTGGGAAACCAAAGCTACGAAGGTGGTCCACTTCTGGATTCACTCCCATGAAGGCTTCTTCCAAAGTCATGTCCTTCAAGATTTTACGAGGGCATATGTTTTGTACATAAACAATTGTTCTAGATGCTTCTACCCATAATCAAATCGTTAGACTATGTTCATGTATCATGGCTTTGGTTATCTCCACAATTGTTCATTTATTTCTTTCCACAACACCACTTTATTAAAGGTTGTAAAGAACTGTGAACTCCCTATTAACTCTTGCTTCCTTGCTGAAATTGTTGAATTATGTAGAGGTATATTCTCCACCGTTGTCTGATCTCAGGATCTTAATTCTTCTTCCTGACAGATTCTTGACTTGTGCTTTGAATTCCTTGAATTTTCTAAGTACTTCCTCATATTCCTTGGTCTTGAGGAAGTATATCCATGTCTTTCGTGAGTGTTCATCAATAAATGTTACATAGTAGTTGTAACCACCCAGTGAAGTAACCGTCATGGGTCTACACAATTCATAGTGGATTAGAACCAATATTCCCTTGGATTTACTTTCACTTTTCAGAAAGGAACCTTTGGTATTCTTACCAAGTGCACATACTCTACATACACCATCATGGTCTACATGAAGCATTGTTAGACCTATCACCGTGTTTCTTAATGCGGGGAGAGCTTTATAGTTTAGATGAGATAGTCTTTTGTTCCATAACTCATTGATGTTAGTGAAATCACGAACTAAAGCTTGAGCTAGTAGAGTGATCAGATGATACAAGCTTTCCTCCCTTACACCAATCAGTTTCTTGTGCCATGCAAACACATTTCGATCTACAAATGTAACTCTACATCCCTTGTCTTCTAAGGATGATATGGAGACAAGGTTTCTTTTCATACCATGTACATACATCACATCATTCAGATGTAGCAAGTCGTTATATTCCAACTGAAAATATGTAGATCCAAACCCTTTCACAGTGTAGTTGACATCATCTCCAAGTATAACACGGATATGGGATTCTTTCTCAGCAACTTTTGAAAGGTTATCTTTATAACGAGTCATATGCTTAGAAGCAACACTATTTATAATCCATGTATCACTAGTGGTGGGAACCGTACCTGATAATGTTGATATGAAGAAGTATTATGTACGATATTCATTTATCTATTTCTTGTGATGATGACCATATTCCACGTCATTTGTTTAAGCTTCATGCTTCCTCTTGTTTGAATCAAAACACTGGCTTGCATAGTGACCATATTTCTTACACTTGTAGCATTGTATGTTTGATAGATCTTTATTATTTTCCCTCCGATCTGGATAAGAACTTGGTCTCCTAGCTTGGTGCTTATGTTTGTGAAACTTTCTTCCTTTTCCCTCGCCTTTCTTGGCATGAGTGACGAAGGCTTTATTATCCTCGACTTGAGGACCATTGAGTCTTTGCCTTACTGCAATCTTGGTATCTTCCTGAGTGCGGTTTTCCCATAACTTGTAAAATTTGGGAAACTTGGTTCGACTACTTATGGTTTGGATGAAGGACTCCTAAGATGGTGGAAGACCATTTAGCATGGCCATGATAAGCTCCTAAGGAAATATGAGGCAATATATTTAGACTTAATCATCTTCATATTTGGAAGTGTGTTCCTTAATGTGAGAGTCACATTAAGGAACAAATGAAGATGATTATCTTGTCCCGAAGTTCAGTGATCCTCATGAAATATGAGGAGATAGATTCAGACTTAATCATCTTCATATTTGAAAGTTTGTTCCTTAATGTGAGAGTCACATATATGCTATTGCGTTCAAATAACTTCTTCAAGGTCTTGAACATCTTCCTAACTATATTCTTTTCTGATATTTGAGGAACCAAGTGATCTTTAACTAAGTCCACCAGAATCCTTCTTGCTTTCGTATCACACTTATTCCACTGGGATTTAGCTTCTTCCGCTAATGGTTTTGGAACTTTCTCATTGACAAACTTCAAGAGATTATTTTCTTCTAGGATAAGAAGAACCCTAGGCTTCCAGGATATGAAATTTGTATCCTTGTCGAGATGATCTTCAACCTTTATTTCAATCATCTTGTTTGCAGGTCTAAACCAAAAACCCTAGCAGGAGTTAGGTCAAAAATAAATCTTAGCATTTA
Organism: Pseudotsuga menziesii; assembly: GCA_001517045.1. Taxonomy (NCBI): domain Eukaryota; kingdom Viridiplantae; phylum Streptophyta; class Pinopsida; order Pinales; family Pinaceae; genus Pseudotsuga; species Pseudotsuga menziesii. The sequence goes on from LPNX010322218.1 coordinate 1,008,647, forward strand.
GTGAAACTCACCTTACAAATAGATGATCCCTATCAAGGTGAGTTGAGGGAAGGTGATTTTGAGCCAAAATAGTGGTGGGAAGCCTTTGAAACTTGATGCCCTAGTTTCTTCCCGCTGTGTCCCGTAATAAAAAAATAAAAACTTCTCAGAATTTAGTTTTTATTTCACCAAAAAGTGTGCTTCCCCTAGAGTGAAGTTTCCACAACTCTTTTTCTGGTGAAGAGTTGAGGGAAGGCATTGGAAGGTCAAACCCTAGCTTCCGAAAGTGGCCTCTCTAGAACTGCTCTGATACCAAGTTAGTTTTTACAATATTATAGCAATATAACTTAATTGCAAATAAACAATAGGATATTTGGAAGAAAGACAAAGCACAAAAACAAAGAGCACAAGAATTTATCCTGGGAAACCCAATCGAGAAAAACCCATCAAAACTTTGTATAGATATAATAGCTCTTGAGAACGGAGAGAAGAAGAAAGAGAGAGAAAATGTCTCTCTAAGATACAACCCGAGAAAAAACACTCTCCTATACTGCAGTAGCGCACTTTTTTTTTTCTGCTGGAGAGCTTGCTATGAGAGGTTGAAATAATGAGGAGAGGGGCCTCCTATTTATACTGGTTTTCCAAGTGAAAATTTACAGGGGTCGACTTGACAATTTGATTAGGGCCGACCTACCTTGGGGAAATACTTAAATTATTTTATTTTATTCTTTTCTTGTGGATTTTTCCCCCAGGGATTACATTAATTATTTACAGGGTTTATATGACTAAATGCATAAGTATAATATACGATAGGAGGTACAAGTAAATACAATACAAGTACATAAGAATAACTTGTGAAGTTGCACAAATTCCAACATAAGGCAACTGTAGAATGGCTGACATAAGCTATATCCTTGAACATTGTGCGTGACGTAAAAGTGACTTGGTAAGCATTCGACACAAAGGGACCAGTGATATGAATCTGTAATGTACAATACATTGACATATTATCCATATGATTGGAAGAGTATCCAAATGGAGGAGTAATAACTCTACAATTAATTTTTAAATCCTAAGGCCAAATACTAAAACCCAACTTGTTGATAGACTCAATATTGGCGATACTTTCAAGGATGACTTGACTTGCTGCCACTCTTGAACAAACATTGGAGATATTTCCATTCCCTCTTATGTTAATTTTTTTTGTGCCTTTTTCATATTATTGAATCCTGAAAAAACATGTTGTAATATATTGGAGAAGGGGAGCATCGCATGGGCATGCAACTACGTTCCGAGTGCATGAAACATACCTATGCAAAAAAATACAAAAACAGGATGTGTTGGATGTGGAAATAAGATGTGACTGCAATAAGCAAAGCCAAGTGTTCTTAGGAGACTGCATTAGTGAAAAATGGCTAAAGGCTAACTGCAACAAGCATTATACTCAAAAGCACAAGCAGCTGTATGAAAATGCAAAATCACAAAATGCAAAGGTTTGAGAGTCCCACATTTAATAGTCAAAATTAGAGTTAAAGAGGATCGTTAGGATTCATATCCATGACATGGAAGTGATACCTAGGGAATCTCAAGCCTAACATAAACTACAACATGGTCGCCAGAAGACAATGGGGCTCTCACTAAGGTACCCATGAGTTTGTAAGCTCTAACATGGAAAGTTACAAGTTTTATGAAAATATAGGGCTAATGTCGCACTGCCATGTGTTGTAATCCCGAGGTTTCAACATAATGGCAGGGTTTATGCAAAGCATGCATTGATGTGGGTGACCTACCGTGCATGCCACATTAGGGATAGAAAGCTTTTAATCAAACCACCAATTGGAAAAATAGAGCCTTTGTTTCAACTTTCTTGTCATCATTCACAATATATCATGAAATGACATTAGTATTGGTAGGTAAGGTTTTTTAAACATTTCATTTTTTTATTTTTGAAATATTATTAAGAGGAAGTAAAATCTACCTAAGCTACTTATTGTACAACAATTACGAGCATATTCTTCCTAGATAGAAGGGTATACACATAATACCTATTTAGATGTAGCTGATTTCTAGGCCCTAGAATGTTCCCCTTGAAATATTTTAGCTCGTAATATCCCTTATTAAATACTCATTTTACAATTTAAGGACCAAGCTGCATTGACTTGAATTTACCAGGCCTAAGATCATCATGTTGTTGGTTGTAGACAAACACCATGTTTCCTTCACACAAAAAAATTACAAGGATGGATAAATTTATCATTTTGAGATTTGATACTTTTCTTGTGTGATTCATTAGCAGTAGCCACATCCCTTCTATGCTCATCTAACTATTCCAATGTAATATACCTTTCTGATTTTTGGCACACTAACTAAAGAAACAGATCAATTAATATGCAATTCATAAAATAAGCAAAACTAGATACTATAAATGAGACTAGAATTGCCTGAATCAACCTCAATGCACAAAAGAGTTTGTCTAACTTCACATACACTCAGTGATTGGTTCTTTAAGGTAAGTGGAAGGTCTACAAATATATATCAGAGGTGCACAAATACAAAATTTCATATTTAGGCAATCAGAGAAATGCTTAATCTCAAGAATCCTTTGCACAATGTGTTGGGACCATTTAGGTTTTGAGCATTGGCCAGGCTGAAGTATGATTCCAAGCTCCTAGGCACCCAAACATATGCAAATTATATCTTTGATCTCATCAAGGTTTTTCAAAACCAGACATTTAGGAAGGATTAGACTTGATTTGGGTGTCAAACTAGTTACTGGGACAACTTAACTAGTTAAGAAACAGAGATTTCCAAAAAATAGTAGAGGGTGTCAAACTATGGTTTTTATGCTTGGATGGGATTAAGGGAGGTACTAATTACCTGCAACATCTAACCGAATCAAAATTGGACCTACTATTATCTTTGGGTAATAATTATAATAAAACTAGTCAAATTTTCATGAAAATCTACGCAAGGTAAGAAAACTTCCATATGAAACTTTATGAGACTAATTCAAACTGTCATATAATTTTCAAAGAGGCAATATTACATCAATTATAACTATGTAGGTCGAAATGAACCTCACTTAACAATCAATGGTAGCCTCCTTTAGAAAAAAACAAGGGGGAGACTATAATTCATTATGGATTGAAAGGGATAACACCCAAACTCTTTAATGGAGTTGATACACCTATGGATATAATAATAAAACCTAAAAATATCCACCGATAATGGTTGAAATCCATCAATCCATCATCATATCTTGCCTCCTTCAAAGAACTAGAGAGAAAGAAGAGAAAGAGGGGAAGAATTCTAATAGGAAGCCTTCAAAGACTTAGAAGAGATCTCGAACATGGATGAAATGGATCTCTAGACCTGAAATTAAACCTCCATCATTGTATGCATATGATACTCTTCGAATTATTGAGTAAAAACAAGAACAATACCATGGGGCACATCTCCAAGCACTAGAGAATCTCAAAGCTCACTCACTTACAAAATCAAAATGCCAAAATATGTGAGAGGGGTGTGATATCATTATTTTATAGGAAACATGGAATTTAGGTCAAATTCACTCTTCATGTGGCCCACTTTCCTCAAGAAATGCACCCTCATAAGTGAAATTGGGACTTTTATGCTTTTCCACTGACATACCCTTTTTCCCCATTTGGAAATTGTCCCCTCCTTCTTTTAGACTGACTTTTATTTTATCATTTTTGGAAACTATGCCCTCCTTCTTTAGGGAATGACTTGCCTTTCTTATCTTTGGAAACTACGCCCTCCTAACCTCCAAACGTTTCTTGCTTTTCATCCTGACAACTTTTTCCTAGATTTGCTTGCTTTATCTTTGTTTTTCTAACTGGTTGCTTTATGCATGTTTTCTATCTTTTTCCTTGATTTTGGTCTATTTCTTTATTTTCTCCATGTTTCCCTTTTGGATGACAACTACATGGGTCCACTTGATCTTATGCACTCCCATTAACACCTAGTACATTCACTTAGCACATTTTTTAATCAAACTTGTAATAAAAATAGTTTAAATATAAATTTGCATCCTAAGTCTAACAAGTTGCACCTATATTATTGCGCCGAGAGGCGCTCTACAGCCCCGTATGGGGGAGATCTTGTAACGTGATGTAACGTTAGTAACATTATGCCGGCTATAAATAATATTTCCTATTATGAAAGAGATGTTGTAACATTACTTTTTAATTTTTACTTGCGAATTATGATGTAGATGTTGTAACGTTATGTAACGTTACTTTTAATTCATAGTCCGTTCTCTACTTACTTACTTACTAAGCCACAATTCGATCGAAAGAGAACCACATGCATTCAGTTGTTGAACGTTCATAAGTCATTGCAGTATTCAGAATACCATTGGGATACCTTTTCTTGGAATATGTACGTAACTTATAATATATGTTTTTATCACACTCGACTAAAATGTACACGTACTTGATTTCAAATAGGGTTTAAGTAAATGTCTAACTTCATACAATAATAATTATTTTCACCTTCCATATTTTGAGTTTTGAACAAATCATATTTTGCCTTTTTTTTATATACATTAATAATTATTTTCACTCTCCATATTTTGACTTTTGAACAAATCATATTTCAATATTTTTTGATATGTAAGGGCCATATTTATCATATTTAAGTAAATGTTTAACTTTTCATCTTCCTTGATTTTATTTATTTATTTTTTTTTTCCAAAGAAAAAATTCGTAAATATTTTATTCACATTTTGCAGATGGCCCTAAAGTCCATTATACCAAAAAAAGCCAACTAAAAAGTTGACATTACAAAACAGATAATTGTCTCATGAAAGAGCACAATATACCTTTAATATCCAGAATCTGAACCAACTATAAGTTGTCAATACAATCAGTAAAACTGCCTAAAAAAGCATGAAATCCATGTTCATGAAAACTATGAAGTTGAACTTCACAGGTCCATATATCATCAGCAAAAATTCTGTCATAAAAATTGACCAAAAATAGGTCACTTCTATTCAATAAGACATCCAAATATTGCAATTATGTCTTTGTTGTCCCAAAAGATAACTCCGCACAGATCGGCCTTGAGCAAGATGACTCAGGATCGACACCCTCAATCCACGCAACTCTATGCTATCGGATTCCGACCGCACCAGAAACCTCGCAAGATCAGGATCGACACCCTCAATCCAAAGATCGAAACGAGTCCAATAAACATCGGATCCTTCGCATGCAAGAAATGGCTCTCAGATCGACTCCCTCAATCCACGCAGCTCTATGCTATCGGATTCCGACCGCACCAGAAACCTCGCAAGATCAGGATCGACACCCTCAATCCAAAGATCGAAATGAGTCCAATAAACATCGGATCCTCCGCATGCAAGAAATGGCTCTCAGAATCAACTCCCTCAATCCACGCAACTCTATGCTATCGGATTCCGACCACACCAGAAACCTCGCAAGATCAGGATCGACACCCCCAATCCAAAGATCGAAACAAGTAAACATCGGATCCTCCGCATGCAAGAAATGGCTCTCAAGACTGACTCCCTCAATCCACGCAGCTCTATGCTATCGGATTTCGACCGCACCAGACCTCGCAAGATCAGGATCGATACCCTCAATCCACGCAGCACTCGGACTTCCATCATTTCGCCAACCGATAAGCCGCGACCGCACCAGGAATCAACCTCTCAAGAGAGAGCCGAAGCCCTCGCCCCCAAATTGGAGCTAATGCCAATAACGGCCAAGAAGAGCCAGATAGATCAGTGAAACGACCCAGAAATAACGAGCAAAACTGCCCAATACGTTCACCAGAAATCACTCCAAGAAATCGCTCCATCTGATAATCATATAGCCATAAAACATGAGCCAATAACCCAACTCCGATTCCCAGAATCACTCCAAGAAAAACGTCAAAAGCTGAAACCCTCGACCCCGATTCATCCACTGCCAGACGTGGGAAAACACCGGAAATCTTTATCTCCCTGGTAGCTGGCTCCAAGAAGTGACCGACTGCACGTTCTTCGGAGGTCGGTTGCTGGGCAAATCGAAGAAATGGGCGTTTCTTGGAGAGCCGATGAAATGGGCAATCATGGGGCGAAACCCCGCAGAAACGAATCCATCTATCAACCCTAGCGACGCATCGTGGATACATGATCTTCCTCGCGGATCGATTGCTGAACGAAATACATCCAGAATCAGAGGCGGCGAACCTGCTGAAAGAAACGGCCTCCAGCTAAAGTAGCCACCATCTGCAGGCAGGCCGCCAGAGAGAAGCACAAGACCTCGCCATCGCCAATCTGTCGACTTGCTTCAGAAATCGCCACCGCCGCCACAGGAAGCAGCATCCACAGGGCTTACGATCTACGCGCTTGATTCGTCTCTTCCATCGTATGAAACCAGAGAGCGAAACTGCTCATCTTCGATTATCTTGAAGAGCGAATCAGGAAGGGCGATAGCGATTTACACACCCAGGATGCGATCGCCGACAGCCCACCGATGAACACCTGATACGGAGCCCCGCCATGATGCCACACAGAACTGAAAGTCTGCAACGGAAAGCGGCGTCCAAGTGCATCGGCCCTCCCTATCACTCCATCGTTCACACCAGAGTTCTTGGAGCGGAGAGAGCCGTTGAATTGGAGCGTTCTTGGAGCTCCCTCCGCCTCCCAAGGCCGTAGAAAAAAAATCCATCTTCCTTGATATGTAAGAGCCATATTTATCATATTTAAATAAATGTCTAATTTTATAAAAAATAAATAGGTTCACTTTTTATATTTTAAATTCTAAACCAATCTTATTTTTCCTTTTCTTGATATGTAGAGGCCATATATATCCTAATCAAATGTGTAACTGGAACAAATCATATTTTGCCCTTTTTTTAACATGTAAGAGCCATATAAATCCTAATTTTCTACAAATTAGCCCATCTAAAAAATGGAGGTATCATATATATCTATCACTACCGACTGAAACGTGTAAATTTGCTCATCTCAAATTTACCAACTGAACCGGGCAAATTCGCCCATTTCAAATCTAGACGTATTATATATATATATCTATCTATCTATCACTGTCGACTCAAACTTATATACAAGGTGATTTCCAGTAAGGTTTAAAGAAAACTAGAGAAAAATTTATAAGCAAATGTGCAGATGCATATAATTGTATAACCAAGTGTCGTGATACATAGGTTTAATTAACAAGAAGAAACAACCATTGGACGCTTAATTTTAAAATTATAAATTATAAATAGTTCAAATCATTACTTTTATTATAAAAATGGTTTGGTTTTATTTCATTTGTTTAATATAATTTTAATTAATAAAAAATAAATCATTTTATAGCCATATAATATAAATATGGTTTTAAAGCTTTGATTTAAAATAAAAGTTTAATATCTAATATATTTTTTATGTTATTTTAATAAAAAAAATTATTTTATTTTATTAAGATTATGTAATGCAATATTAATATCTAAAATATATTTAATTTAAACTGATTTTTAATGAAAAAATCATAATGTTAATATCTAACTTGTCCTCAAAAAATGAAAAATGAAGCATGGAATTGGCGGGTATACCTTCCCACTAATGAACTAATCTAGAGACATTGAAAAATTCTTGAGAATGATTGGTAGGTGAATCTCTCTAATTCTTGAGTGGATTTTATTAGTCTAATTCCTACACAAACATTGAAAAAAAAAATTACGCATTTCACTCTTAAGAATGATCTCTCTCGGCGCTTGATAGAGCCTAGGATTTGGATCTACGCTGGTTATTTATAATTAACCCCTCCCCTCCTATGTTAGATTTGCTATGGTTTTTTTTTCTATGGTGTTATTATCCAAAATGGGTACATTACAGTCCTCCCTCCCCAAATTTGCTTGTCCTCAAGCAAATGAAAATATGCATGATGAACATAAGCACTCCGAACAACATGTTGCTTCAATATTCTAGTGTATCATGTTCTAAAGTATTATATTCAAGAACACAAATGAATCAAAATTTAGGGGAAGTATTCATGGGAATCATATCACCACTTCCTTCATTACTTAATATAAGTTGCTTACTAACTAGCATTGGAATTTTCAACCAACTAAGCACCAAGGGCCATCATGCTTCTGATGCTCTACTTTGATTACAAATTGTTCATGCACTCTCCCCAAACATAGCTCCATCACCATCCAACCATGCACTTAGTGTGATAACCAAGTACCAATGATACCAGGATCCCTAATCATTTGCAAAAACACAAAATGCAAGATACATCCTTCAATGCATGCTACAATTAAACCACAATTACACCCAATGAAATATTACCCATGTAGGAGAACCAGAACATGATACCACATAGGTGAACTCATGTGAAGAAAGGTTTACTTGCTCCATAAAGCCAACATGCAAATAGCTTCTGCAAAGACAAGCAATGACAGGGTCCCATTGCTTGTGTTGCATCCCCATTAGTGAGAATTCCATCCAACAAAGTTCCTCGAGAAAAAGTATGCCTGGATCCCACTTCCTCAAATGAAAGTATCCATGTGGTAATGTCAAGGGTGGAAACTTGACATCCCAAGGAATGTCAGGATTCCACTGTCTAGTGTGCATCCCCCTAAGCATTATCAACACCATGAAGAAACCATCACCATCATGAAAGGTACTATGAAGGATAGAAATAACATCATGAAGAATGACTGGATCGTGCAAGTGACATAGAAGTATGTCACTCTCCAAGATAGGTCAAAACATAGAGAGATTATCCATCATAAAATACATGCCCCCAAAGTGAGGCTAAATCCAAACAAGTCTCTCCAATTTCCCAGGAAGGTTCTTATGTGCCCAATGCACACAAGAATGAAATAAAAAATCAATGAATCTCAAATGACAAGGGTGAAAATCCCATGTCTAACCACAATAAGGGTAGGTATCATCTAACAAACAAGGATTCCCAGGATGCTCACACGAAAATGATGCATCAAAAAGATCTCTAAGAATGTAAGCAAGAAATACACACATGTTTCTATTTATCCAACAAGGGAATGGAATGACACTCAAACCAAAAGATCCACGTGAACACATCCAATGGCTCAAATATATACCACTAGTAAAAGGGTGCAAGCATCCATCCAAATATGTGGATTTCTTCCACATAAGCCACCTTATGCAAGATAGATGTCTCAACAACTTCTCTTGGTCGATTGCTTGCTTAGCTTCCTTCCACTGACCATGAGCAAAAAACTTTCTACAAGAAAACTCCATGTGTTACATGCAATATTCCACCCAATCCATATATGGATGAATGACATCAAATGGCATCAATATGTTCCTATGCTGCTGATCACAAAACATGTGAATATTAGAGGCATCAATAAATTTACAAAAGGAAATTTTACCTTCTAGAATCTCAAATTTTGAAGTGCATTTATCCATAAGTGGATAGAATTTTCTGTTATCGGATCCCAATCGACTGAAATCAAGATGATGGCTACTGGTCTAGGTGGAATTCACTTAGGTACCTTCTACATCCATGAGTCTTCCTCATTTAGAGAAATCTTATGATCCCCCAAGCATGGAACTAGTGCACAACTCCAATGGCTCAACTCTTTGCCACCGGGTCCACTCACTTGGTGCAAGTGAATGAAGGAGGCATCAAAGAATGCAATTGGATGCCTTTGTTGTTGTTGGGAAGGGAATGGTGCATTCATCAAGTCATCATGAACACATGTGGGAGCCTCCTACTCCGCATGTGGCACCTACAAGGAAAATCCCTTCACCCTGTTTTCATCCCCAGATGATGTGGATAAATTGATGATGTGGGGTGAATAATTGTGAACCAACCTCGTATCACTGCAATTCTCATCCACCAAAATGACAACTGCATCTTCTTCATCACTTTTGGTTCCAACTAGGGTGAGCTCATCTGATTCTTTCATAGCGAAGAGACTCTCTCCAGGAAACAACTTAAGTTTTCTTTGGGAAAGATCAAGTGCTTGGTTCTCATCAAGCTTGTTTACACACTCCTCAAGCACATGAAAAAACGAATGCATCTCATGAGGTTACTCCATATGATCAAGAATGAAATCAAGCTTGTGGGGGCTAATGAATGGTATGTAGGAGGGAAAGTGTGATCTTTGCAAATTTTCATGAAGTTGATCTATCTCCATCTTGGACTCTTGGAGTGAACAATGAGTGCTCTTCAAGGAATCTTGGATGGTCATCAAAACATCATTTAGGTTGTAAATCTCCTTTTCATCTTTCAAGTATGCTCCATGCAACACCTCAACAGGCACAAACAAATCATCTCTATAAGAAAGCAATTGTAAGAAGTTACCTTGGATTGCAAACAATGCCTTCTAAATATTCTCCTTGGCTTTAAGATAAGTTTGATCTTCCAATAAAGCATTTATCCATCACTAATGTAACATTGAATCATGTGTGTCATGGAGAAGGTGTAAGGACTCTTGAATCTTATTTCCATCCATCTTCAATGGATAGGAAAATGAGTGGGGTTCTTGAGGAAAATCATCCCCTTCTTCTTTACTGGAACTACCTTGCAGTGACTTGCACTCCTCTTCATGAATCTGTGTTTCTGCTTTCCCACCTGCAAGACTAGATGGTTCATATCTCTCCACAATGGTGATGGTGGGATTTTGATGCTCACTCATTTCAAACCTCTCCTCAATGTGACACAAGAAAATATAAAGATATGAATTGTGTGCATCCCTTTGTATGCTTTCTTCCTCTAAATTCTCTAGTTCACACCTAACTAGTGTGAGATTATCTTCCACTTCATTATGAAGTTCAAATGATGATTTCAAATCTGATCTATGTTCTTCTTTTGGATCTGATTCAAAAGATTCCTAGTACCACCATTGAAAATATCATCCTCCTTCGCAATGATTTTGAGATCAGCAACAAAGAAACTAGAAGTGATTTTACCTCCCACTCCGCCAACAAGTAGATGTTGAACTGTTGGGTATTCAGTGGTGCATGGACCTTCTTCATATTATTCTTGGAGTAATGGGGCACAATAAGGATCTTCTTGGTCATATTTTCTCAAGAGACTTGAGGTTCCTCCATCTTGAATGGTATTGTGATCATTACTTGTGGATATTATTCTTGAAGAGAAACCAAACAATTTCATAATGCTTGGTATTCTTCTTAACATTAACTTATTGAGAGCCTATAAATATGGATACATGCACAAAATCTCCTTCCTTTTTTAATACCATGACCACTAGTAAGGAATAAGGGTTGGTACTAGGACGATCTTCTCTATTTCATTCTTTTGGGCAAAAGGGTGTCAACAAAGGCATACATTGGGAGGTTGGCTTCTTGTAACTAGTGGAATACCATGGTCGTGCTCCCCATGGGTCGATGGTAAACCATTGGGTGTTTGAAAAACTTGTTGATGTTTGGAGAGAACTAGCAACAAATTATGGCAAATTTCATGTGTGGGTGTTTCCATGACTTGGACGACATTGAGTTGTGCAATGATACTAGACTGGACTTTCTTTAATAACTTCTCTAGATAGTGGGATGATATAATTTCCAGATAACCTAAAGTAATGCTTTGAAATGATGTGTGTGTCCTTCCTTAATAAATTTGATATATAGTTCCTTGAAACCCATTATTATTGATCCCAAAGTCCTTATCCATTATACCCTCATAACTACGTTAAAACAACCCATGTTCATAAAGAACATGTGTGTCTGAAGATGGTAGTCACCCATTTGGAGTTTGACATTTTCAGAACCACCACAACATTTCATGGTATCCCTATTCAATATGATAATATGAAAATTGTATAGGCATAACAAAGCAATGATTTATTAGCCACACTCTTATAAACACAACTGTCGATGATGGAAATTTCAATTAATACAATGACTTTATAGTGCTTGATGTATCATACCAACTCAAATTTCTAGGGTGTGGAGAAACCTAATAAGGTGAGGAGAAATATTTTTGGGTTCCTCCCTAGGAACTTGCAATAGGTGTTTTGTTTGGGTTGTACATTTATCACCATTTCAATTTCTCAATTTTCTAACCATGCCATGGGGCTTTGTGTAATGGCATGTCCTTGAATTGCCTTCTTGAATCCATTGATGAAGCATTATTTGAAAAACGAATCAAACATGCCCTCTATGCAGATGACCAATTGCTCAAATGTTGTAATATAGTCTAGAACTATGCCATTATAACATATTTTTTCCAACCTTCTCAAGTAGTGAGTGCCCCTTTCCAAACACTCATGAAGGATATTTACAAATAGGGTCTAAGGAACATAATGACATTAATATTTCTAATACCATTTCTAACGTTCTAAGTCGAGATAACCCATTTTGAGATTTTGGAGATCATCCTTAGTACCACGGAGATTCCAAAAGTACAGTTTCATTTGAATAACCCAACCTGAGACATCTAAACCATCAAATCTGCACATGTTGACTTTTGGAAGACATGGCATGAATTTTTATTCTAAAATAGTGGATACTATGTTTCTATGAAGAGAGCGTAAGAGCCTTGTTCTTCATTAAAAGCAACATCTTTGGAGCTTGGTGTGGTATCTAGACCCACATGTTTAGTGACGATAATCAACATTCGTCTCCAGTTACCTGGTCGAGGTGGATTTGGTCAGCAATTTGTTGTGGGATCGGTATTATTATAGAAACATCCTTGGTATCTTTGTGTGGATCCTTGGTCTATTCACCCTTTTTTTGTTGCAAATATGTGGGAATTTCATTGGATGGTGATAAAAGGAAGGGTTTTCAAGGTCCCAAGGACAAGGTATTGTCATGTGTTATATCTCTTTGATATACTTACAAGGTCCAATAGTAGTACTTGGGCTAATCTCTCTTTATCCAATAGGTAGAGGTAGAGTGTCGTGACTGACTATAGAGGACATATATAACCAATAAGCCATGCAAACTAATGGGTTGGGCATATTGTGTGGGAACTACAACATCCACCTAACCATTGAAATTTGGGAAATGGTATTATGGAAAGATAGAGCAAAATTGAGCAAGGGAAACCTTAACCCATCTAGTAAGATAGTTAGTTGTTGTAATGGTATACTAAACTTCAGTGTGTCTATTAGATAGGTTTGTATGGCCAATAAAATACATGGCCTGCTTTTCAAAAGGCTGGAGTGCCCTTATTGGGTGTAGGGGAAACTCATCTCTTCTAGATGGATTTCCCACCCACTATAATACATTACGGGCTTTCACATAATTCTAAAAATAGTAGGCCAGCATATACCAACATGCATGACCTTACGAGTTGTGTCTTTCCCTAAAAAGTGACCACCCTCAACTCCTTGATTACACTCCCAAGTTGAACCAATGGTTAAATAATATTGAGGTGTACTTCTGTGTAGATGAAGTCATTGGAAAGTAGATAATTACATTTTCTCACCTAAGGCTTGAGGGCCATGCCTTCATAGGGTGATAACTAATGAGGATTACCCATGCCCTTAGTCATAATACTCGACAATCAAGGTATAAGAGAGTAATATTCTTGAGTGTTGTGCTCGATGCCGCTATAGCAACAAGATGGTTGGTCAACCTATATATATTTGTTTTCATGTGTCCTAGGCAAATTTTAACATGCAATAGGGTATGTAAAAGTGATATTATCAGTGTACATGTGTTGTCTAATGTGGTACCACTCGAAGGGGTACCGACATAGGTTACAGTTGTGTCCAACAAATGTAACCGAGTAAAAATTGTATTTTTTGTGTGTATGCTTCCTTAACCACAATTTTACCGACTAAATGATAGATCTATGTGTTTTTTAAAGATGCTAGAACACATGTCTAGCTTAAAAAAATCTACGAAAATTTTGGATCCATGTTGGATTAGGAAATTGCTCTGATACCAATAATGATGGACTTAACCCCACAAATTAGATAAACAACAATATAGAGAGAGAGATGAATAATGCATGAAACACAATATTATATTACAGAATAACTGCAAAGGAAATAGGCAAGATAAATGTTGTAGAAATAACTCTTTAATTCTAATAATCACTTTAGGGACAAATGCTCACCAACCTCTTAAGGTTGAGTGACCTTTAATTTGAGCATATTTTCGACAAAATAATTCTTTACAAAAAAACCATAGCCTCTTGGCTCTTCAAATAGGCTTTTAATATTCCAAAACCCTAACTATTTGACTTGGTTAATAATTAATTAGTAGAAACTACCTAGTGGGCCTTGATTAATAAGAGACCATTTTTACATTAATAGTATACTACTAACCACTTGAACTTCCTCAAAGGTTATGGCTTTATTCATAACATTACTAAAGTAAGAGGGTTATGGCAAGACCCTAACAGTCCCTCCCCCTTCAATAACAACATTGTCCTCAAGGTTGGGGATGAGGAAATTGTTGTAAAATACCTTGAGTTTCCTAGGTGGCATCTTTGTGTTGCATATATTTCCACAATAACAACACTTCTTTGAGTTTACACCTGTGAAATTGACGTTCCCGGACATGCAATACTAATTCTGGTTGGATCCAAATGGAACCCTCCTCATCAAATTATGGTAACTCCGTTTTCACTTTACAATTGGAGACCACCACCTGTTTTGTGCATGTTACATGAAATATCGCATTAATCTTGGAGTGAATTAGCAGAGAAAGCTTGTATGTCACCTATAAATTGCATTGTATGATCGGTAAGGCCCATAAATTTTTGAAGCTATTTTATGTTGGGGGGTGATTTTTGAGGGATACATGTTTATAATATTGAAATTGAAGAAACACCTTGTTTCCTTTTACAAATGATCACTTGAAGCAATATTTATTAGCCTATTATTTCATTCTAGTTTGAGCCTTATCCAAATCGTCCTTTAGTGTACGGATAATAGTTTCTCTAGCGCAAAGTGTTCTATCCACTGGTTGGACCCTAAAAGTGCTTGGTAAACATGAAACCAAGGACAAGGGTTTTTGGTCATATACTACTTAATAGGGTGTCATTTTGGTATCTCCATGGTAAATGGTATTATACCGCCATTATACCAGAGGAACTATTGTGTCTAACAATGTGGAATTTTTGAAACAGAGTACCTCAAGATTCAAAACACTTATTAACCACTTTGGTTTGGCCACCTTTTTATGGGTGATAGGTTGTGTTGAGTTTTAATTGAGTACCCTAAGGTTTAAACAATTCTTGCTAAAAGTTTCTTGTGAAGGTAGAGTCCTAATCAAAGACAATGGAAGTTGACATGCCATGATTTTCATCCATGAATACTTGAGTAATTATTAATAGTGTAAACGGGTGTGGAAAGGCATAAAATTGGGCATATTTGGAAAATCAATCTATAAAACCATGATTATTGCTTTATTACCAAACCACAAAAGCCCCATGATAAAATCCTTGGAAATATCAGTCCAGAGATCTGTTTGAAATGGAAGTGCCTACAACGCCCTGGGTGACTTCACCATCTCTCCCCCATGTCATTGGGAAGTATCTTGGGCTTCAACAAAGTCTTGGTTGTCTAGTTTCATGCCTTCCCAGAAGAATGATCACTCAATTTGTTCAAAGGTTTTATGAAAACCTAAATGACTTGTTTCTAGTGAAGAATGTAACTCCTCTAATATTCTTTAATTTAATCTTAAATTTGGTGCCAAAAGAATGTGATATTTATAACACAATGTATCTTAGTGCCATGTATACCTTGTAGGAGGGTTTGAATATTCCTTGACCCATTGGATGAGTTTCAGTATGGTGTTATTGGACCTCCATTCATGATGTACTTCCACAATCCTTTTGAAAAATTGGTAAGCATAAGACAAAGAGAGAGCTCCCATCGTCATATTTCCTAGAAATGGATCAACCCCCACATTTTGTCTACCTTACATATATATATATATATATATATATATATATATAATCTCATAATCATACCACAACATTTTAGTTACCCACTTGGTGTGGATCTGGAGAGGAGAACCTTATTTAAGGAAATATTTTAAACTTTGATGGTTGGTCTTTATTTAGAAGCACATCCCTTTTGAACAATGTGACCAACATCTCTTTTTCATATGTAGATTTGTCCAAATTTCCATCACATAACTGCTTACTAGTGAAGGCCAAAGGACGCCCTTTTTCATCAATATTGCACCAATACCATAGCCTAAGGCATCCCATTCAAAGACAAAGGTCTTAGTGAAATTAGGCATTGCTCGACTTCATTGCTCTAAACAAAGGCATTGTTTTTTAGAATGATGTTAAGGGAGCTACAATTTTGCATAATTTTATTTTTATTTTTATTTTATAATAGCTAGATAACCTAAGGAACCCGCACAAGCTATTGAGATTTGGGGTGAGGCAATATTGCATATCTATTACTTTCTTTCAATTTACTCTCACTCCCTCTTAACTCACATTGTAACCCCAAATATTCAACCTCAACGACCCTTAAATCACATTTGGAATGCTTGACAAATAACTAATGAGCTTGGAGTAATTGTAAGGAACAATCAACGTGCTCCAAGTGGCCTTCCCATGTGGTGCTCTAAATCAAGATATTGTCAAAGAAAACCAAAACAAAATTGTTAAGAAAAGGTTGAAAAATCATGTTCGTGAGCCTTTGAAAGGCGAATGGATCATTGCAAAGGCCAAAAGTCTAATAATTCATAATGACCTTCATGGGTGTGGAAAGTTGTCTTAGGAATGTATGCTTTCCCCATCTAGATTTGGTGGTGGCAATAATGAAGCTCTAGTGTAGTGAATAACTTTGCTCCACGAAGCTCATCCAAGATATCATCAATGACAAAATGGGAAATTTATCCTTGATGATTAATTTATTACAAACTGAAAAATATGAACACGTGAACCAAATTCCTTCATTTTTTAAGAGCATAATCAAGGGTGAGGAATAAGGGTTGGTACTAGGATGAAATGTTACCAACCTCCAACAACTCCTGAATCGTCTTTTCTATTTCATTATTTTGGGAAAAAGGGTGTCGATAATGCCATACAATGGGAAGTTCGATACCTATAATTAGTGGAATACCATGGTCATGCTCCACACGAGCTAGTGGTAAACACTCTAGTGTTTTAAAACCTATTAATGTCTGGGAGAACCAATTACAAACCAAGATGATTGTATTGTGTAATACTAGAGTGGCCTTTATTTAATAAATTCTCCGTAATATGGGAGGAGACAATTTCCAAAGAAACTAAAGTAAGTTTTTTCAGATGATGTGTGTCCTTCCTTAACAAAACTTATGGATAGTTCCTTGAAATACATGGTTATTGGTCCCAAAGTCCTTATCCATCCTTCCCAATAACTACATCGCAATCACCTATATTGATAGCAAACATGTGTGTCTTAATATGGTAGAATCCCATTTGGAGATTCGTTTTTTCATAGCGACCATCACATTTCATCACACTCATGTTTGTTGTAATAATTTGAAAATTGGATATGGCTCTAATATAGCAACGAGTTTCATCAACCACTCTCCTTTGAATGAAATTGTGGGTGCTCCCACTTCCAATTAATACAACAACTTTCAGTGCTTGATGTATCCTACAAACCTAAATGTTGAGGGTGTGGATAAACCAAAGGCATGGAGTGAGATTTGGGGTTCCTCCCCAGGAACTTGCACTTTAGTGTCAACTTCTTAGGGTGGATCGATATACTCTACTTTTGGTTCTTGATTATCTTCCATGCGTATGCCATCTAGGTGCTTATGTGGTGAGACATCTATTTGGAATTTTTTTTTCTTTGCATTTATGCCCTCAAAAATATTTTTCATCATAGTTATAACAAAGTCCAATATGTTTACATTCGATCATTGCATCTGGTGATAATTTTTGGATTCTTAATGGCAGTGTGTTGGGATTGCTGGAAGTAGGAGCAATGGGGGACAATGCATGGATGAAATGAAGGTATTTTGGGTTGGGAATTGGCCACCCTTTCATATTCTAAATATTTATCATAAACTTCTAACCATGTTGTGGGGTGTTTCATAATGGCATGCTCTTAGATTGCCTCATTAAGGCCATTGATGAAGCATTCTTGGAAGATAGAATTAGACAAGTTTTTGTGGGGATGGCCAATTGCTCAAATGTTGTTTTACAATCTATAAATATTCCATTATATCATAGTTTGGTCAACCTTCCCATGTAGCAAGTGTCCCTTTGAAAATGATCCTAAAGGATCTTTACAAATTAGGTTAAAGGAACATAACCATAATAATATTTATATTACCACTGCCAACATTCTTAGTCGAGATATAAGATTCCTACTTTGAGATTTTGGAGATCATCCTTAATACCATGGAGAGAAAAGTAGTGTTCCATTTGGTAACCCAACCTTAGGGATTTTAACTATAAAATATACATATGTCCACCTTTTGGAAGCGATGTCATGAATTTTGATCCTTAAATGGTGGAGATTGTGTTTATGGGAAGAGAGTGTAAGAGCCTTGACCTTCATTAAAAACAACATATTTGGAAAGATCATATGGTTTGGTATTTAGACCCCACATGTTTAGTGAGGATGTTCGACATTTGTACCTGGTTATCTTGGTCCACATGGATTTGGTCAACTAGTTGTTTTAGGGCCATTACCGCTATTTGCAAGATCCTTGTTGTCTTTGGGTGGATCCTTGGTTTAGTCCTCCATATTTTTTGGTTGCGGGTGTGTGCTTTGGGATTAATTGTGTTAGGAAAAAGTAT
Organism: Pseudotsuga menziesii; assembly: GCA_001517045.1. NCBI lineage: Eukaryota > Viridiplantae > Streptophyta > Pinopsida > Pinales > Pinaceae > Pseudotsuga > Pseudotsuga menziesii. The sequence continues at coordinate 1,027,327 of LPNX010322218.1, forward strand.
TAACACCAAATTTTATCAAAATACCATGGGATAATGAGGAATATTTTGAGAGGGATCACCAAATGAGGGATGGGAAATTCCTCATGAGAAAGTTTGTTAGATATGTATACCAATACAATGAACACAATGCAACGATTCTCTTGAGATAGTTCCCAAAAAGGCTATCAGTGGATCTCATGCCTATATTTTAAAAATATATATATGCTAATGTGACTATTATCCTTATGCAATATTAATGTACTGATAAATTGTCCAAATTCCTTCTAGATGCAAAGATGTAGGAATTCCATTGGAAAGTCTCAAATAATAGAGTTATTGCATTAACACAATATCCAAATTCTTTTTGAATGCAAATATGTAGGAATTTTACTAGTTGGTGATAGAGGGAAGTTTTCATAGGGCCTTGAGGAAAAGGGATTGATAAGCGCCATGACTCTCTGTTATACTTACAATGTCCACTAGTAGTACGCAGCCCAATCTCTTAGGGCACTAAAGTCGTTAGAGAGTAATATTCATGAGTGTTGTGCTTGGTTCCAATATAGATACAAGATAGTCAATTGGATTATCGATAGTTGGTTTTAGGTGGCCTAGATGAATTTTGATGTACTAAAGGGTACATGGAAGTGAGACTTAATGTATAGATGATGCCTAATGTCGTACTACTTGAAGGCATACCAACAAAAGTTACAACGGTGTCCAACAAATGTGACTAAGTACCAATTGTATTTTCTTGATGTATGTTTCCTCAACTGTAGGTTTACCTGCTAAAGAACAAATCTATGTGTTGTTTAAAGATTTTGGGACACATCTCCATCTTTAAAAAAACTACTAAAATTTTGGAGACGTGCTAGCTCAGAAAATTGCTTTGATACCACTTGTTGTGGAATTAAACCTAAAAATTAGAGTAACATCAACATATACAAAGATAAATAATGCATGAACATAAGATTATGTTGCAAAATAACAGATAAAAAGAAATAGGGAAGAGAAATGTGGTAGAAATAACTCTTGTATTATAATAATCACTTTGGGAAGCAATGTTCACACACCTGTTAAGGTTGGGAAACCTTTCAATTTAGAAAAGTTATGACATAATAATTCTTGACAATCAATCCATAGCCTCGTAGCTCTGTAAATAGGCTTTCAATATCCCAAAACCCTAACTACTTAACTTGGTCGGTAATTAATGAGAACCAACTACTTGGTGGGCCTAATTAATAAAGAGACGTTTTTTACATTAATAATCTACTACTAACTACTTGCCCTTATTTAAAGGTTATGCCCTTGTTCTTGACATCATTAAAATAAGGAGTTAGGGTGGGACCCTAACAGTAGCATATGGACAATAATGAAATAATAAAAGCAAAGGGTTCCAAAGAAGAATCAAAGGGAGAAATATCATTTGAAGAAATATTGCTCGTAGTCGCAGAAGGTATTTAAGGTAAATATAGACTTGTAACTCCTTATTATGGTCATTTAAATCCTTTGGAATTGATACATTAGATAGGAGAATTAAATAAATTCTTTGAGTTTGAACACATCCGTGATCCATAGAGGGTGAGATATGCATCTACAAAATTGAGTAGTCACGCATCTCTAATGTGGGACAAGTTGCAATTGGATAGACAAAGTAATGAAAAAGAGAAAATTAAAACTTTGGATCGAATGGTAGTAAAGTTAAGGAATAAATTCCTACCTATTGATTATGTCTTAAATTTAAAGCAATTGAAGATGTCAGTAAAGGATTGCATGAGGATTTTTATGGACTTTTAATTGGATTTGGATAGAATGGGGAAAGTCTAGAAGTGAATGTTAGGGATGTGAATGGTCTTTGTTATGCCATTCAAGATTAATTGAATGTTCTTAAATTTTTGTATAGTTGTAGAGGCTTATCATGCAACATTAGGAATTGAAAATAACATGACAAAAACATGGTATACCTATAAAGAGAGGAGAGGTCTAAGAGTTGGACAAGGGCAACTTAGATAATAAGAAGAATAAAATAAAGGTCAAATAAATGACAATTTATGAATCATTGAAGATGATATAATATTGGAAAAGGTGGAGACAATCAAAGGAAGACACATAGGAGGCAACTTTGAAGGCATATGCTTTACAAGTGGAACACATGGTCATCGATAATATGAATGTCCTCATTTTGAGAATGAGGGGAAGAGACAAGAAACAAGAGAAAACATTGGTTAGGTCTCATGTTCAAAATGATACTACTCAAGTCCTAGGAAATGGAGACAAAACCAAAACAAACGAAAAGCACCTTAAAGAAAAAAATGAAAAATAATAAGTGAAGTATATAAGATGTTGATGATGGTAGCACTAAGTATCTTATATCCATGGAAGTTACACACAAATTGAATTTGAGTTTGTGTCTCATTCAAACCCATACAAAGTGTCTAGTTACGAAAGGGAAATAAAGTTGTTGTAGAAAAACAATGTCTAGTAGATTATCATTTTGGGGATTATTAAGATAGAATTTTGTGTGATTGCACTGAGAGTGGCGAGGTGCTCTATAACCTAATATTGGGGAGATGTTGTAACGTTGTGTAATTTTATGTAAGTCATTATTCTCATAATAAAAGAATGCAAATGATGTAAACTTAAACAAAAATATTAAATTATATTGATTCCATCTTATACCTAGATATAGGGATCATATATCTTAAGGTGTAAATTTCTTCTTAATGTATAAAAAATTTAAGAAACAAAATTTACACCTCAAGAAATTGGGTCCCTCTTGGTGCTTGATAGATCCAGTTTAAGATGGATCTATGCCAATGTTTTTCCCATGGATGTTTGCAATATCATTTAAGGGAGACCATGGCTTATCATAGAGGCATAATTAAAGGACAAATACCTATCAGTGGAAGAAGGATGATAGGTTGTATAGTTTAGTTCCATTGAAAGAAGAGGATGAAATAAATATCGATGTTGAGTCCTATATTAACGTGTGTGAAGGCATATCTAGTGTAGAACCAAGAAGTGGTGGCAACAAATCCATTGTAGACGTTGCAAATGGGAGATTGTGAATCCCCTTAATTAATTATTGATGACTTGATTACAAGAGAAGAAGGTATTATTATATTAAAAAAATGAAGTTATTGTTAGATTGAATCAAAATTACAGTAGAAAAAATATTTAAAGAGTTGTATTTGGGGATTTATTACCAAGACTTGTTATGTGATGGTGTGATTGTAAGGAAAATTGAAGCTGTAAATATGGCAATGTGAATGAGCATGAGAGACATGAGAATCAAGCAATTGTTTAATATGACAAGGCTTGGAATTTCAATTTCTCATAACCTTTTGAGTTTTGATATGCTTGCAAATATTAAAGAATACAAAAGCGAGAGAGTTGGAGACTATGTCAGAATTATTTTGCAAATTGTATAGGAATTGGCGCCTAAGAGGGAGAAGAGGGTGAATAAGATGTGACAATCCATCTTCTTTTAGGTTTCTATGGTGTTAAGACAATGACCATTGATTTGTCACTAGCCAAAATGTTAACACAACTAAATTCAAGATTTTTGTATAAGTTATTTTAAAGAATATGTCATGTAAAATACAAATTTCTATCATCCCATAGATTTGAGAATACTTTCATTTATAAAAATTGAATTATTATATTTCAATGTCATCCTATTAGTTCGATGAAATAAAGGCAATGTTAATTCCCCAATAGGGTTCCAATCTTCTAATAAGACATTTATACTTTTTCCAATGTTAGTTTTACACAAATACTTGTGATAACAGTTGGGGCAAAGTGCAAGTCTTGGACATCTTTAGTGAAATACATACCCTCACATTTTCTTTCTTAGCCAAAAGATTACAATGGGGATGTTGTTAGTAACAATGACTCCAAGGCGGATTTATGCATGCTAAGCTCATTGTGATAAGTGGGAGCTAATAAAAAAAAACATATTGTGAATATATATTGCTACTTACCCAATTATACAATCATTTTTTATTTATTTATACCCTTTTTCCCTAGGTTTCGCCCATCTACAATCTAACCAACCTCCATACTTTTGTGTTTTGTTCATGTCATTACTTTATGTTTTTTTAATATTTCATTTGTTTTTTATTGAATGATGAACAACAAATCCCTAAATTGCATTTGGCATAACCCAAAACCACTCCAACATGAGAGAGATGGAGATATTTAAACCTTGAAAGTATCCAAAACAAAAGGAATGATTTACCTATTCACCATGGGGTAATTCTCTGGAACATGTGTGTTTAATATCCATGCATAGTATGTCATGCATGTGGAAGTGGTCTTGCTCAGTGGGACCCAAGTGTGATAACACAAACATAACACAGGGATCCCACCCACAGACACCTATCAATGTTGTGTTGTTGCTATATGATTGTTGTACATATGATGACATCAAGATTTTTACATTACTAATTAAAATGCATGCACCTATTTGATATGACGCAAGATTTATCATTCTCCCTTTACTATTATGGGTGGTTGATTCTTCTACGATACAATACATCGTGTGACTAATTTTACAACCAATTAATGATGGAGCATCTTCAATGTAGATGTAGGAGCATTTGTAGGGTTCCAAATAATCATGTATCATCAAACCCTTGTCTTTTATTTTGTCTTATTTGTTTTTGTAGGCTTTGAAGGTGTTGGGAAACCAACACTGTCTTGAACACATTGTCGAATAAAAGAATTGAGAAAGAATGGTCTTGATCTACAAAAGATGAAGGGTTTTTATTTACTTCAAAGGATCACATAGTGTTACACTCATAAACAATGTTAAAATCTCAAGTGTTAGCTCTAGAACAACCTTGCTAATCAAATTGGAGTAAGCGTTCATTAATGGTTTCTTCTTAATGGTTGCATGTTGAACACAAAGGACCATAGATGGTCAAGATAGATTGTGATTGAATACTCAAGTTTTGTGCACCTTTTGGAGGATTGACTTCATAAAGAAAAAACTCCAAAGTAAATAACTGTTGAATGTTTGACACATTTGTAATAATGTTGCGCAAGATGTAAGGCTTTGCATGGGATGCTGTATCCATGGTAAAATACTTAAGAAGACGTTGCATGGTAGTTGTATTTCCACATTATTTTGAAGACCAACCTCTTGTACTTCAAAACTTGTTTAGTAGGATGTTTGGCCTATCAACCACTTCAAGTGAATGCTTCAATGTCGTGATGAATGGTTAAGATGGTTGGGTTTATAGAACTAAGGTAGAAGATGGTTAGCATTCCTAGTGAAAATATCATAAATAATATATGGAAGGGTTTGTTCTAACCATTGGAGACATTTCAGTGTAGAACTTCCTTATATTAACATATATAACATGGATCTTGTGACTATGGAAAGGAGTCTTATATGCGCCAACTTTAAAACTAAGGACTTTCTATACTTTTAGGGATTTTAATTAGAATACATTCCTATAAAAATAGTTTTGACTAATGACTTCCAAAGAAACATGTAAGGATCTATGAATAGTATTTTAGCTTGATGATTTTGATCATGAGTAAATCAAATATTATACAAATTTTATTGATGATTGATTCTTTGTTCTATTAACTATTGTCATGGTGTGTGCTTAGATGTTCTCTATGTAGAGCTTAAGTGAAATAGAAAACATGATTAAATGGATGGTGTTTGTTGTGTTTTTTTATATAATAAAAAGTTGTGCTTATTTTCATGAATTGCTATCAAAGTAGTGAAAAAACTTGCATGTCGAAGATAAAATTAAAAGTTGGTTCCATCCAAAGCTGAAGATGTTGGGGAGAATTGTTCTTTTCCAAGGGAACTCTAATGAAGGAAAATTTTGGGTAGCATTGCTTATGGATGGTGTTGTTGCAAAGAAAATAAAAGATTTGTTGCAAAAATTTAAAGCAAAATTGAAAATTTTGACAAAAAATTGGGGCAGAGGAAGACCCATAATTGTCTATTTTGTTGTTGTAGAAGAAGTGTAGAAATATTGAGGATAAGATGAACAATGATGAAGAAATAGAAGAAAAGGTTTCCAAAGGTGAAACAAATGGAGAAATATCAGTTAAAGAAATACCGGTCATAGCAGTCAAAGGTATTGTAGGTAAACATAGACTTGAAACTCCTTTTCCCGAGCTATTTAAATCCTTAAGAATTGATATATTGGATAGGATAATTGTATAAATTATATGAGTTTGAACATACTAGTAATCCCTAGAGGATGAGATATGCATCTAAGAAATTGAATAATCATACATCTCTATGGGGGGACAAGTTGTAATTAGATAAGCAAAGTAGTGGAAAAGGTAAGATTAAAACCTAGGATAGGATGGTAGTAATTCTAACAAATAAATTTATACATATCGATTATGCCTTAAATTTATTAAATTTGAAGTAATTGAAGATGATCGTAAAGGAGTACACTAAGGACTTTTATAGACTTTCAACCATATTTATATATTATCAAGAAAGTCTATAGCTACACGTGATGTGAATCGTCTTTATTATGCCATTCAAGATGAATTTATTGTTCTTAAATTTTCACATAGTTGTATAGGCTTATCATGTAATCTTGGGAATTGAAAATAAGATAGTAAGAAGAAGACAAGCCTATATAGAAAAGATAGGTCTAAGAGTTGGTTGAGGGCATATTATAGAAAAAAAATGAAGGTCAAAGCAATGGCAATATCATTAATCATCCAAGAAGATCTAATATTGGCAAGTGTGGAGTGACAACTAGATGAAGAGTCATAGGCAATAACTTTGAAGCATATGCTTTAGGTGTGGAACACATGGTCATTGAGAATATGAATGTCATGAGTTTGAGACCAAGGTGGAGAGACAAGAACTAAGGACAAACTTTGTTGAGGCTGAATAATAAATTGTTTTATATAACACTCTATAAGTGCGGCATGTGCAAGGGTAGAGTCTCATATTCACAAAAATTCTCTAAAGCCCGAGGAGATGGATACGTAACCAAAACAAAGGAAAAACATCTTCAATCCAAATTGCAAAATAATAGTTAAGTGATGCACATTAGGTATTCATGGTGGTAGCTCTAAGTATCTTGTATTCGTTGAAGCTATACACAATTTAAATTTGATTTTGTGCCTCATCCAAACTCATACAAAGTGCATTGTTCCAAAAGGGACATAGAGTTGTTGTAGAAGAAAAAGATCTAATAGATTGTCATTTTAAAGGTTATCAAGAGATAATTTTTGTTATATATTGCCCATGGATGTTTATAATATCCTTTAAATGATTATGGAATAAGTACATGAAGTGTGTTCCTTGGTATGATGTGATATAGATAAGCCATTCAAACTAAAAAAATACATCTTCAAAAAGGAATTTCATCGTTACCTCTATTGTTGTTGTTTTGTGGCCCTCACTTTTTCCCACTTTATGAATAGGTCAATTGTCACAATAACATATTTATATTGCATCCCCTTTGCTGGTATAAATGTTATGATGAAATCATCACCCCAATGTTCAAATGGTTCCATTGGTAGTATTGGGTTGTAAGACTATGGTTTAATTGTTTCCTGATGGCATTAGCCACAAATTTTTACTTTCTTGTTGTAATCTTTAAACAACACGGGACACTAGATTCCTATGTATTGTATATTTTGTTGAATGAGAAGTGTCCTCCAATCATCCCATAGTGAGCCTAATTTATAAGTTGTTTTGTTTCAATGGAGTTAAAACATCAACGCATTATCCCATCCATCTTGATATGGTATAAATTACTTGATAGGAGCTTGAACTTGAGGGATTTATGTATCAAACTATGTCTATATGTCGCATTGAGTATTTTTTGTGCTTCCCCATGCTATATTATGTACAATATGTCCTCAAAGTATCCCATTTCTCCAATGATATAGGAGATGTTTCCTTATGAAAAATATCTTTCTCTTGGGGTGCCTTCTTCATCAATCTGTATGGGGGATAAGTGATATGGTCCAATGTTTTCCTTATTAGGTTTGATAAATACTTATAACTTGTACTCTTATAATAGCATGATCCATGGGCTTGCCCATCCTATTTATATTGTTATGTTAACTCTATACTTCAGTGCCTATTAATGGTTAATATATAAATTGAATTTGTTTGCAAGGAGGTAGTGTCAAAATTTCTAGAGCGCATAAATCATGCGCAATACCTCCTACTTTGTTGTGTTATAATTTCTCTTTATTGTAAAAAAATTCCTATTGGTGTGATAAATTTATAATCCATACATTTTTGTCATGGTTGCATCAATATCACCCCGATGGCTATACCAGATGCATCAACATGCACATGATTTTTTTTTCTAGTCAGGGAATCATAGGATCTAGGCATTTTGAATGCTACTCTTCAATTATTCAAAACTCTTTTGACATTTTGTATCCCATTTAAGGGAATTTTCCTTCCATAGTAATTGTTCCATCAAGTAATCTATATTAGAATATCCCTTGACAAACTTTCAATAATGTCTCATATGGCCTAGGAAGTACATTACCTTCAATGGATTAGTTGGAGTTATAAGTTCCTTAATGAATTTCACCTTATTCAAGTCAATCGTGATTCCATCCTTGTAGAAACTGACATTTCTTGGGAATCAATGATACTCTTGTCTTTGGGTATATATTAAGCATCATTTGTAGGTCATGTATGTGGTTATTCTAATCATCTAAAGAGTGTCAAATCATCCATGTATACCTCAAATACCTTATGAAAAACAACAACAACAACAATAACAATCATTGAAAAATGTGTTGATGCATTAACCAATCCAAACGACATTATTATGTACATGAATGCTTCTCGTTCCATGGTAAAAATTATCAATGGTTGGTTTTTTTCCTTGACCGAGACCTAGTTGTATCCCAAGTATCCATCGAGGAAGAAGTACATTTCCTTACTAGTCAGGAATTCCAAAACTTCTTTTGAAATCAAGGATAAGAAGGGATTCTTTATTATCACCATATTTAGCTTCTAGAATTGGATGCAGATCATTAACTTCCTGTTCTTCTTTTTCATGACTGCAATTGGGGATACCCATTCATTGTCTTGGACTTCATGAATGACTCATGCCTTAATTGTCTTATTTGGTTATTATTGTACCTTTAACTTGTTAGAGTTTTAATGGTTATACAATATCTTTAAACATTTATCATCATAACCATATGCAATAGGATCACTAAAATATAGACAAGTGTAACACAAAAGAAAGACACGAGAATTTTATCCTGGAAACCCAAATGGGAAAAAACCCAACAAATTCTTTTGTATAGATTCATCACTTAGTACAATGTCATGCGGATATTGAAAACCCAAAGATAATATGTCTAATGCTACTTCTTCTTCTTTTACCCCATCGAACTTGTCTTCTTCTCTCATGGAGCGAACCTACTTTAGCTTTTTGTGTGTCCAAATGAGGGAGGAAACCTCCCTATTTATATTGATCATGTGTGTAACCTTTTGGCCCAAAACAACCAACTTCTGGACCCTACCGTGCCAACCTATCCTAGGGGTACTCAAAAAATACATTTTACAATATTCTTTTGGGGATTATTGCCTTGACTTACAATGAAGGTTTTACCTCGACTCTTACATGACCAATTACATTAATGACACCTTCTGATCAGAGGGAAAACATCCCTGAAAGGAGGTACAATAAAATTACAATAAAATATGATAATAATAATATAAATAATACAATGAAGACACAACGTCTGGACATCATCATTACTAGATCATCATCACTCTATATCATCGTTGTTCGATCATCATTACTCTAGACCATCATCACGGCTGCAACAACTCTCATCTTGTTGACCATTAACTAGTGACATCTCTTGAATCTATATGTCCTCGGAAGTTCTACAGTTCCAAACCTATTTCATGTTGAATGTAGGCCTAAATCCCATCTATGGATTCATCAACATATCCATACAACGCCAACCCTTTTTCATGTTTTATGTACCTCGTACAATGCTAGTCCTTTTCCGTATTGGATGTACCTTGCAGTGTCAATCATATTTCATACTGGATGCATATCTTTGTAGTGCCAGTCTTTTTTCATATTGAATGTCTTCCTAGGGTCAATCTTGTTTCATATTCAATGCAAATCTCTGCAGTGCTAGTCCTTTTTTGATATTGGATTCCTCGCAGGGTTAGTCCTGTTTCATACTAAATGCAGTCTCTGTAGCTCTAATCCTTTTTCATAATGGATGTGTTCACAGGGACAGTCTTGTTTCATCATGAATGTGGATCTCTACGGTGCTAGTTCTTTTTCATATCGGATGCCTTTTCAAGGTCAATCATGTTTCACGTTGAATGTGGATCTACAGTGTCAGTCCTTTTTCATATTCGATTCCTTCGTAGGGTCATTCTTGTTTCATATTGAATGTGGATCTCTACGGTGCTAATCCTTTTTCATATTGGATGCCTTTGCAAGGTTATTCCTATTTTCATAATAAATGTGGATCTATGTATTACTAGTCATTTTTCATACTAGATTCCTTCGCAGGATCGGTCTTGTTTCATACTGAATCTGAATATATGCGGGGCTAGTCATGTTTCATATTGAATGCAGGCCTAGCACCATCTAGGACTTCACATAGCTAGTCTTGTTTCATATTGGATGTCTTTGTAGGGTCAGTCATGTTTCATACTGAATGCGAATCTATGCAGGGTCGGTCTTGTTTCATATTGAATGCATGCATAGAACCATTTAGGACTTCACAAATCTAGTATTGTTTGATACTAGATTTATTCGCATGGTCAGTCATGTTTCATACTAGATTTCTTCACATGGTCAGTCATGTTTCATACTGAATGCAACTCTCTGTAGGTCCAGTCTTGTTTCATACTGAATGCATACGTATCACCATCTAGGACTTTCTTCTCGCGATGTACATCGATCTGCACAATTCCAAGCTTATCCCTAAAGTATTCCAACTTCACTCTCGCTAGAGGCTTGGTCAACACATCAACTATCTGCTCATCCGTCACAACATACTAGAGCTTAACTGCTCCTCTCTACACCATATCCTAAATATAGTGATATTGGATTTCGATGTGCTACGACACACAAGTTGTCTATAACTCGACATCAAATGGTCCCACATGTAGATTCTGAAGCCACACTTCCTCACAACTTGCTTAACAAGTTTCAATATACTCTGCCTCAACTCTACTCAGTGCTAAGCTCATCTACTTTCTGCACCAAGAAATCATGGATGTCTTCAAGCTAAAGCAACACCCTAAAGTTCTCTTCCTAGTTGTAGAACTACCAACCCAATCAAATTCAATATATCCTACAGGAAGATACTCTAATCTCTCGCATATTTGAATCCATACTGATTTGTACCCTCCAAGTACGTTAGCACATGATTTTCTGCAACATTATGAACATGTATCGACTCCACCATGTACTAGCTCCAAGTATTCATCGCAAAGCATATATTCGGCCTCTTTCTCATTAGGTACATCAACAAAACAATCATCTACCTGTAGACTATGGAATCAACTATCTCTAAAGTAGGATCATGCATCAACTTCAACTTTGATGCCATCGGTGTGGTCTTGTAATCCAACATCTCGATCACATATTTTATTTAGCTAAGGAAAACCACCTACGGATTTTGCTACACCCAAGAATCATGCAAAGATTCTTGAACTCTGAGATCTTCTGTAGTCACTCCCTCTAAAGCGGAGCACCATCCTCCCTCTACATCTTTGTCTTTTTGCATCAAGTCATTCTGCACTAGAGTGACAGGTATCCACCTCTACTACTGATCTTCTATGTATCCATTTATTTCATCCCTCAAGGTCACTGGATATTGATATCCTCCACTTTAAAATTTGTTGAAAGTTCCTCTTGCACCCATATATGAGCTTAACATCCTCTGTAGTATTCCATCTTCAACCTTATAGAAAAGGTTGAGATCTCCATCACTCTAGGTGATTGTCAAGCAACTATATGTGTTCTCCAATGGGTTCCTTCTGATACTATACAAAGGTTTCTATGCGCATGCGGTCCTTTGCTCAATATGCACTTCTACTTTACTGGAGAAGTGTGTATGGTCAATGAAGCATGTATCACCATAATCTACTCTCTCTTTCTAATAAAAACCAAGAACCTTACTTTGTATTTCTTGATGTCGAAATCTATTGCATGCTTGATCTTGTATATCCACATAGAAAACACTACAGACTTCCCTTAATGTCTCGGAACCGTATCCTAGACATCATTCTCCATGATCAACTAGTACTCTTAGATCATATCCTCCTTCCATTCTTTCTTCTTGGCTGCTTATTCATAGCTACAAGGATCTGCATCAATAGTGCCACATAATTAGAGTGTGTCTAAGGCCTCTTACTTTCTCTAGAAGTCCCGTCTAGAGAACCATACTTTTATTCATCTTGGATGATCTCTCATGCCTAACATGGTATTCTCTTATGGGTGTTCACCTCTTGATATGGATCTATAGGTCTTTGTGGCTTGATCATATCAGGTTCCTCTTCACGTACTTTGTTGTAATGAATATTATTTGAGTGTAATGGTTAAACCATCATCACTTGTTCTTCAGAACAAGCCTCATCATTCTTCTCTTGTAGGTGATTGCATATGACCCTTCCTATAAGTCAAATCAAATTGCATGATTAGAAACATTTCATAATTTCTAAAACATATTAATTATGAAAAGTTCTTATGCACAAAGACATATGTCACACAATCATGTAACCATCTTATCCAATGCAACATTTATCCATATCCAGTATACATATGATCACTTTCTAAATGCCTTCCATCTCTACCAGAATATTATTAAGAGTGTGTCCTACTCCCAATGTGTCAAAAAATAGGTTTCATTCTATATACGTAGCAATGGAATGTTGTAAAGAACCAAAGGCTACTTACCCATCACATGCAAGTTAGTAGTATACTTTTCATAAATGTAGACACTCAAACATGCATAATACATCAACTAAACATACATATGTACACAAATAAACAATATCATTTAAGTAACTAGATATATAGGGAATGGAAATTTAAGCACTTATCTTTGTTTGTTTGGTAGACTCCCTCTTGGTCCTTGTTTCCTTGCAAGAATTGTTGGAGTCTCTAATAGTGTGATTTACTCATTCTGAGGACTTGTGTTTGTCTTTCTCATGATCGACAATGTTGAGCAAGTATTTTATTGAATAAATCTATGTGTCCCATCAATCATAACTGCATCCGTTCTTATCCAATGCTGAGATGGATAAGAGGTTCCTATTCATCATGGGTTGAATCCTTTTGGATCAAAGTACAAGTTCCTTATTACTTGAGAAATGTTCCCTTGTTCTCTTCTTAGCTAGTTCAATGCATCGAACGTCTCCTTGGTATTATTTCAAATATGACACATGTGGGACCAAATGGTCCTTGATGGAATTTGCAATGAAGTTCTTGGCTTTGACTAGTTTCTTCTTATGCTTAGCTTTGTCCTCATCTCCCTCTGGATCTGCAACTTCTCTTTTGACATAGTCTTCTAGGTTATGGTCTTTTGTATGAGAAGTGCTTTATACTTCTATTCCCAGAGGTTCTTAGCTTCTTCAAGCTTGTTCTCAAGCTTGGTACCATTTGTCATCATGATAAAGTGAGAACTTCAAATAGAAATTGAGAGAATATAACTTAGCAGTGAAGTTGCTTCAACTGGATGCTTGCTTTAGTGATTTTATGCAATACTTCTTTTGGTGGACCTTGGACTTGACAAAGAAACCCTAATTTTTCAAATTTGGAATATTGAAATTATTATTGGATATAAATACGTTCCTCCTTGAGGTGAGTTGTCTAGTGAGGTCCTTTTCCAAAAACTATGGAGGGAAACTCCAAAAACTTTATGCCCTAGTTTCTTCAATTTATTATGTAGAATTGTCATGTCTTACTTCTAATGTATATCTTAAATTTCTGATCCTAAAGGTCTAAAAATTCATCCTAAGGTGGAATGATCTATCTTATTTCCAACCCCACATCTGAGAGCAAGATTGGATTCACCAAACGGAACTTATTCTAAGTTTCCCAAGGTGACATGTTTATGAACTTATTCAGTATAAAGAACTTGTATGGACTGCCATGTGTCATTTTTTGAACTTTGGGGTTTGAAACTCACATCACAAAAATTACAATCCATGCCATATTTGCAACATCTTATGAAATTAAATTTTGATATTCATATCCCAAGATATATCGATTCTCCCTAGGTCACATGTTTAAGAATGAATTCTGGAAGAGGCATAAACCCTATTTTGGAGGGACCATATCTCTTGAAGTATATAGAATATTAGGTTGAAACTCACACACAAGGTACATCAATATTTCATCTTCGTCTTGTCCAATTTTTAGCTCTTGAGCCTTCTCCAAAGTCGATTTATATCAAAAATTCCAAGATGACTAGAATTTTCCTTCTAGAGTTTCCAAGCATGAAACCCTAATCTCCAGTAGCTTCAGTTGTAGTAGTGTTTCAATTGCACAAAGAATTCTTTCAGGGTGGTTGTGATACCATGTTAGAGTTTTAATTGTTATACAAGATCTTAAAACATTTATCATCTTAACATCATAACTATATGCAATAGGAGCACTGAAATTTATACAAGTGTACACAAAATAAAGACACAAGAATTTTATCATGGGAAACCCAAACAGGAGAAAACCTAGCAACTTCTTCTATATAGATTCGTCACTTAGTACAATTTCAGATGGAGATAGAAAACCCAAAGATAAGATGTACCCTGATGCTTCTTATTCTACCTTAGTGAACTTGTCTTCTTCTCTCGTAGAGAGAACTTACTTTAGCTTGCAGTGCGTCCAAATGAGGGAGGGTGACTCCTTGTTTATACTGATCATGTGTGTGACCTTTCAGTCCAAAAGGACCAACTTCTGGACCCTACTAGGTCAACCTATCCTAGGGTTACTTCAAAAATACATTTTACAATATTTTTTTGGGGACTATTTCCCCAACTTACAATGGAGGTTTTACCTCGACTCTTACATGACCAATTACATTAATGACACCTTCTGATCGGAGGGAAAACATCCCCGAAATGAGGTACAATAAAAGTACAACAAAATATAATACTAATAATAGAAATAATATAATGAAGAATATATTTTGAAGTTGCATTTGCAACAACAAAACTTGTATCATGGATCCATTTTGTACAGTCATTTTTTGACAAATTTTACCCCTAGTTGAAGTTCAATATTGAACTCGGAAAATTCCTTAGGGACCCCTTTCAAATCTATAATAAAATACATCCATGAATTTATCAAATAACAAAATAACTTCTCCTACCATCTTGTCATCCTAGTAGCTTCTTATCTCTAGATGGCGGGGTTCTTCTTCTTCCTTAGCTATATTTGTCTTCCTGGATGCCTCCTCAATCTGTAGCAACCTCGGTACTTCAACTAGTGTTGTACTTATCTCCCATGTGCCATATTGCTTTAGGACTTGTTCTTGTCATTAATTTGTTGATATATTAAACACCATCCTTGTCTTGTTATGAGAATTATGGTCTTTTGTAAATTGATGCATCTTTTATAACACCTCTTGTAAAGACTTTTATTTGTCTCTTGGTCCCAGATCAAAGGATTCCTAAAATTTCTTTCATAGTTTCACCCACTCCTTGGTTTAATTCATCATTTCCTAGCGACAATACCATTTAGACGTGAATCCATAAACAAGTCCTAGTAGGATATGAATGGAGACTTCATTAGAATCCCACAACTTTGCACCCATCTTAATTTAATGTGCATGAGTCTACACGGGTGTGATAGATGGATAATTCCACAATAGCCACAATAATTCTACCCCTTCAACTTATGAAAATAACACATAAACAATGTTCAAAATATTTCCCACACTACATTTGTATCTTCTGCAAAGTGTGTGAACCACCATTGAAAGGGTACCATGCTTAAAGTGGTGGGGAATTGCCATATTTGTTCTTTGTTTGATAAGAAGTGCATCTTTTGCTTGAATTTTTCACATGTGTTGTGTGATGGTCCTTGTCTTCAACCCTTTTGAGTGCTTCTATCCTGAAGAGGTTCTTTGTATATTTTAGGTATACTTATTAATTGTCTTGCACCCATTATTGGAGAAACTCATCATAATCCTAATTGGAGGAAACTTCCATATGGACCACGCCTTCACCATTAGTTTTAAGTTATGTCTCTTAATATATTTAGTAAATATTTAGTAAATTATCAGCGATCCCGATGATACTTTGCGATTGGTGTCATTAATATTTATTTTATAGTTTCTTTCATTTTGTCCAGTGGTATAATGAATTTTCTTTGGCCCTTCCAAAAGAGAAGTACTTCCTATCCAGAGATGATCATGTCCCTCGTGGAATATATCATAGTCTACCTAATAATACCTTATATGCTTACTTGGGTAGGTTAAGTACTTCGAACACCACCCATGTCTTAATATCTTAAGCGTTGGTTTTAACAATTGTCAATCTTCAGATCAAGGTACAAGTGACATTATTTGTAACCCATAATAGGATCATACACTATTTTAGTGGAGTTTACCCATATCAACCTATAATACCAAGGAAATAATATTGCTTTAGATTCAGAGTATGCTGCCATGTCAAATATGCATTTATTAGTTACAATAATTGTTATTTGTAATTCGTACTTGTGTTCTCATCAAAACCTCCTTCTGGTCATCCTCCAATTGTAGTATACATTATAAAAAAATCCTTAATGGTGTTGAGTGTTTTCCTATTAGTGTACAATTATTTCAACTATGCCACTAGGTCTTGCATTTGATCATCCATGTGTTGCTTCAGTGGTTGTGCTTTCTCCTTTCGTCTTCAATACCTTGTAGTCTGCAGTGCTTCTAGGTACTCCACCTTTTGAGCATTGAATTCTAAGTCATTGTCAAGTTCTAATTAGGGTCGAGAGTAGCCTTTTGGTTTCATTTGGGTGACCACAAGGGATTCCTTTGTCGAAATTTTCATTTGTATAATGTTGGAGCTCCTTTCCTGAGATTCTTTTGTAGAATAGGACACTTATTTGTCTCAAAATTTCGTAGCATGTAGAGTGTGTAGATTGTTACTCAAGTTATAAAGAAAATACAATTGTTTATGATGTTTCCCAAAGTGCTGCAGGCGTAGCATTTACAAGCTACTTTTCCTAAGAAAATGTTTGTACTATCATGTAGCCTTTGGACTATGCCTATATCTGATAAACATTATAATCTTTATGTGGTTTATTACTCAAACTTTGCCACTTTCCCTGGTTGCTACCCCTTGATAGCCTCATTTTATATTGGAAATATTGATTCCTTGGGTTCTTCAAGAAATTATTCTAATAAGAGTGCTCACTTATGTCATGTGGATGACAATAGTTGAACTTGTTCAACTTCCTATTTCCAATGGTTTCTTGATTGCATTTGGGTTATGGTTCCACGATTGTATTTGGATCGTGTCATTTTACTTCCTTTAGTCTCTTTTGCACTCAAGGGTTTCCAATTATTCATGTTGTTCTTCTATAGTCGATCATTATCAAGTACCTCCATTTCCATTTGTAATGCCTGCTTATATTTCCCAAGGTTCGTGGTCCTTGCATGTGCTTTGATAATATATGATAACCCTTTGATAAAATAATTTGTTATCATACTTCTACGTACATCATAGTCTTTTTTTTCCACGAGACCCTGTATTTTTGCATCGTAGTGAGCTATGGTTTCTCCTTCTGCTACTAATTGTGAAAATGTTGATGGTTCATGATCTTAATATGCATAGGCATATAGGAATTTATTCACCATATATGTCCAAGAGTGGAAGGATTCATTTCTTTTCATCTTTGATACCATGTAAGTACATATCCTCACATTGTTCCATTAAAACTACCCATTGTATTTCTAGTTTTTTCACTATTTTGGCTTACTATCTATATTTGAGAAGGAAGACATGGTCTTGGTCATCCTTGGTTTCGTCAAATATGGGTGTAATATCTAGCTCTAGTTGTTCCACATTTGAATTGGTATTTTTTCGTAGCACAACTATCACTAGGTTTTTTTGGTTGTGTCTTTTCAACCCATCCATTAGATACCTTTGTTGATACCTCTTCGAGAACCCTGTCATGGTCACCTTCTAGCATCGGGTTTTCCTATAACGGGAGCTTTGATTGATCCATTGGTGTGAATGTCTGTAGTACCGACCTTCTCGATGGAAATCATGGCTATGTCATTTCTTTTGTCTTAGAAAAGAGAAGGAGTACTATGTCAACCAATTTTTTTCTCGACATTTTGAGCCATCTAGATGGGCTCATGTTGAAGAGAAAGGTGACGCTTCTGTTAGGATTTCCCCCATAATCGATATTAGATTTCATCCCATTAAAACTTATATATGTGGTATTATCACTGGTTGTCTGGTGTAGAGTCCAAAGTTGAAATGACCCCAAATGTTGGATAGATTTTAGTTGCAATGGGTTTAATTTACAAACTTATCACATAATAACTACTCATAAACTTATTTTATTTCCAGTATTCAACATAAAAACCAATAATATTCACTTAAAACATAACCTTCATGAACAAAGTACAAGAACATCCCATGAAAATTGACACAAAGAGTTACCATGGGAAAAATTCTCCTCATATGGAATAAATCCCACATAAATCTTCGCTAAAATCTCAAAAACAAATTTGCTTCAATTCATAGAAAGGTTAAAAATCAAGACAATCAAAAGTCTACCAACAATAACAAAACAAAAACTCCTTTATTTATATAACTTATGGGATTGCTTAGTTACTTCAATAACTAAGCAAGCCCCTTTTTGGCGCTTCTCTAATGTTGGTCGGGTGTATTTTGTTGGGTATGTGTTATATTCATTGCAAGTGTGTGTGGGCATTACCATATGACGATGACACCTAGAATCTAGGGTTGTCAAATGATGGATGGGGATCATTAGACGATCCCCACCCATCGAAATTTTTGGGGCTATTTTTGAGCTATTTTTGGGGATTTTCCTAAAAATGTGTACTTTAATCCCGGTTAAGGGATTGCGGTCTATTTATAATCCATGTTAACAGATTAGGGTTGTGGATGTTGTAGAATACCTTTATATTGTATTATGAGTGGTTAATAATCAAAATGAGAAAGTGAGAGGTGTGACTCTAAGATTTGTTGGATTTTCTTGGTTAAGGGTTTCTAGGGTAAATATTTGTGTATTATGTGTGAATGTTGTGGTGTAATCTCTATTTTGCTTAAAAGAATATGTCAGATTTGCTTCTTTGTTTATTGGCTTCAAGTGTACGTATTTGTTGTTGAGGGTTATATGTGGTTGATAGATATTGCACCTATGATAAACATGGGTCAAGTGAGAGCTTCATGGTGGTGTTTCGTGCATTAACATAAAATGACAAGCAATTCAAGAATGGAGATCGAGAAATTTAATGACCAGAACTTTGAGCTATGGAAACTCGAAATGGAGGATCTTCTTATAGATAGGGAGCAATGGATTGTTGTGGATCTAGGTAGACAACCGACTGGATCGACAAAATAAGGTTGGGATAAACTAGAAAAAAAGGGAAAGGATTACAATCCAACTATAAAGAATAGAATTTTGTGTTGTTGAACATGTTTGGAGAAGACAATGCATTAAAGCTATGGACGAACCTATGGATCTTATATCAATCAATTTCCCTAGTAAGCAAGTTGTTTTTGTAAATGAAGTTGTGTCACCTCAGGATGGATGATAATGACACATTGACGAAGAATTTGAATGTTTACATTAATCCGGTAAGTCAAATCATATTTATTGGTATTAAAATGGCAGAAGAAGATAAATGTCTTACATTATTGTGTTCTTTGACAAATTCCAAGGATAACTTAATTATAGCAATAGGTAGTGCTAGTCAAATGATATTAAAATTTAATGAAATAATATCATCCCCGCTATTAGAAAAAATGAGGTGGAAAACCATGGATAGTGATAGAATGGATGCCTTATCTATGATAGGTTTCCCACATGAGAGAGAAAGAACAAGGGATTAGGGGGGGAGATATAAAGCTATGGGTAGATATAAATCTCCAGAAAAAAATCTTCGAGGAAGTGCTGGAAATGTAGTGAATTAGGAAACTATAAAAAGGATTAAAAATCGAATAATGTTGAAAAACTGGAGGGATTTAATGATACCCCTTTCACAAAGGCAAAGACCTACTTAGAAGAAGGAGAGAATGCATACCTAGTTTCCACAAGTACCCATTTAGATCATGAAGTATGGTTGATTAACTCATGTGCATCTTTTCACATGACTCCTCATAGGGGGTGTATTGTATAATGGGGAGATCTGTTCCCAAGAAATGATTCAACATCCAATTTCATTGGAAGTGAAATAGTTAAGCTAAAGCTCAAGGATTGAAGGATTAGAATTCTCCCTGGAGTAATACACATTCCAAATCTAGTGAGAAACTTGATATCCATAAAAAAATATGGGTCATGCAAGTGTATTAACGGTGTCTGAAAAAGACACATCCATAATGGTTAGAGGATAAACGGTATTGATGAGAGGACATTGGAATGGAACACCATACAATCTATTGGGAAGAAACATAATCGATGAATGTAACCATTCTGGTGTTCCTGAGGGAGGAGATCAAAAAGATAGAACCTCGATTTCCTCTGCAGGAAAGACAAAGCTATGGCATCAAAGATTGGGGCGTATTGGAGAAAAGGGACTTTGAGCATTACAAAGTAAAGGTATGGTTGAATATTTGTTTGCTTGAACACTATATTTTGATTTCTGTGAACATTGAAGATATGAAAAACTGAATCGAGTAAGATTTGCATATGGTGATATAAGAGCAAAGGGAATTTTAGAGTTATTACATAGTGATGTGTTTGGACATGTGTGTGTTCCATCATTAGTTAGATATGTGTATTGTGTTTGACGTATAGATAATTATCAAGGAACACGTGGATTTATTTCCTTCAAAATAAATTTGAAGTATTTCCCAAATTTAAAGAATTTAAGGCTCTTATAGAGAATCAGACATAAAACAAAATAAAGGTGTAGAGGATAGATAACGTTGGGGAGTTATACTAG
This sequence comes from Pseudotsuga menziesii, assembly GCA_001517045.1. Classification (NCBI taxonomy): domain Eukaryota; kingdom Viridiplantae; phylum Streptophyta; class Pinopsida; order Pinales; family Pinaceae; genus Pseudotsuga; species Pseudotsuga menziesii. Next base: position 1,048,408 of record LPNX010322218.1, read on the forward strand.
AATTCATTTGAGGAATTATGTAAGAAGTATAGTATAGCAAGAAAAAATACTAATCCATACACACCTAAATAGAACGGATCTGCCAAAAGATTGAATAGGACATTGAAGAAAAAGGCAAGGAGAATGTGAGTCAATAATGTCGGGATAGGACAATAATTACGGGTAGAAGCAGTGGATATTGCATGTTACTTGGTAAATAGATCACCCACATCAGCATTGGTTGAAAATATTGATGTATATGTAACTTCAGAATGTATTCACTTGTATATTTATTATTGTATTTCATTATACCTTGACGGAGATGTTTGTTCCTCCGATCGGGAGAGTCATTAATATAATAAAGTCATGTAAAGTCATTGAGTTTAACCCTCCATTCTAAGTCGGGACAATAGTCCCCACAATTGAGTTGAAGTTAACCCTCCGTTGTAAGTTGGGGAAATAGTCCCCACAGTTGAGGGGTATTACGGTTATTAGACTCTCCTAGTGAGTTCGGCCCTGTAAGAGTAAAACTCAAGTGGAAAACAAGTATAAATAGAGAGTGAGGCTCTCTATTTGGACACACACACACTCAACAACAGTGCATGAGTGAGAGAGGAGGAGCTCGCACAAGTGAGAGAGAGAACAACTATCGAAGATCATCTTTGTGTTTTTGTGTTTTACTTTTTCTATTGGTGCTCATTCTATCTCTGAGGAAGTTGTAGGGTTTTCTCCTTTATGGTTTCCCCAAGGAAAACTCTTTGTGTCTCTTGTCTCTTGTTATTATTGTTGTGCGTGTTATTCTCTTAGATAAGATCCTAGATCATATTGATTAAATGATAAAAATCTAACACGGTATCAAAACTAACCTGAGAAGAAGACACTGTGTAGATGCAGAAGCTAGGGATTCTTACCTTTTGGATCTCTCTCCATAGGTCATCAACCAAAAGGAGGCTAGGCTAACTCTCCATTGAAGGGCGCATCTTTCTGTCGAAGCAGAATTTGATTCTGGGCATTTTCAATTTTTGACCTATCATTACTGCAGGAAATTAGGGATTTTCACAGAAGAGTAATTTTTGAGTGATCTCAGCATAGGATTACTCTCCTCCTCAAAATTGAAATTTAGAGACCAAGATCAAATTTTTTGGTTGGGTAGAACTCTGGGAAAGTCAAACCCTAATCTGAAAACCCTAAAAGACTAAAACTAGTCATTTTGGTGAATTCGCTATATCTATAGTTTGGAGAAGGTTCAAGAGCCAAAAATTTCACAAGTCGAGGAAAAATTCCTTATGTACCCTGTGTAAAAATTTAAACCTCGGATTCAATATATTATGCGATATATGATTCCTCCAAATCAAGCTCCCAGACTCTCCTGAGATTCATCCCTAAACAAGAAACCTAGGGATAATTGCTATATCTCGAGCTACGAAGGTCCAAATTAAATTTCATAAGATGTTCTAGATAGGGCACAGACTTTACTTTATGTGGTAAAAGTTTTAGACCCCGAAAATGAAACAGTGACATGTGGCAATCTGTACAAGTTCGATATGTTGAACAATCCTGAACTAAGTCACCTTGAGAAAACTCTCATAAGTCACAATTAGGGAAACCAATTCTGCTCAAACCTGTGGTGTTGGAAAGAGGATAGATAAGGCTACCTGAGTGTGAATTTTTAGACATAGAGGAGCATTAATTTTGGAGATAATAGAGAAACAATATTTGGCATTTCTACAGAAGAAATTGGAAAACTAGGGCTTCTTGTTTCGAGAGCTTCCCTCCACAGTTTTTAGAAAAAGAGTACATTGGACAGCTCAACTTGAAGAGGCCCATATTTATATCCAATCAGAAGTTTGGAATTCCAAGTTTTGAAAATCAGGGTTTCTTTGACAACCCCTATATCATCTAGCTCCAGAATCAGGATGGCACCTCAAATCGGTAAGATCTAAATTTTTGCTATTTACATTTGAGGTTCTCATTTCAAAAATGACTAATCACACCAACTTGATGAAAAGCTTGGTGAAGCTAACAAATTTTGAGTATGGAAGTATAGGACCTCTATGATCCTCGAAATAAATTGACTTGGATCAGTATTTTAGTAAGAAAGGTCTAGGAGCCAGAGGGAGACGAGGCTAAGGATAGAGCCAAGAGAGTCATTGCAGATTCTATTAAAGATAATCCCATCCCTCATGTGTAATCCTTGAAGACACTAAAAGGAAGTGTCTTCAAGGAATGTGTGCCAGAAGGAAGTTATTACCTTCAACAGACTCTAGGAAGAGTGCACACAAGAAGAAGCTCGACTCATAATAAGAGAAGAGAAGATGGGAGAAACTAAAGATCAAGCTCTCACGATTCAAATAAGATCCCTCAAGCGATGAGGAATATGAAAGACTTAATTCTTGAAGAACCTCTTATCCATCTTGGCATTTGGATAAGAAATAATGATGTCATGAATGAAGAAGATGATAAAGCTGAAGGCGCAAGAAGGGGTCTACCCACGAAACAAATAAAGATAAGTATTTGAATTGTATTGTCCTATATATCTAGTTGTTTATATGACATTAATTAGTTGTGAAATATATCATGCATGATAGAATAATGAACAGTATACTACTAATATGCATGTGATGGATAAGTATCCCATGGTTCTATGCAACACTCCATTGCAAATTATCTAGAATGAAACCTCTTTGCTAACATAGTGGATTAGTGCACAATCTCAATTATGTCATGGTAGAGATGGACGACATATAGAAAGCTTCCGTGAGATATGGATGAATGTTGTATTGGCTAAAATAGTTGTGTGATTATATCTTTATGCATAAATAATTTGCCATTATGAATATGCCTTATGAAATGTGTCTAACCATACGACTGGTGCATTTGATTTGTAGGAAAGATCATGTACAATCGCTGACAAGAAAAGAAGGATGATACTTGTTCCGAAGAACAAGTGACGGAAGTTCAAGAAATAATCCAAAATGAAGAATAGTATGATGAGACTTCAAGAGGCCTTAGGCACACTCTAGTTATGTGAAACTGTTGAGCGACATCATTGATGCAGAACCTTCCAGCTATGAAGAAGTAGCCAAAGGTAAGGAGAGCGCCAATTCAAGAAGAATGATGTCTAAGATGCGGTATCGAGACCTGAAGGGAAGTTCGTAGTGTCTTCCATATGGATCTACAAGATCCATATGCAGTAGATGGAAACATTGTGGGGTACAATACATAGAGTATGAAAGGCAGAGGGAGAATGATGCTTTGCTTCAGAGGGAGCAACTATAGAAGATCTCAAGGTTCGACATGGTACGACAGGATGGACAGATTACTGATGGCTCTAGGATTTACTGAGAGTAAAGTAGATTCCAACCTTTGCTTCAAGGTTGAAGGTGGAAGACCAGTGATGCTCCTGTTATATTTCAATGACTTGTTCCTAACAGGGAAAGAGGAACTCATTAAAGTTGCAAGAAGGAGACTTGTTGCTGAGTTCAAGATGAAGGACTTGGGTATGATGCACTACTTTCTAGGCATGGAGGTGTGGCATAGTGCAAATGGAATTCCCCTTGGACAAGGGAAGTATGCAGTGGAGATCCTGAAGAGATTCAAAATGATGGACTACAAGGCCATGGCCACACATATGGCATCGAACCTGAAGTTATTGAGTGATGCTTCATCAAAGTTGGTTGATGCCACAATGTATCGTCAAATGATTGGGTCATTGATGTACCTGATGAACACGAGACCAGATATTTGCTTTGTTGTGAACAACCTGAGCTAGTTCCTAATGATTGAAAAGCATGTAGTGAGGTACCTGAAGGGTACATTTGAGTGTGGGCTCAAGTATGATATGAATTAGAAGACTAACCTGCATGGTTATGTTGATTCAGATTGGTAGCGCCAATGAGAAGAAGAGCACTGTGGGTTTCTTCTTCAGTTTGAGATCTAGTATTGGCTACTGGTTTGGTAGTATGGAGTCCTGCATGACGCTAAGTACAGCCAAGAGAGGAGCAATGAAGCTCCAGTTTGTGATCCTGATTGATATCTCTCGAAAGAGGGAGTTCTAGCATAGTCAGTGAGATAGGTTATCTAAGCATAAAATCCCGGCGAAGCTCATAGGTTGCTCAGACATAATCAGTCCTGTAGGTTTTCCTCGGTTGTAATCAATCCCGATAAAGCTCGCAGGTTATCCTTGGATGTAATCAGCCCTAATGTGATTCTATGCTAGAATTGGCTAGAGTGAAGTTTGAGTACTTCAGCGAGAAGCTTGGTGTTCTCCATATCGAGGTTCCTTCCAAGGGGAAGTGATGAGTTCGTGAGCCTTTCTGACATGGTGGTAAGTGGGGCCTCCCATGGTTAGATGTAAGTGCAGATCCTTTCTGACATGGTGGTAGGCGAGGCCTCCCATGGTCAGTTGTAGGTGCAGAGCCTATCTGACATGGTGGTAGGCGGGGCCTGCCATGGTCAGATGTAAGTGCAGAGCCTTTCTGACATGGTGGTAGGCAGGGCCTCCCATGGTCAGATGTAAGTGCAGATCCTTTCTGACATGGTGGTAGGAGAGTCCTCCCATGGTTAGATGTAAGTGCAAGGCCTTTCCTCTGATGGTAGATGGTGTGTCCTACCATGCCAATGGATGTAAGCGTTGGGCCTTTCCGACATGGTGGCAGGCTGGGCCTCCTGTGGTCGGATATAAGTGTTGAGACCTACATCCAACATGAAAAAGGGTTGGCTCTGTAGAACTACATCCATCATGAAAAATGGTTGGCTTTGTAGAGAAAGACCTTACAGAGGGCAAGGCCTACATCCATCATGAAAAATGGTTGGCTCTGTAGAACTACATCCAACATGAAAAAGGGTTGGCTCTGTAGAGGAATACCTTGCAGAGAGCAAGGCCTACATCCAGCATGGAAAAGGGTTGGCTCTGTAGAGCTACATCCATCATGAAAAATGGTGGGCTCTGTAGAGGAAGACCTTGCAGAGGGCAAGGCCTACATCCAGCATGAAAAATGGTTGGTCCTGTAGAACTACATCTGTCATTAAAAAGGGCTGGCTTTGTAGAGGAATACCTTGCATAGGGCAATGCCTACATCCAGCATGAAAAAGGGTTTGCTCTGTAGAACTACATCCAACATGAAAAAACGGCTGGCTCTATAGAGGAATACCTTGCAAAGGGCAAGGACTACATCTAGCATGAAAAAGGGCTGGCTCTATAGAGGAAGACCTTGCAAACGGCAAGGATTACATCCAGCATGAAAAAGGGTTGGCTCTGTAGAACTACATCCAGCATGAAAAAGGGTTGGCTCAGTAGAGGAAGACCTTGCATAGGGCAAGGCCTACATCCAACATGAAAAAGGGTTGGCTCTATAGAACTACATCCAGCATGAAAAGGGGTTGGCTCTGTAGATGGAGAAATACATCCAACATGAAAAAGGGCTGGCACTGTAGACTTACATCCAACATGAAAAAGGGATAGCTCTGCTGATGAAGACCTACATGGAGGCTAGGCCTACATCCACCATGAAAAGGGTTGGCTCTGTAGAACTTCCTATGACAATAGATTTGAGATATAACACCATTTGTTCGAGATAGCAGCAGGAGCTTTGATGATGATCCAGTGATGAAGACATGTGCTGATGAGCTATGTCAGGAGAATACTTTCCTAGTTAACAGGGAGTGTTGATGTATTTGTAACTTTTGAATGTATTCACTTGTATATTTATTATTATATTTCATTATACCTCAACGTAGATGTTTGATCGGGACAGTCATTAATATAATAAAGTCATGGAAATTCATTGAGGTTAACCCTCCGCTGTAAGTCGAGGCAATAGTCCCCACAATTGAGTTGAGGTTAAACCTTCGTTTTAGGTCGGCGCAATAGTCCCCACAATTGAGTGGAGGTTAACCCTCCATTGTAAGTCAGGGTAATAGTTCCTATAGTTGAGGGGTATTAGGGTTATTAGACTCTCTTAGTGAGTTCAGCCCTGTAAGAGTAAAAGTCAAGTGGAAAACAAGTATAAATAGAGAGTGAGACTCTCTATTTGGAACACACACTCACTCAACAGTAACGCATGAGTGAGAGAGGAGGATCTCACACAAGTGAGAGAGAGAACAGCTGTCAGAGATCATCTTTGTGTTTTTGGGTTTTACTTTTGCTATTGGTGCTCATTCTATCTCTGAGAAAGTTGTGGGGTTATCTCCTTTATGGTTTCCCCGAGGAAATTTTTTTGTGTCTCTTGTCTCTTGTGATTATTGTTGTGCATGTTATTCTATTAGATAAGATTCTAGATCATATTGATTAAATGATAAAAATCTAACAGAAAACACTCCACATGAGGTATGGATTGGTAAGAAACACTCTATTAAACATCTGAAGGTTTTTGGTTGTGATGAATATGTACATGTTCCAAAGGAAAAAAAGGAGTATGTTGAAAAATGTGTCTTTAATAGTTATAAAGATGGTGTGAAAGGTTTTAAGCTTTAGAATCCTATAACTAAGAATAATATTTACAATCGAGATGTTGTTTTTAGTGAGTTCAAATATATTCCCAAATAGGAACCAACTCCAATGGAAAGGGACCAGAGAAAAAAGAGTTTGAGTTAGAGGATGAAGAATCTGACTCAACAGAAGAAGCTTTATCAAATTAAGAAGAACCTCATACACCTATTTTGGGGAGATCATCTCACAAAAGAAGACAACCAGAAAGGCATTCCCCTCCTAATTTTTTGGTCTACTTTTGCTTTATATATTACTAGTGAAGATCCTAGAAATGTGAAGCAAATTGTTACTTTAAAGGATAGCGATCTTTGGAAGAAGCCCATGGCTGAAGAAATAGATGCCTTATACAAAAATAAAGGTTGGTATCTAGTTGAGTTACCAGGTGGAAGAAAATTCATTGGTATCAAATGGTTGTTTAAGAAGAAATTGAATGCAAAAGGTAAAGTGGAGAAGCACAAAGCCAACTTAGTAGTAAAGGGATATTCCGAGGTAGTGGGAATTGATTTTGGTGAGATTTTTTTTCCAATTACTAAATTAACTTCTATTAGGTTCCTTTTTGCAACTGTTGTTTCTTTTGATATTTAAGTAGAGCAGAAGGATGTGAAGGAATCATTCTTACATGGGTATCTTAAATAAGGAATCTACATAAAACAACCAGAAGGGCCTACAGTAAATGGAAGGTAAGAGTTGGATTGTAAGCTAAATAAGTCCCTTTATGGTCTAAAGCAACCTCCAAGGATGTGGTACCAAAAGTTCGACACATACATCCTTAGGCTGGGGTTTGTGAGAAACAAGGTTGATCATTGTGTATACTCCAAACTTGTTGGTGATCACTGCATTGATATAGTATTGTATGTTGATGACATGTTGATAATTAGAAACCACAAGAATGTCATAATCAAGGTGAAATAACAATTTGACATGAAGGATATTTGTGCTGCAAACTTCATACAGAAGAATGGAGATTAAAAGAGATCGTGCGAATTGGAAAATCTGGTTGTATCAAAGAAAATGTACTAAGATAATACTACATAGATTTAACATGTAGGAAAGTAAGTCGGTCAAGTTCCCTATTCATGTAGGTGTAAATTTGTCTACATATAAGTATCCCAAGACATGGGAATAGGATGAAGACATGTCATGAGTTCCATATGTTAGTGTGGTTAATAGTTTGATGTATGAAATGGTCTATACTAGACCACACGTTTCTCATGTAGTGGGATTTTTAGAAGATATATGTCATAACCAGGGAAGGAGCATTGGATAGTTGTAGCAAGGGCCTTTAGATATTTGCACGGCACCATAGATTATGCAATTTTCTACCATGGAAGACCTAGACTAGACAATGTAATAGATGTACATGGATTTGTTGATGTAGATTGGGCTAAAGATATTAATCGCAAAAGATCTACAAGTGGGTATGTGTTTAACCTAGTTCAAGGAGTTAGCAATTGGATAAGCAAGAGACAAGCTATAGTTGCACTCTCAACTGCATAAGTTGAATACATGATAGTCACCCATGAAAACAAAGAATTTGTATGGTTTCAGAGATTGTGATCATGTATTGGGTTTGTTTATAAATCTATAAGGTCAGAGTTCAAGAGAAAAAGTGCAATTTCCCTAGCAAAGAACCTTGCTTATCATGTTAAGTCAAAGAATATTTATGCGCGGTATCACTTTGTGAAAGATACGGTTGAAGATAATAAGGTGTTGGTGGCAAAGGTTGACACCTTGGAGAATATTGCAAGCTCATTGATGAAGTTTGTTAGTACTAAGAAGTTCTCTTGGTGTAGACAATCTACGAGAATCAATGCCCTGAACCTGTGACCCCATCATTAAATGGCCCATTGTTATGAAAAAAAACAAGTGGGAAAAAGTTGGGTATGTGTTATATTATTTGCATGTGTATGTGGGGATTGGTGTCTGACAACGACATCTAGGCTATTTTTGGACTATTTTGGGGTTTTTGCTAAAAATGTGTAATTTAATCTCGTTAATGGATTGAGGTCTATTTCTAATGTAGGTCAACGAATTAGGGTTTTGGATGTTGCAGAATACCTACATATTGTATTGTGAGTGGTTCACAATCAAAACAAGAAAGTGAGAGGTGTGACCCTAAGTTTTGCTACTTCTTCCTAGTTAAGGGTTTCCAAGGTAAATCTTAGTGTATTATGTGTGGATGTTGTGGTGCAATCTCTATTTTGATTAAAATAATATGTATGTTTTGCTTCTGTACACATGTTTAAAACTTACATATTTTATCCCAACAAATTCTAGTAAATATTACACGGCTCATATGGAAAGAGGTGGATCAAAAAATTATTCACCGACTAAACCTCTTAAACGCTCATCCATGATACACAAAGAGCGTGGCCATGTGGAATTTGGTTTGTCCAAGCTTAGTGAAAGAGTAGTGAACTTTGAAACTATAATGCTAAAAAAGGTGAACATCATGAATATGGTAAATAAGGATGGATCAAAGGGGATATCCAAGTTTATATAAAAAAGAGCCTTGAAAACATAAGGTGGAAATTTTGAATGGTGTAAGCAGCCTGTTAGTGCCAGAAATTGTTCCCAGACTACAAGAGAACAAGCCAACACAGTCTCAATAAACACAATAAAGTAAAATAGGGTTTTTTAGGGTTTTGGTTGAACAGTTTGAAGACAAGAGGGCAAACATTCATAAGACCAAAGAAAACACTAAATCATGAGCATTTGAATGACTGAGATGTATAACATATAAACCATAATCCAGCAGAATAAACACAATACTGAGTTTCACCCATAGTTAGCAAGCATTTCAAGCATAAAAACATTAAACGGGAAATGAATATACCAACTGAGTAATTAACACAAATTAGAAATGAAACCAGTCAATAATCAAAAGGGCATATAGTGCATATATTTCATAGTTCAGTCATCAAAAACACATAAGAGTCTTTACACTTAGCTCATAAACAAACCTTGATAGCTTCCCCTTGTCAGCAAAAATTGAACCCTTTATCCTCTTTCAGACTTACATTTATCCTGTTCTTTCAAAAGCAGTTGCATAACTGAACCCTAACTACTTTTAGGTCATCTATCGAACTAACATTATACAAAAATAAAATAAAATAACTTTTCGAACTAATAAATAACTGGTTTTCTTAAAGAACTTTACTAGTCTTTTGTTGCTTCAGCTAATGGAGCAATTCCCTCCAAAGCCTAAGCTTTCCTTCTAGCTTTCAAGTGGTCTGCTTCCAAGTCTGTAACCCTCTTCGTTAACTCTTCATTCTACTAAGTCAGCTCCTGGATAGTTTGCCTTAGTTCTGTAAATCGATTCTCTATCTGTCTTTTTCTTTTAAGAGCCTCTTTAGATACTGCAATCAATTCCTGGTAGTGACTGTTTACTTCCTCCAAGTCTTCTCTAAGTCTCCTATTTGCAGCTACTAATCCATCATTGGTTTCATGCATATATTCAATTTGATGCTTGTATTGCTTAATGCTCCTTTGTAGATTTTCCTTTTCAGAATCAATGCATTTATCTCCTGATATTGTTTGTGTCCTTTCAGGTATCCATGGTATTTTCAACTTCTTGTATATTTCTTCATCCTCATTCATAAGCTTTGTGAAGGTTACAGGAACCTCTGGTTGTTCTTCAACTTCAATACTGCACTGAATTTCTTCTTCAATTATCTCTCTTTTCTCTATACAAGAATTATTTATATCATTCTGCTGTTGTTCCTGAATCATCTATTTTCGAACCTCCATGAAAATGTTTGAAATCTTAGTATCGGTAAACACTGATTTTTCTTTTGATACTATTGGTTTTTTACCTTTTATAACTTCTTTGTTATCATCTTCACTATCTCCCAATTTCTCCCAAGATGATGAATCTTCTATTATTGTAACCTTTTTCTCAGCCAATTTGGGATTTAGAAGTTTCTTCGTGTTTAACCTAAGCTTGTTCTTCAGCCTTGCCTTGGGTCTCCAAACTACTCCAACTTCTCCTGACATTTTCAGAACTTTTCCTTGATGAGTTATTGAAGCAAATTCAACAACCTTCACTCTTTTCTTTCGTGACACTATCTCCTCTTCAGACAATACTGTAATGGGGCTCTGCTTCTGCGCCTTAACATCTTCCTCTTCTCCTTGATTTGATTCTGCAAGTAAAATATCTTCCACTGGCTCAACTTCTTTCATCTCTGACTGTAAAACTTTGCTTTCCTCAACATTAACTCGTTGTCTAAACTCAATGTTTTCATTTTCCTGATTCGAAGCTTCTCCTGGTTTATCAGCTTCTTCATCTTTGACGATGACTTTCTTTCTAAGTTTCTTAATCAAAGTTTGGCCCTTATCTACCTGTCTCTTCTGAGACTGATCCTCCTTCTCAGTTTTGAAACCTGACCAAAATAAGAAGTGTTCCCATGTCTTCTCTCTTTTCTGCAATACAGTACTTATGATCAGTTTTATGAGCCCATGGTGAAAAACCGATTGTTTTGTATGATCTTGGTGTTCTTTCACCCTACATTACATCTTCTGTAAGCTTTTCGAAAAGAAGAAAGGAAGATTCATTTTAGATTCATGACTGAGATGTTGAAGGAATCTAAAATGATACTTAAACACAAAGGCAAATCTCCCCTCATAGGTAACATAGCTTTGTAAGATTTTGACAGGCTCAATCCACTCAGGTTTAAGGTTTTGAATAGGAACACCTTTTCCCCAGTCTAACACCTGGAAGCAGATATCTATGAGCATCAAAGGTGAAGGGCACCTTTTTGAACCAGAACTCTCCCTCGTCCAGAATTCATGTTGCTTCTGCTAGTAACTCGTTGGTTAGTTTTAACTTCAAAGTGTCGAAAGACACTACATCCTTGTCTAAACATTGAGCAAACTAGTAAGAAACCTCTGAATGATAACCTTCAATATTTTCGAAGAACACTAACCATCCTGCTTCTGCAAACAATTGTGCACAATCTGGAAAGTTTTTGACCCAACTTAAGTCTGAGGGTTCTGCCCTATTGGTCTTTCCACTCTTTTTCATTTTGAAATATTGTCAAACAACTTCTATAAATACAACACACTCTGACTGCCTTTTAAGTTGAACAATACTTTTAACTTCATGACTGAGCATCCATCATTTAGTATCAATTAGGCTTAACAACTAATAATCTGCCCTCAATTCAGTCATTAATCTTCTGTTTAGAAAAAACCCAAATTAATAAACCTTGGAAATCAGTTCGCAGCCTACCTGTTAAAATGACTAATCTAGCTGCCGGAATCCTATTCTCCTATTTGTCAGGCGTCGAACTACATGCCCCCATCTTCTCTGACCGTTTTGACACTCCAGACGACCGCTCTCCAAAGCCCTAATTCTACTCTGTTTCAAAATTCTGATTTTCAAGTACTGATTTTTCGCCACGATCTCCACCAGCTCTACGTGCATTTTAGGAAAAAATGTAATTCGAAACGCCTTTGTCTCATTATGGTCTGCTATCATTATTACCTCACTTCTACAAGAAACCGCCACGATTCGCCTTCATGATGATACTCACACTTGTCACAGTGATTAATATTTGAATGTTGTTGCGGTATCGGCGTCTCCCATCACTAACAACTAATCTTTCCTAGCATCAACAATCGAAACCCCAAGACTAAATGCTGCCACAGTGTCGGTGACATAAACCACTAGCTTCGCGATCGGCAATTGGAAGCTCTATCAACTATCTCATTGGAGCTTTATACCACTAGCTTCACGATCGCCGATCGGAAGCTCTAGCAACTATCTTGTTGGTGCTTTAAACCACTATGCAACCGCAGTGTCGGGGACATAGAGAACTAAATATCCGAAACGTTAAATGATGTTTTTTAACTTGCACGACTTTCTTGTAGTGCCTATGTGCATTTGTTTTTGGCTTGCGCTACAAGAAAATTCAAGTTAATGATTTTCAAAAATTAATCTCATGATATATGTTGAAACTTGGTTTAGGAGTCCTAATTAAACTTTTATGTTATTTTTAGACTTTTTAATCCTTATAAGCCTTATATAAGCCCTTTGATTATGAAATCAAACCAAAACTTGTAAAAATAAACTAAAAAATCAAATAACATGAAAGCTAAAGGGAAAAACACTCAAACTATCCCAATCAACAAAATCTTCTAGGAATAGAATAAACCAAACTTTAAAACATAAACAAAAGTATTAAAAGATGGAAAACAAAAACATGACCTAACACGGCCTACTTACCCAAAAGTAAACTCATTGAGAATAGCATAAGGAGAACAAGATGGTGGAGTCCCAGTCACCCCAGGTGTCACGTACCCTCCCCTCCGAGAGGACGCAACCTACAAGTTGTTTTTATTGTTGGGCACCCGATATGCAAGTTAATTACAGCTAACATACTGAGTGTTCAATATTTATTGTCAACCTAGGGAAGTCTTTTATTTCAAGGATAACATGCACTATATGTGCTTAAACACTGAGTTGTTGTAAGTAAATAATCCTATTCTCTGCTCAGCTACACTCATCCCAAAGATCCACTTAATCTAGTTTACTTTCTAAAGGATACAGCCACAATTACCTTTTACTGTTCTTAATCTAGAAGTGAAAGACTCAAGAAATCACATCTAGATTACTCTTGCAGAAAATGAAATCCTGATTGCCAACCCAACTAATGACTCACCCAATTATCTTGATCTAATTATTCTAGAAATCCAGAAGACATGAATTGAGTACAGCTATTCTAGGAATTCAAAGTACAGGAATGAAATTCTGCAACTATAAAAGCAAAGGAACAAACTACAAAGATCTATAGAAACAACAATTAAAAGATCTAGGGATGAACAGGGTTGTTACAGCTACCACACAGTTGCATAAGGGACAATTACCTATACAGTCGACTGTCACACCATACCACTGTAGATTTCCAAGAGATGCAATTAATAACACACTGTAAATCAATAACTGTTGCAGCATACTATGAGGAAAGGAAACTATCACAACATCACATGAGAGAATAATTATAATTCCTCATTAACTCAGCAATCCCTGTGGGAAGGCGATCCCAGCCTTCACACAGAGATGGTGGAAGTAACGCACGTTAAAACACTGAGATCTGAAGTAACTCCTTGTATTAAAGAGGGCAGATAAATCATGCAACCTCAGTCACAGCTGATACAATAATTTGGTTAAGGGTTCAACCCCTGGCTCAGAATAGCTCCCCATATTTATACAATTTCAATCATAACATCCTGTCCCTATTATTGGGCAGCCATGAAGATCTCTGATCTTCAGCCTGCCTCAATTACAATAACTGTTACAGGCATGGCAGGATGAGAGTAGAAAATATAGCAAAGCTGTTATTTGACCTAACAATAATGATCCTGATTGATTAAGCAGATATCCCGCAGATCACAGCCATTTTTGAGCAGTGGCACACTGTTGCCTCCAAATCTGTCGCAATATGTTGCAGCTACCCTTGTACAGTTCACATGGAATAATGCGGTGGAGTTGTGTTCTTTGGGCAATGGTGGGATGGATGGCGATCAGCTTTAGCAATGAATGTCCATCCTTCCCTTGGGATGTTCGGCCCGCTACACCTGCATTCTCTATATCTAAAAATACCTTTATAAACCATCAGATGTTAGCATATTTTAAGATGTAGAGCCTTGATTACCACAATCCTAAGCATTAATAAAATAAGACAATGATTAACCATACCTTTGTGACTTGAGGGGCCAAGTGAGGGAAAAACATCTGTTTAACATGCACAATAGGGTAGGATGAGGCAAAAAGAGGTGGATAAGGATGGTAAAAAAGGGGCCATTTCTGGGCCCAACATCTCCCCCTGATTGTCCTGTTGCATGTCCTCGTGCAACAACCCCCATTATTCTGAATCTGAATTTGGCATTATGCTTTGTTCATGGAGAGAAGAAAAGTTGTATGGGAATTCAGATGTTCCTTCTTTTTCTATAAACCCCTTATGGACAACCCAATATCTCCAACACTTCTGCTCTTCTGCCCTAGTTAATGAGAAATATTCCCTGTACGGTTTTGTTGGCCACCAGATGAGAGAAAATTTAAATTTTAGTCTCATCCAATTAACCCCACATTCCCTTATGCATCCAACATAACCCTCAATCCTGGAAAGTGCTTGTTCAAAATTCCTATAATAGTAGGGGTCCCTATTTCTAAGGGTTGGAGAGGCAACCTGCCATCTGTGCTTACTACCTTCCAAAGATGTTTGTTGATGTATGGAAATCGGGTTAGTACAAGTAGAAATAAGCCCTTCCTGTAGTTCCATTATATGCCGAGTTTGGATGGGGCATGAGAGTAGACTTTGATGTCGAGCAAGGAGAAGATGAGGATTTTGAGGTTCACATCAAATCCAAAGATTATAGTGGGCTTCATTGTGAGAAAAAGTTTGGAAAGACCTTTTCCACTGAACATGATTGCTCACAAAGGAGGTAAAAGCCCTCAGTTGAACATCGCCTGAAAAAGGAACAAGATTAGAATGGCGGTCCAAAGGACAAGCCATCTCATGCAAATAAAGCTCACACAACAAATTCTGGTCCTCAAAATTACTTCTCAGAAATGTTTCCAAGAATTTCGTTGAGGTTGCTATTTCATATGATCTCCCTTCTTTCACAGCCCTTAATTTAAACCAAATAAACTATTCGAATAAAAGGACAAGGTAAGAGGAGGAGGGTACTTTGGTGCCTAATAATTCCTGAGAAAGAGCATACATCTGGTCTTTTTCCACCTGCATAGACATGAACTTTTTTCAGCTCCCTTAGCTCCTTCTGTAGTTCTTCCTCAAGGAGTTTCTGGGTCATGAGTTCTTCTGCCCATTTTTCCTTCAGTTTCTTGATGGTCTTTCTATGTTCAGCGAGGGAAACCATCCCTTCTTGGTATCTTTCCACATGACTCCTCCACTTCCTTACTTCCATTCTCAGGATCGAGAGTTCTTCTGTAAGCTTCAGGATCTCTTCTTCTTCAGGATTCTCCTCCTTATCAGAATCCAGATTAATGAAATTTTGAGGGAGTTTGGCCCACACCTTATCACCTGATGTGCCACATTGAACATTATACACTTCTGAAGTTACTTATGGGGGTGCTAGTTCTTGTGTAACAGCATCCCTTCCTGGAATTACTTCTGCAACAACTTCAACCATAGATATTCCTGAAATAAGTTTTGGAGGTGCTGGTTCTTGTGTAACAACATCCTCTTTTTGGGGTTCTCCTATGGCAACTTCGGTAGTTGATTGTGAGGTCGTTGGTTCTTGTGGGATAACTTCCTCCTGAATTTTAATCTTCTTATCTACCTGATTATCAGCTGCAATTTCAGCAGGGGAATGTAAGGCTGTTGGTTCTTGTGTGATAAAGCCCTGTCCTTATTTTTCTTCATGCTATTAGGATTGTATGTCTTCTTCAATATGCAGTTGTTCCTCAAGGATTTCAGTATCACCTGAGGATTGTGATTGAGTTTGTTCATCTTCACCTAAATTCAAATCAGGAATGATATCCAATTCGGGGTTGGCTTCCTGTTGCATCCCGAGAGTTTCTACTAAAATTTCCAAGGATGTTGGTTCTTGTGTAGCAACATCCTGGTTTACTTCCTCAACTCCCTGTTGTTGGGATTCCATTTCTAATATCTCTATGTCATGAGACAATTCAAGAGTCATAATGCAAATTTATTAATTGAATTCCAGAATGTCTTCAATCCCTGGTTCTTCTTCCCTCATTTGGGTGGCCACTTGAACAAGAACATTCAAGGATGTTGGTTCTTGTGTGTCAGCGTCATGTTCGACCTCATCATTTTTCTGTTGTTGTGGTTCCATTTCTATTATTTCTGTGTCATGAGAGGGTTCAGGGGTCACAGTGCAATCTTCCTCGACAAAATCAGGAATAACCTCATCCTCTGGTTCCTTTGTCCCAAATTTGGTGGCAATTTCAACAGGAATATTCGAAGATGTTGGTTCTTGTGTATCAACGTCCTGCTCATCTGCAACTTCCTTTTCCTGGAGTTTCTCTTGGGGAGTCTCACCATCTTTCCAATCAGGTTTTCCCTATTCTTCCACAGCTATAGGTGCAGGTTGCTCTATTGCAAAGGCACGAACTATGACCTTGTAACCTGACTCGTTAAAGATTTCTCCACACGCGGGACAAACCACTCTTTCTTCCTCATTACCGGCCTTAGCAGGATTTGATCCTTCCAATTGGTCTATAGCTTCAACCAATGTGTGCAGCTTCCTTTCGCTCTGTTTTCTGCATGCTTCCTTCCAATTTTCTAATTCCTTTCGGAGTGCTTGTACTTCCTCTTTTAATAGCCCATTTTCAAACAGAATTCCTTCAATTTGAGGTTCTTATGCGACCGATTCCTGTGGGGAATCAATTGATTTGGGTCTAAGAATGGAGAACTCAATTTGTGCTTATAGGGTTGCCCATCTTTCATGTGATACTTCTGCTTCTTATTCTACCTTAGTGAACTTGTCTTCTTCTCTCGTAGAGAGAACTTACTTTAGTTTGCAGTGTGTCCAAATGAGGGAGGGTGACTCCTTGTTTATACTGATCATGTGTGTGACCTTTCGGTCCAAAAGGACCAACTTCTGGACCCTACTAGGTCAACCTATCCTAGGGTTACTTCAAAAATACATTTTACAATATTTTTTTGGGGACTATTTCCCCAACTTACAATGGAGGTTTTACCTCGACTCTTACATGACCGATTACATTAATGACACCTTCTGAGCGGAGGGAAAACATCCCCGAAATGAGGTACAATAAAAGTACAACAAAATATAATAGAAATAATATAATGAAGAATATATTTTGAAGTTGCATTTGCAACAACAAAACTTGTATCATGGATCCATTTTGTACAGTCATTTTTTGACAAATTTTACCCCTAGTTGAAGTTCAATATTGAACTCGGCAAATTCCTTAGGGACCCCTTTCAAATCTATAATAAAATACATCCATGAATTTCTCAAATAACAAAATAACTTCTCCTACCATCTTGTCATCCTAGTAGCTTCTTATCTCTAGATGGCGGGGTTCTTCTTCTTCCTTAGCTATATTTGTCTTCCTGGATGCCTCCTCAATCTGTAGCAACCTCGGTACTTCAACTAGTGTTGTACTTATCTCCCATGTTCCATATTGCTTTAGGACTTGTTCTTGTCATTAATTTGTTGATATATTAAACACCATCCTTGTCTTGTTATGAGAATTATGGTCTTTTGTAAATTGATGCATCTTTTATAACACCTCTTGTAAAGACTTTTGTTTGTCTCTTGATCCCATATCAAAGGATTCCAAAAATTTATTTCATAGTTTCACCCACTCCTTGGTTTAATTCATCATTTCCTAGCGACAATACCATTTAGACATGAATCCATAAACAAGTCCTAGTAGGATATGAATGGAGACTTCATTAGAATCCCACAACTTTGCACCCATCTTGATTTAATGTGCATGAGTCTACACGGGTGTGATAGATGGATAATTCCACAATAGCCACAATAAGTCTACCGCTTCAACTTATGAAAACAACACATAAACAATGTTCAAAATATTTCCCACACTACATTTGTATCAATGGTCACCACCTCCGTGTTTTCTTCCGTTATCATAGCTCTAACACCTTCGGTTTCAACTGTCACAGCATCTAATGCTGTCCAGTTTCAACCTCTATTGTCAGAGCTGCCCTATTATTTAGTCTTTCCAGTGGGTTTTCTTGTACATCCTCTCCCAATTGTTCTGCTTGATCTCCTGACAGATCCTCCAATCAAGTCTCATCTCCCCCCCCCAACTAAATTGGAGGGACTCCGAACCTCCTGTTGCTCTACATTCCCCCCCAACTATGGATTGGCTGGCTCTTCTTGATTTTGAACAGGCCCTATGAGTACAGGTACTTCCATGTCCTCTTCTATTGGAACACTGGGCAGAAGAACGGGTTCCTGAACTTGACCTGTAAATTGCTCCTAGGTTTGGTTTTGTTGAGAAAGGGCCCATAAAATTATTAATTTAATGAGGCCATGGTGGGTAAGGGAAGAGATTGGATGCTTGGAGGTTCAGACAAACCCCGCCATATGATTTAAATCATTGAATAAATCAAATGGAATGTTTAGCAAAGCCCTGTGACGGAGATGAGATAATAAAGGAAATTCAGAGTGATAGACTGTTTGCTACCTACCTTCATAGGTGATATACTTCTTGAGGAAAATTGCTACTTTATTCCATGGGCGTGGTAGTGACTGTAACGTTATCCCCCTCCATGACGGTTGAATGTGCTCCCCTTCCCTAATAAAATCCTGTACTGCTGCAGGATTGGGGGTTCATCATCCAAACCAAGCTCTACCCACTTGAGGAAGACCAGTGACCTCAGCCACTATGGCTTCAAAGATTTCAATAAGCAATCCCCAAACCTCTGAGTGGGTTTCTGTAAGATTCAAGGTGAACTGTAAAGATGTTTCACGGTGAAATCCATTCAGGCGTTGGAAGAATTCAGTCCAACCCACAGCTTGAAAAATAGCGTAAACTTCACCATTTCGTCTGAGTTCTCACATGTTTGGAGGTTCATGCTGAGCTGGAATACCCAAGTTTTCCTGCCTTCAGAGGTATGTTGTAGTTCGACAAATTATAGATCCCAACAATGGAGGTTAAAGCACAGAGTATGCATGAACAGCTGAGAGTGGATTTGGGTAAATTCGGAAACTTTCAGTGCATCAGATTATTTGGAATTTATCCCAAATTAGGAAAGGTGGCGGTTATCAGGTATCATAATTAGTCATTAAGCCGCACGAGTGGAGAGTTAACGATGTAATAATGGGCACAGAAAGCAAGGTATGATTAATATTGCCAGATCCAGTTAATACTTAATCAAAACCATACCTTCAAAAATAAGCTATGGATGATGTTCTTTGGAGAATAATAGAGCATGTGAAGTGCAGTCATTAACTGTAATCATTATTACAGGGATGCTGTAATGACCTTTTCCGTCGACAAACCAAAAACCATCGTGTCAAATTGGTGGGAAACATGATGAGTGCTGGAGTATAAATCGAATCGTTGGCATCAGGAATCGGATCCATATCTGGAGGAGTTGCTAACCGTGGTTGCAAAGAGTTCTGCCAATAACAGAGGAGTCACAGCCGCAGATCATAGAGAAATCAGATAGTTTAGCACAATTGTGGCCTTGGATTATAGAAAAATCAGCCAAATGTAGCAGAGTCGTAGCTGCCAAAAAAAGATGAAAATGGACAAAAGTAAAACGGTGTCGCAGTTGCGTGGAACGAGATAAGGGCGGGAGTTTTACGGTGTTACAGCTGCACGAAAGGGAATAAAGGTGGAAGTTTTTATGATGTTGCAGCTATGCGGAACGGGGTAAGGGTGGAAGTTTTATAGTGTTGTAGCTGCGCGAAACAGGTGTTATCTCCCAAAATAAATTTATTTTGATAGTATGAAGAATTTAACTCATGCGATGAAGGATATGAATATCAATGACAGTTTGAAATCCTTTGTTCTTTTATTTGGGTAAAAATTTCACAAGTTGTAGCTTTCCGTGGCTTGGGCGAGGATCAGAATATCTCATTAGCCACCGAAAGTAAGAAGATAAATAACATATGGAAAACCTTTTCGGCAGTTAGGCATATTGGTAAATCTTTTGACTACCATTGGAACATTTTTTAACAACGATCGAAGGTTTAGTCCTCTATGGCGTCGACGTTTCAGAGGTTTAGTCTTCTGCAACGCCACCATTACGGAGAATCTACTGGCTTAAAGTTTCGATGGTTAGTGGTTTTGAGTTTCGATCACTGACAAATATTTTAGTAGCTAGAGCATCCAATCGCCGACAGAATAGTGGTTAGTCTGTCCGATCACCGATGCTTGGAAATTAGTGATTTGAACCACCGACACCGCGGCAGCGTTCTGGTCTAAGGCGTCGATGGGCTAGAAGACAGAGTTTTCAATCACTGATGAAGAAACCGTCGCGACGTTAGTCATTTGAGGCTCTGAAATAGTGGTGGCATAGAGAACTAAAGCTCCGATTCAAACTTCTACTGACCTCCGATAGCGACAAAGTAAAATCACCAACAGTTAAAAAATATAAAGTTTTGAAAAAGTAAAACAAAAGAGATAATGCGCATCAATGAATAACAAGACTGTCCATCGGCGGTATAGAGGACTAATGTCCCATTTCCTTTGTCAAACGACTTCCAACAGTGATAAAATTAGTTCGTTTCACCTCCGAAACAGCGGCAGCGTTCCAGTCTAAGGCGTCAACGGGATAGAAGACAGAGCTTTCGATTGTCGATGAAGAAACCGTCGCGACATTAGTGATGCGAGATGCCGACATTGCGGCAGCACTCTAGTATAAAACTCCGATGAAATAGTGGCTAGAGCCTCTGATCGCGAGGCTAGCGGTTTGAATTACCGACACCGCAACAACGCTCAGCTCTAAAAATCTGATCCTCAATACCTAGAACTTTCGATCGCCGATGCCTAAATTGTTCTTCGACCGTTAAAAGAGGGTTTTGAAAATTGCTATCTGCCAAAAGCGGACCGAGGTTCAAAGGCAAAGTTTCGACAGACAGAACTGGATTTTGGCCGCCACAAATAGCTCAGGGACGTAAGTTAAATATAAAGGGTGCTGGCAGAAGTATCAGGAAGGGTTTGTTTAGATCTATTATGACAAAACAACGCCATAAAGTCGTCAACCCTAATTATCAAGGAGAAATCATTGGGTTAACGGTCAATGAACCAACAGTGGTGATTACCAGCAACCACTTCAGTTATTAAAAGTTCTCTCAATGAACTAGATCTTCACAATAGATAGACAAATAGTTAGAAAGAGTTTGAAACCTTAATCTGAAAAAACTATCACTTCCGAGTATTTTTTGTGAAAACAGATCGAAGTTTCAATATTTGTCATTTTTTGTAGAAGGATATAAATCCCATGATTGATTTTATAATAAAGGTTCAACTTTCGGGATTTATGAGCCAATAATGCTTTCAAGCTTCTCATTTTACTTATTCATCATATAAGCTCTTTTGTTGTGATCTGTTCAGCCATCATCTCCTTCTTTATTGTATTTATGCCTAAATGTGTATTTAGGTCATTTTCAGATTGATTAAAAAGCTGATAGCTATCATCCTATTGGTTTATTAATGCTATTTGATTTATAAATACCATCCTCATCAAGATCTAGCCATTTATATGCATGTGTTTTGTATGTAATTCTCCCAGCCTGGTGAGTTCTCCATCCCTGCACCTTATTGTCAAACTTCTGAGAAATTGCAATTAAAAGCCTTGTAAACAAGTGAGTTTCATGGATGTCTTGAGAGTGGAAAGGTTATATAGGTCAACAGACTTGATCCACATCAAAAAACCCTAAAAACATTTTAAGTTACCAAGCATCCTCGAGCTACAACCTAGAGGAGTTTCCTGGAGTGATAACAAACTGGCGCCATTGCCGGGGAGAGGAGATTGAAGCTCAGCTTCCTTGGGAGACGACATAGATCCATGCTTTGATGATAGACAAAGATTGGACATAATTATGGTTGTAATCATCTATCTGGTGACTCCATTGATATAAGGTGGCTTCAAGAAGACCAAGTACCAGAGCAAACCCTAAAGGGCCACCAGCAACACCTGTTTCAGATCCAAAATAGATTCTGAGAGGAGCTAGGGTTTCACTAAGACAGACCTCCAGAGCTGCAAGGGGAGCTACATTAGGTATTTCCAGAGGTATTTCTACTGTTATATCAAATAGACCTCCATTTCAATCTTCTTATGCTGAAGCATCTAGTTCTCAGAAGTTTATAAGTAAATCAGAAAATTTTGGGGTTGAGGAATCTTCAAGCACTGTTGCTTGTGAAGATCTCATACCTGGCGACTCCATTGAAGAACTATGGCTCTGCAAAGGGCTCATACCAGAGAAAATCAAGATATGCCACCAGTAACACCTGTTGCAGACCCATAGAAAATCATCAGAAGAAAACCTATCCCTGCTGCTAGGGCAGATTTACAAAGACTTTTATTTCCCTGATCCATTCGAATTTAATAAATCTCCACTAGGGAGGACTCAGTAGATAAAAGATGAAGAGGATGAATTTAAAATCCAGGTACCAGTTCAGTAGTTTACTTTATGAATTGCTATTATTTTTTATCAGCTCCTTTATACTTTTCCCTTCACATGTTAAAAGAATTATCTTATGTTTTATATATTCTGAAGATTATCAGCCATATTTTATAAATCCATCTGTAGAAGAATATTTGCAGCCTACTTGTATTGTAGAAGGTGAATCGGTATGTGTGCCACACCTCATCTATAAAAATGACCATTGTACCCAAATCCCTTCTAAATTTGATCAACCATGTAACCTTGAAGGAACCAAAACTGATTCAAAACCTATGCAGAGCTCAACACTCGTTTCCATAACCATTGAACCTTGTCAGCAGATTGTTATCCCTCATAATCAGCCCACAGCCTTTCAAATCAAAATTAGGATGAAGATATTCAAGCCATTAAAACTGCCCTCTTGGCCTCATCCTTATCCTCTTAGTTGTTATGAATCTCTCCCTTGGTTTTCCGGAGAGAATCAAGCTTCAGCAGAAAGACACTTGGAATATTTCGAAGATTTTATGGAACGTTTTAAGATTGTTCATGAGGATGTAATCATGATATTTTTCTCTAAATTGTTGATTAGAGATGCTGCTATATGGTTCAAGAATTCAAAATCTTACTCTATTGGCTGTTGGATAGAATTCACTAATGCATTTATGAAGCATTGGGGTGAGAACAAATCTCTTGATTTGTATCTCATTGATTTCTATGCTCTGAAGAGAGAGGAAGATGAAACTTTGCCTATCTTCAATCGAAGATTCTACAACACTTATCATGCTATGCCTTTGCAGATCCGGCCAATAGAGACAGCTGCCATTATATATTATGTGATGGGACTACATTCAAAACTTACCCTTCTTCTTCTAGAAAGGAAATCTTCATCTTTAAGCATTCTGTTTGAAGATGCTTTAGAGGTGGAGGAAAACATTTGTGCTTCAAGGAGAATCCTAAAGCAGTTTGATTTTGAAAACCATCATTTACCTGAGCCAGATAAACATCAGTATGAGTCAAATTTTGAACAGGAAGATTATGAGTCTGAAGCATATTTGGTACAGCAGCAAGCATGTGAGCTCCTTTCAGATTTAGAATCAGATTCTTCAGTGTTTGTAAAGTACTCCCAAAATAGGTATGAACCTGGATTTTATGATCAGTTTGCAAACTAGGATGAGCCTATGATAATTGATGATTGTATAGGCAATTACATGTTTTCAACTTATCTTTATTCATATGATGTAAACCCTGTTTTATCATCCTATTGTGAGCACTATTCTCAAAAGGGAATTTTAATGATTGATGATCAAGATCTGATCATAAAAGAATAAGAAGGTTCAAATCAGTTGTTGAGCTTTCATTTTGATCCGACAAAGGTTGAGCAGTCCACATTCAACATTGACATCAGTAAAGGAAAATATCAGCAGCATAAAAAGGTATTTCCTGTTGGCTTTTATGACCCTGTTACTGACTATCTAGAACTTATGAGCAGCATAGATATCAAAATATTTTTTTTCAGATGATAGCTGGTTCTGTCACCCTTCAAAACTACATAGTTGCATGCTAGGGTTTCATTTTTTTGGGTCAAGATTAGGGTTAAGTTCAGCAGATCAGCTTCTGACCTGGATTCATTGGAAGCATGATGTAACATGATAAGAAGGATCTACTTATTAGAATTAGGAGTAGGAGTAGATAGGAAAATAATCTCTTAATATGAGTAGCTAGGTCATTTTCAGTTGTTTTCATGAATAAGCAAAGCAGGCTACAGGAAGGGTGCAACAGGATCAGTCATAGAAGACAAATGACTCCATGCCAATGGAACACTAGAAGATAGCTTTAATTATTCTTTTTCAGGAAAGGAATTTTCGTATGGGGTTCTTCGGACCTCACAGGGAGGTTCCCATCCCCAAGTAGGAGCTAGATGTTATCTCCCAAAATAAATTTATTTTGATAGTATGAAGAATTTAACTCATGCGATGAAGGATATGAATATCACTGACAGTTTGAAAGCCTCTGTTTTTTTATTTGAGTAGAGATTTCACAAGTTGTAGCTTTCGGTGGCTTGGGCGAGGATTAGAACATCTCATTAGCCACCGAAAGTTGGAAGATAAATAATAGATGGAAAACCTTTTCAGCAGTTAGGCGTATTGCTAAATCTTTTGACTACCATCGAAACATTTTTTAACAAAGGTCGAAGGTTTAGTCCTCTACGGCGTCGACGTTTCAGAGGTTAAGTCCTCTACGGCGACAACGTTTCAGAGGTTTAGTCTTCTGCAGCGCCGCCATTACGGCGAATCTAGTGGTTTAAAGTTTCGATCGTTAATGGTTTTGAGTTCCGATCGCCGACGAAGAGTTTAGTAGCTAGAGCGTCCGATCGCCGAAAGATTAGTGGTTAGTCTATCCGATCGTCGATGCTTGGAAATTAATGATTTGAATCATCGACACTGTGGCAGCGTTTCGGTCTAAGGCGCCAATGGGCTAGAAGACAGAGCTTCCGATCGCCAATGAAGAAACCATCGCAACGTTCGTCATTTAAGGCTCCAAAACAATGGTGGCATCGAGAACTAAAGCTTCGATTCAAACTTCTACTGACCTCCAATAGCGACAAAGAAAAATCGTCGACAGTTAAAAAATATAAAGTTCTGAAAAAGTAAAACAAAAGAGATAACGCACATCGGCGAATAACAAGATTGTCCATCGGTGGCATAGAGGACTAATGTCCTATTTCCTTCATCAAACGACTTCCGGTAGCAATAAAATTAGTTCATTTCACCTACGAAACAGCGGCAGCGTTCCGGTCTAAGGTGTCGACGAGCTAGAAGACAGAGCTTCCAATCGCCGATGAAGAAACCATCGCACCGTTAGTGATGCGAGACGCCGACACTGCGGCAGCACTCCGATATAAACAATGGCTAAGAACTCCTTCTCGGTAACAATATAATTAAGTTCAGTAGGGGCTATGTTTTTACTAATATAATAAACTGCATAAGGTACTTGACCATCCTACTGTCCCAAAACTGCTCCAATGGCAGTATCAAAAGCATCTGAAGAAATGTGAAAAGGCAGGGTCCAATTGGGTCCTCTTAAGATGGGAGTTGTGGAGAGCTTCTCCTTAAGTTTAACAAATGTTTTCTGGCATGCCTCATTCCAAACAAATTGCATGTCCTTCATTAACAGTGAAAACAAAGAAGAGGCAAGTTTGGAAAATTTTTCTATAAATCTTCGATAATATCCAGCATGCCCTAGGAAACTTCACACTTCTTTTTGAGTTATAGGAGTAGGTATATTTTTTATTACCTTGATTTTTTAGGGATCCACCTAGATGCCATCAACAGAGATGAAATGCCCTAATAATACTCCTTCACTCATCATCATATGGCACTTTTCAGTGCTTAAAGAGAGCTGGGTCTATTCATAGCGAGTTAAAACCTTTTCCAAATTTTTCAATGCTTCTTCAAAATCTTTGCCATAAGGAGTAAAATCATCCACAAAAATTTCCATACTATCATTAACTAATTCTGAAAATATGCCAATCACAGCTCTTTGAAATGTTGTTGGTGCATTGCATAAACCAAAGGGGAGCACTCTGTATGCAAAAGTTCCCCAGGGACAGGTGAAGGTAGTTCTATCCCAGTCTTCAAGAGCAATCTGGATCTTATTATACCCGCTAAACGCATCTAGGAAGGAGAAGAATTTCTTCCCAGATAAGGTGTCAAGTACTTGATCGATGAAAGGCAAGGGAAAATGATCTTTTTGTGTTGCCTTGTTCAGCTCTCTATACTCCACACAGACTCTCCATTTACCATTCTTCTTGGGTACTATTACGAGTGGGGACACCCACTCGCTGTCTGAAATGGGATATATAAATCCTGCTTCCAAGAGTTTCTGAATTTCTTCCTTCACTATGTCCCTAAGATTGGGGTTAATTCTTCATTGAGGCTGGCAAACAGGCCAGGAGTCACTTTTGATATAAATATGATGAGTGCACAGATTAGAGGGAATACCCCTCATGTCTGTGTACTCCCAGGAAAATGGCCCCCTTATGTTCTTTTCAGAGACTGATCAGGCACTTCTATTCATCTAGTGAAAGGCTGGGGTTAATATTCAGGGTTTTTCCAGACTCTACCTCGATAGGAATACTTTTCGAATTTTTCAATACTGGAACTATATGAGTGTCACTGACTAATTCCTCTTCTATGAGATTTTCTTGTTCCTCCTCACCTAGAGTAATATCCAGGATTTGATAAATTTCCTTATTGATAGAAGTGGGTTCACTGATGAAATTATTAATGGCATCGTCTTTAGTTTCATCCTTAAAGGTTAAGTCCTTCCCTATTGTTATTAATGGTTGAATGCCCTCTTCTTCCTCTAGCTCCATCCATAAAGGAGTTTCAGCTTCTAAGCTCGGTCAAGCTAGAGGATAGAGAGTGAGGTTATTTATCTCAGTGCCATCTGATATGGTCATAGACCCAGATCGGCAGTTGATGCAAGCATTAGCTGTAGCTAACCAAGGTCTTCCCAGGATCAGTGGGTGTCCTCTTAGCTGCGACTTAGGTTGTAAAACCAAGAAGTCAACAGGGTACTCCCAAGAATCAACTGAGATGATGAGATCATCCAAAATTAGTTTAGGTTTAATAGTGGATCTATCTGCCAGTTCTAAAACGGTGGGGGTTGGCCTGAGATTAGTGAGCCCAAGTTTTCTTACAGTTTCAATAGTCATAACATTAATTGATGCTCCTAAATCTACTAGTACGTTGGGTATCTATGTATTCCCAATCTACATTGTGACAATGGGATTCCCAGGATCATCATATTTAGCCAAGAGGGTTTTTCCCATTATCAATGCAGATAATTTCCCTATGACATGAACAATGGGAGGATCCTTGGGTTTCCTTCCTGGTTTCCTTGTGCACAGATCCCAAACATTTCTAGCATAGATAGGTACATCTTAAAGAGCTTGAAGGAGGGGAATTTTAACATAGAGGTTTTTTAACTCTCCTAAGAGGTTAAACTGAGGTTGTCCCACTACCTTTGGTAGCATTAATCTTTCAAGGTACGGTGGTTGCCTAATCAGCTAGGTAGGTTGTGTGTCGATAAATGTATTATTTTGTGTTTCAATCCACATATTAGTAGGATGTTCAACATCTTCAATTATAGGGGTCACCTTAGATAAATGTTGTGGGTTCACCCCTTCTTCATGCACAAGGGATGGAACATCCTCAATGATCAAAGGCTCCACTACCTTTCCTGGTCGTAAGTGAATATCGCTACAGGGCACAGGAGTAAGGGAGTAAGCAGGCATGTTGGCAGTCTCAAATTGATGGACTATTTTATTATTTGGGTTAGGATTAGGTTGAGCAGGCAGCTGAGGTCGTATCGGCATATTGGGGGCAACATTGTTCTGAAGTTGCAGCTGCGACTGCTGATAAGGCTGAGGATATTGAGGAGGGTATGGCTGTTGAGAAAATGGTTGATGTGGAAGCTGTTGAGGAATCTGGTTCCCTGGATGGAAATTCCTCCATCTAGGAGACCCAGAATTTGGTTGGTGTGGTGGATGAGGTGGCTGAACCCAGGGGTTCCAGGAGTTAAAATTTTGCATTGAAGGTTGGGAGGGTTACCATTGGGGATTAGAATAAGATGAAGGGAATTATGTATTCATGTGATGCATATTATTCCAATTATTCATGTTATTTAAAAATGGAAATGAGACTGTAGTCATACCTTGATTTCGAGGCTGCCAGGGCTTCTTTTGTGCCATAAAGTAAGTTGGTTCCACCTCTGGAGTTGATGCCTGCAGAACAACCTTCACTTGGGGTAGTAACGGGCATTATTTTGTGTCATGGTTCAACTCACACAGCTGACACACTTCTATCTTGTCGGGCGGGCACTCCTTCAGAGGGTGGTTCTTTCTACATCGAGGGCAGAATACACCTAGTGTGAGATCCTCTACTGCTTGTTTCTGCTTTGCCCTCAGGACATCTATTTTCGAGGAGATAGAGCTCATCATTTCTGTTTTGAAATTTTCGAGGAGGTTTCCTATCTCTGCATGAGTGGCTCCTCCATTAGATGACTTCTGAGTTCTGTCGAATACATCACGTTCTAATTTGTCTCGTTTGTCTATCCTGTTATTCCTGGAAGATCCCCTGGAGTACCTTTTACACAGTTCCACAATTTTCTTGAAAGACTCCTTGGAGATATCCCCTTTCCTAACCGTGGTTTAACATATCTAGGCAATCATCCCTAATCCCACGAAGTAGGATTATTTTGAGCACGTCTGACCCCATATTAGTCTGGCCAGCTCTCTGCACATTATATAAAAGCCTCTCAACAAAATATTCCAGACTTTCATCATCCTTCTGTACCATTTTAAACAGTTCTTCTCTCTTATCCCTGGTATTGCAATACTCTTGATATTTCTCCACGAACACCTGTTTCATCCTGTCCCAATTAGTGACAGTTCCACCTCCTAGGCTCATAAACCAACATAATGCATTGTCCTTCAGATTGGCAGGGAAGAGTTTCAGCTTCTGTGCGTTGGTGGTGTAGTCATAGCTACGACAGAGAATATCAAATTCGAAAAGAAATTCATCTAGATCCTCTACCGCTTTTCCATAAAAGTGGGGCAACACCGATGGCGATATATTTTTCATAGGGGCTATCCCTTCTAGTTGTTGAATTGGGAACTGAAGTGTAGCCACCGTCCCTTCAGGTAGGGAACTACCTTCATGATGATGATTTTCTCCCATTGCCTCTTCCTCTTCAAATTCGTGTCTGTTACTCATATCTTCTTTTGTTTTCTCCTCTTCGTTCTTCCACTGATCGACGAATTTCTGATGGAACTGTGTCCACTCCTCCTCAGTTACAACCTTCCCGTTAATGTGATAGATCAAATCTCGATCAGCCGATCCTGCAGTACTAACTCTATCCTCCTCTGCAGGGGTATTCGAGGGTGTTGCAGCTCCTTGTGTGTTCTCCACTGTAGAACCTGACGCTAGCACTCCGGGATTGGCAGGGCTTCTTCTGATGGGTGTTTCCTGATAGCGAGCCCTGGTAGAAGAATTGGTTCTATCAACCAGATCATCAATGAATGTTCTTCTCCCCAATTCTGGACCTCACCCACGACCTCGACCACCTGCAACGTTAGTGTTTTGTGGGGTTCTGGGATTTATAAGATGATCACGCTGTACCCTTCTTGTATTCATGCAACCCAGATCATACAAACAAACAAAAAAACTGAAGAAGACTGAATAGAAACAATTACATGATGCAACTATGATAGTGTTTAATACTTATCCTCCCCAGCAACGGCGCCAAAATGTTGAGCACCTGATAAGCAAGTTAATTACAGCTAACATACAGAGTGTTCAATATTTATTGTCAACCTAGGGAATTCTTTCATTTCAAGGATAACATGCACTATATATGCTTAAACATTGAGTTGTTGTAAGTAAATAATCCTATTCTCTGCTCAGCTATGCTCATCCCAAAGATACACTAAATCTAGTTTACTTTCTAAAGGATACAACCATAATTACCTTTTATTGTTCTTAATCTAGAATTGAAAGATTCTAGAAATCACATCTAGATTACTCTTACAAAAAATGAAATCCTGATTGCCAACCCAACTAATGATTCACCCAATTATCTTGATCTAATTACTCTAGAAATCCAGAAGACATGAATTGAGTTTAGCTATTCTAGGAATTCAAAGTACAGGAATGAAATTCTGCAACTATAAAAGCAAAGGAACAAACTGCAAAGATCTATAGAAACAACAATTGAAAGATCTAGGGATGAACAGGGTTGTTACAGCTACCACACAGTTGCATAAGGGACAATTACCTATACAGTTGATTGTCACACCATACCACTGCAACTTTCCAAGATATGCAATTAATAACACATTGTAAATCAATAACTGTTGCAGCTTACTATGAGGAAAGGAAATTATCACAACATTACACAACAGAATAATTATAATTCCTAATTAACTCAGCAATCCCTGTGGGAAGGCGGGCCCTACCTTCACACATAGATGCTGGAAGTAACACACGTTAAAACACTGAGATCTGAAGTAACTCCTTGTATTAAAGAGGGCAGATAAATCACGCAACCTCAGTCACAGCTGATACAATAATTTGGTTAAGGGTTCAACCCCTGGCTCATAATAGCTCCCCATATTTATACAATTTCAATCATAACATCCTATCCCTATTATTGGGCAGCCATGAAGATCTCTGATCTTCAGGCTGCCTCAATTACAATAACTGTTACAATCGTGGCAGGATGAAAGTAGAAAATATAGGGAAGTTGTTATTTGACCCAGCAATAATGATCCTAATTGATTGAGCAGATGTCCCATAGATCACAGCTAATTTTGAGCAGTGGCACACTGTTGCCTCCAAATCTGTCGCAGTCTGTTGCAGCTACCCTTGTACAACTCGCATGGAATAATACATTGGGGCTGCGTTCTTTGGTCAACGGTGGGATGGATGGCGATCAGCTTTAGCAATGAATGTCCATCCTTCCCTTGGCATGTTCAGCCCGCTACACTTGCATTTTCTATATCTCGAAATACCTTTATAAACCATCATATGTTAGCATATTTTAAGATGTAGAGCCTTGATTACCACAATCCTAAGCATTAATAAAATAAGACAAATATTAACCATACCTTTGTGACTTGAGGGGCCAAGTGAGGGAAAAACGTTTGTTTAGCATGCACAATAGGGTAGGATGAGGCAAAAAGAGGTGGATAAGGATGGTCAAAAAGGGGCCATTTCTGGGCCCAACATTTATCATTTAAGCGGGGATCTAATCCCCATGAACATAATAATAATTAAAAATGCATTGAACATAAAACATTTACAGATGCATAATGCAATCTAGAGTGGAAGCAAATACATTAATTCAAGAATTCAACATGTTCATCATCATTCATTAAACGTTTACAGTTGCAGAGATTAAACACAAGAGATACTTATCTTTAAAAGAAACTTTTCCCACAACCAGCTATGTCGCTACAACGTTCCACCCAACCATAGGCCAGTGTGCTCATCATTCTCTCAATAGAACTGCCACCCCCGAGCTGGGCATGATTCCCACAAGGAATAAGGGAACTACAACATGCTCACACATAGCCAAAGACAAATCAAAATTCAGCCAAGCAAAAACTACATTTGGGTTTATCAGGCCGGTAAGGAGGTGGAAGGTTGAATTGCTAGGCTAGTGAGCTCAACCACAAAGCTATGAACACCTACACAAGATCTGGCTTGGTTTTCCCAACTTCTACACACCCAACACAAGGAAGCACCCCTTCTCTTCTACACAGTCCCTTGGGCTATGCCTTCCCTTTCAGTGCTCTTCGGGATGTGCAAGAAGAATAACTAGCCCCTCTTTATCTCTTTGTGTGGTTCCTTTTCACACTAGGTTTATCAAGCTAATTCTTCCCTCTTCCACTCCAAACCGGTTCAGACCAAAACACAGGATGCACACCCACAAAATACAAGTTCTGGGTTTGAGGAAAAAATGTTTTAAGAGCCAAAAATGACAATGGCATATGGGTAAAACAACCCCCTGATAGCAATTCAATTCCAAAAACATTCTATGGGCTTCACGTGGGCAAAAACGACCCCTTCAGTCCCTCAATTCATGGATCTATTCTCCCATTGGTCGTGCAATACCAAAAAACAAAATTCCCCAACTGTGTGAATGTGAAACAACAACAAAACATCTAGGAGAGAGCCTATCCCCTGAGCATTATCAAAACAACTTCCCGACCATGGGGAAAATAAAGAAAATTGCTGCCAACGTGAGGGAAAACACACAGGTAGACCAAAAAACGTGAATGAGAGAGCTCTCCAAGCTTCCACTACAGTGAGGGATGGAGTATGTGAATGCATGAGGGAATGGGCAGCATTTTTGGGCATTTACTTGGCCCATAAGTCAAAAACATGGTTTCCAAAAATGGGTGCTCCATCCAATTCAAATTTGACTCCCATACTCTTCCCATCCCCATGCAATAACTAACTCAACCACTTCTGGTATAAATAAATGATTGGCACAAAAAGACAAAATGGGTAGTTGACATCTTGATGGGTTTTCCCATTGACATTTGGATTTTCCCCATTGGCTCAAAGGTTTGAATATCCCCCCCCCACCTTATCCTTAGGAAATCATGCCCCATCTCTTTAATGTTGCATTGACATATCTAGTTGTGGGTATTTTAATTAAATTGCATATGTACATGATGTCCAAAATTATAATGTGTCAGCTAGCATGAAATACCATCGACGTCGATTTTAATTGCCAAAACATAAAACACTAAATTGATCGGGGTGCCTTGGCCTTTAACTCCACACCATGATTAAATACAATATTTACATGATATATAATTTAATGCAAATAGGGTCAAAACCGGGGTGTTACACCAGGATGAAATTCTATCATACTCAAAGAATAAGAGCATTGAATCTCAGTCACTTTATCGCTCACTAGATCCACATAATTGTGGGTGCAACTTAGGATGAAGGAACTACTTTATTCCAAAGATTGATATGAAAAAAGTTTGATGTCAATGATCTCATAACATGGATATTCCAAATAGAACAATTCTTTGATCTACACCAAGTAACAACTTTACAAATGATAATGATTACATCCTTATATCTATAACCTTATCAATTTGTGTGGTGCCAATGGCTTTATGATCATAAAAAAACCCTATTGTCTCTTAGTATGTATTTATGGGGGAATTGATAGCTCACTATCGCGATATCAAGAGCCACACATTTTTAGGTGATTAATAAATCTTAGGCAAAGAGGTCCAGTTACAAAGCACATTAAGAAATTTCAAAAGCTGACTCTTAGAGTGAAGAACATTTCATAGGATAATTTGTTGGATCTCTTTATGGACACTTTAAATAGAGTGTTCACCAGGAGGAACATCTCTTTGAACCTAAATCATTGGAAAATGCTTTTAGTTTGGCAAGGAAAGTTGGAAGTAAAAATATGGATATTAGAAGGGTTTCCACTAACACCTATAGAGAGAGAAATGTCCCCCTATACCCTCAATTAGTATACAAGGTTGATGCCTTGACAAGTGGAGGAAAGAGGAGTAAATGGACTATATTTCAATTGTGATAGCAAGTACAGTAAGGGGTATAAGTGCAGTGAGAATATATTATTCTACATAGATAGTGAAGAGGAAGAAGATATTGAACTGGAACATTCTCAAGATGTAGAAATAGAAGACACTACTCGAACAATTTCTTGCCATGCATTGGTCGACATTAGCACTCCTCAAACTCTCAATATATAAGGATGCATCAAAAAGAAAAAAGATAGAAACGTTGATTGATTTTGGGAGTACCCATGACTTCATTAATTACAAATTATCCAAACTTCTCAATTGCTTTATATACCTAGCACCATAGTTTTGAGTAATTATTGCATATGGAGGTACAATAAATTGTTCTAGGAAGTTCCTTATTATTTTTTACTAGAACGAGTAGGAGTTTTTGTATTGAAAGATGGGAGAAATCCCATAGAAGTTACAAAAGACAAAATGGGTCTAGGCTAATATACCAAATGATTGTATGTTCTTAAAAAAAAAAAACTACAGTAATACTATCCTTACATGCTTAAAACATCTATGCATGCAACTGTGCTTACCAACATATTGTTGAATAAAAAAAAGACATGTAAAACACAATAACTAACATCTAATCAGCTTCGGGGACCTTGATTTCAGTCTTCAACTCCTAGGGATAAGAAATTGATTTAGTCATGGATTCATTGTCCTTTCGTAGGAGGTTGGATAGAGTCAATTCTAGATGGGAAATACACACTTCTATCTCTTCATTGTCAATGCTCTGCATTTTGATCTCCATGCTTAAGATTTCTAGCTAGTATTGAGTGTCTCGTCTGTTAACCAATCTCTCATGCTCCTCTGTCTCCTTCTGTTGTTCTAAGCCTCAATCAAGCAAAAGCATGTCGATACTAAGAACATGCACTCAATGTGTAAGATGCCTCTGGATGTATTTAACCCTCTTCGGACCATGGGCAATACAAAAGTCCTTTTCTTTGCTCCATTCCTCGCTAAGCATTCTATCCATATTCTCCTGGATATGTAGGCACTTGCGGTTTTGTATCCCTCCTCCCATCATGATTTGAAATGATTAGAATATCTCTCTTCTTTTGCAAATTGGATCCTTTCTCCTTTGCTTCAAGTTCACGTGGACTGTCGAATATATTGCAATGGGGCCTACTCAAAGTTGGAGAATAGTAGAGCTATGGATTTTTGTTATTAGAAAATCTAGATTTCCACCTTTCATCGTGATACTTGGGATCTAATGAGATATGTGTGATGTTAATATCAACTATTGTGAAGGATAGGACCAGTCCTATTGAACTCTCCTTCCACTAATTTGCATTATGCTTTCTATGTGTGCCTTGGTTTACCCCTTGCGCAAATTTAATCTGCTATCTACCAGTCTTGTGCAAAATCGATGCCAACCACTTCTCTTTTCATGGAAACAAAACATGTTCACTTTGTGGATTGTATTTGATCCCAAACTTGGAGCATCTGCCCCTGGTCTTTCCCCATTTTCAAGTGATCGTGCGTGAGATTGATTCTTCCCATGAGCTGATGTTCCATTTGCACCCAATCATACCTACCACAAAATAGCCTCCACTTGTTCATTATAATTAGGAAAATGAAGGATTCCTTGAGACAAATATGAGGCTAAGCTTGTTATCCTATCTACCTCCCTATTATTCTCTCAGAATTGAACTTCTATCATTTGCTTTATCATTTCCAAAATGATTGCATGTAGTCTTGTTAGCTTGATATCTCTCATGGACAAGTTCGAGATGAATTATTTTATCAAAATTATAGCATCACCTATGATGTTTGCCTCTGTGATTACTGTATGAGATAATCTTTTCAAACCTTGGAACAAAGTGAGAGTCTATGTCGATTTATTGGTAGTCCTTCCTAGGGCCCATGAATATTGTTCTTTCGAAATTGCACCGGGATCATATAGTATCCGACTAGCTCCTGTTTCCCCTGGGTTAGCTTTCCTTGCCCCATAAAAAAAAACATATTTATTTCCCCTCTTATCCATACCTAAAACTTCTCTCCTTCAAACCTAGTTTCCCAAGGATAATGGGGTTGGGAGCATGGATGTAGTATGTATTAGAAATAACAAAGGTTTAATCATTCAACCCACTATTTTTCTTTATGAATCATGTCTAACATACCCACCTTCACAATGACATTTTTCTTAATGGAATTCCACCATTAAAGTCTTGACATATTTTGGGCCACCTTCTTAGGAGAGCTGAAAATGTCTTGGAAAATTGGATGGTTTATTGCTAGCCATATATTCCAACAAATGTATTTAGGAAGAGCCAACCAGATCCATTGTAAGGATGGATTATTCTTAAAAGGAAATTAAAATACCTTTCCCCATGACCTGAAAAACACATAGAGGGAGGAAGGCAGAGATAAGTCTTGATATAGTAAACCTAGAATTGAAAACCATTTTTTTTTCGTAAAGGGACACTCTAAAAAAATCCATCTACTAGACTCTCTTTTTATGAGGCAGAGAACGTAACAAGAGGGCACTGGGAAGCCCCTTATTTTTTTATTCTCACTAGTTAGCATTTTCCCATGAGTAGTCCTCCAATAGAAAAAGTTTATCTTAAGAGGGGGATTATTACTCTATACCCCCGCCCATAAGAGGGAGAAAGGAGCAGAAGGTTGCACACGGAGGAGAGAGAGGTATCCCTGCTTAACAAAGTCTTACCCATTTAAGGATCTCTAGCCCTTGCAATCATGAACACTTATGCCTAGGGATCCTTCCCTTGGATACATTATAAGAAATTTTGATGCGATGACTGCAAACGAATCATAGGATGAACTTGTAACCAATCTCTCCATGATGCATCTAAGGGATTTCACACACACACATATCTGCTAGCTTAACAATCTTGAAACTTTCCATCCAAATTTGAAGATCTTGAAGATCTAGGATAGTCCCTAGGGGTAGGGTCGTAAAAGATGTTTTCCTTCGAAAGATTTATTCTTCTCCCATTTCCAGGAACCCATTATAATTTTTTATGAAAGAATTCCCATGACTCAGTGCAAAGCTTCCAAATTGGAAATCCTTTTTCAACCTTAGAGGGCTCGTCCAAGCATATCAATATTTTTCCTTTTACATATTTCTTATGGAGAGATTCCTTTACCCAATCCTTACCATTACATATGATATTCTATAGCGATTTTATGCCAAGAGTGAGGTTGTTCCACTTCAATATTTGAATCTGCAATCTTCCCTTGTTACAAGGACCATTGATACAAGGGGGGGGCTTCCTTTGTTGTTCCTACTTGCCCCCCCCACCCCCCTCCACAAGAAATATTTGATTTCTTTATCTATTTAATTCATAATTTTGAATGGAATGACCAAAACCAAGCTAAGATAGAGGGGGAGGGAGGAGAATGATTTAATTAAGGTTATCCTACCAGCTTGGTTTATCCATACTACTCTTCATTGTCATATTTTTTCTTGATTTTGTCAAGAATTCCTTGCTAGGTTCCCTTAGTCTATATATATTTCGTGATCGAGATGCCCAAATATTTAAATTGGCCTCAGTTTAGTTGCACCTGGAATCCCATATATTTTTCAATTGTCATGAGGATTCTATGATTCGTGTTCCAACGATATATACTACTTTTTAGATGATTTTTCTTTCTCCTAGAAGCTCTGGAGTAGATATCCAAGATTGTTTTGGTTTGCTTTACGATTATCATTGAATATCCTCCCAATAGGAGCATATCATCAACAAACCATGAGTGATTGATTACCTTAACCTCACTAGCAATTTTTAGTCACGAGATGTTACCTTCAATTCTTTCTGCCTCCAATATTTCACTTAAAGAGTCTGTCATTATAATATATAAAAGAGGAAAAATGGGGCACCCTTTCCTAAAAACCATTAAGGCATGGAAGAACTTTGCATCTCTCCCATGTACTAGAATAGAAATTCAAGTGTAATATCCCAACTTAAAGATAAAAGATATTAACTCGACCTTGACCTCATAGAGAGAAACTACTTCAATTTTTTTACTGAAAACCCCCAAGATTCGAGCTTTTCCAAACACTTACTAAATTTCTCAAATTTTATCAAAACAACTTGAGATTAACCATAACACTAACAAAAACACCCAAAATAAACACTAATATATTTCATAGGTTTCTTATAAAAATTTTACAGACAAAAACTTATGATAATAGAACCCTTTTTTGTAAATTTTAACATAGAACAACTAGTGTTTGAATACTATACACCATAAGAAGAAAATATTGTGGAATTTTATTACGAAATGAGAAAAAAAATATTACATATATGCCTGCTACAACAGCTCCAATAACTCAGAGAAATTTGTTACGACGAGTGAAGGGATGGTTGTCCAAAAACCAATAGACAAAAGTGTTGCTCCAAAATGAAATATGTGTTCCACTAGTTCACCTTCCCATAAGCATATTTCGATCCCAACTTAAATATATGCCTCCTACAATTCACCCTCAATCAAATAAGGAATAAATGCAACCATTATAACCACCTCCATCATATCTAAATGATCACTAGTGTGCCCTCCCCAACCAGAGATCTCAACAACATAAATTGCAACCAGAAAAACACGAACAAATTTTTACTACTACAAACTGAGACACAAACACACTAAAATGAACTCGAAATAGCAATTAAACATGGACATAACCTCACTCCATTGAATATCTATAGAGAAATAAAGGTGATTCCTCTTCTCATGCTAACTAGGATGGAATCTTGCACCACCGAAACTAGTTACAATTGCAAGGGTCACATCT
The DNA here is from genome assembly GCA_001517045.1 of Pseudotsuga menziesii. NCBI lineage: Eukaryota > Viridiplantae > Streptophyta > Pinopsida > Pinales > Pinaceae > Pseudotsuga > Pseudotsuga menziesii. Next base: position 1,086,871 of record LPNX010322218.1, read on the forward strand.
CCCAAACTTAAGAAGCTCAATAGCTCTCTAGTTGTTATAAATATAAATAAACATTAATTATATATAATATAAATAAAAGATAAAAATTAATGTAATATAAATAATATATATAAATGATAAATCGTAACACATAAATAGTTATTAGTAAAGCAGTCTAAAAGGACACATCCTTTCATGGATGATCTCCAAAGTGCCTCTACGATTATTATATATATGGCACTCACTTTCTAATCTTTCATTATCACTCATATTTAATATTATGTATTCTTTCCAAATGGAGTAATTTTCTATTGGTTGATTATTCACTTGAGTATTCCTTGAGAATATTCAAATACAGATATTAAATTGGTATCAGAGTGATTCGGCCCTTGGCCATTATTTACACTTTGTGTAAATTGGTTTTTAACCATTATCGCATGTTTCTTTGAAATTGTGGTATTTTACCAAGAAGGAAAAAGAGAAGAGGTAAAAAAATTTATTATAAAAACCACACATGGTTTTATAAACAAGTCATATAATAAAAAAATGTAAAGAGAAGATGGAGAAGAAGAAGAAGAAAAATGAGAAAACAAAAAAAACAACACATTGTTTTATGGACACACTTGGTTTTATAAAAAACCATTACATTAATAAATAAATAAAGTTTTTATGATAAAGGCAAAAAAATTAAATTATAGAGTGAAGGATCAATCGTATTTTTAGATTGACAAAGATTAAAGTGCTTTGCAAGTCTGTTTAAGAAAATATATTATAAGGGTGACTCCCAAGACTTAATATTTATTTTTATAAAATGTAATCCCCAAGATTTGAACTTGGGTGGGGGGGGTAACATTTCTTCTTCCCAACCACCCAATCTACACACAGTCTACAAGAAGTCAAAGGAATAAATTTTACTAAAAGAACCACTTAGGCATCTTGCATCTGCGTCGATTATTATTGAAGAAAATATAACTAGAAGTCACAAATTATGGTGACTACATATTAAAAAATGTAGAAGCAATTACAATTAATATTGGGCGAGTTAGAGCATTATAAAGCAACCATTCATTATCTACAATTTGAAATTAAGAAGCAAGAAATAAGTAATATGGTAACAGAGAAGGAAAATCATTAGCTAAAAGAACATATCAAGAAATTAACCATGCATATTGAGGAATTGAGGAATGAAAACCATTATAGTTAGAATCTTCAAGGACAAAATATCGAAAATGAAATTGTCGAAAGTAAAGACAAAAGATGCAACGACACTTACAAAACAAAATGACGTAGCATTGTCTTCATCCATATGCTTTGAGGAGAAAGCATCTCTGAAGAGGAAGGCAATGTTATAAATATAAATAAACATTAATTATATATAATATAAATAAAATATAAGAATGAATGTAAGATAAATAAAATATATAAATGTTAAATCTTAATAACCCATAAATAGTTATTAGTAAACTAGTCTAAAAGGACGCATCCTTACATGGATGGTCTCCAAAGTGCCTTTGGAATTATTATATATATGACACTCACTTTGTAATCTTTCATCATCATTCATATTCAATATTATTTATTCTTTTCAAATGGAGTTATTTTCTATTGGTTAATTATTCAATTGAGTAATCCTTAAGAATATCTTCATACGAATATTACATGTTATAAATATAAATAAACATTAATTATGTATAATAAAAATTAAATATATAAATGCTAAATCTTAATAACAAATAAATAGTTATTAGTAAACTAGTATAAAATGATGCACTTTCATGGATGGTCTCCAAAGCGCCTTTACAATTATTATATATATGGCACTCACTTTGTAATCTTTCATCGTCATTCATATTCAATATGATTTATTTTTTTCCAAATGGAGTTATTTTCTATTGGTCAATTATTCACTTGAGTAATCCTTGAGAATGTGAGATTTCTAATAGCCTCGATGGCAATAAGAAATTCTATAGCTACGAATCTAAAGCACAATGTAATCCTACTGAGATGAACAATAGAGATTTGCAACATAACTAGTGAAGAAATATTAAGCAGAATAAATATAAAAAGAAACTCAATTGAATAAAATATATATTGTCTATTAATCAATAATGAGAGTAAAATATAAATACATCTCCAAAGGATAAATTTGTTAGCCTAAGAAGTAATTTGGCATCCTCTCATTGGGAAGACTTAAATTAGCATAGAAACCATCACTGGACATGAGAACTAGTCCTAACTCTTGGATGTGCTCAAATAACTTAGTGTAACTGGACATCGATAGTGCATGATGGAGTTAATTAATAATATATAATGATATAGGGAATAATTTTGGAGGTTTAGTTAACTAACAGTGGTAATCGAAGCTCACTATCAACCCATCGTGATAAAATCTAGGAATGGTGGCCCAGTTAACTGATTGTAACAAAGTTAAATAATATAACTAATGGTGGATAAATAAAATCATGGAAGAGGGAACATGAGGTCCTAAAATCATGGATGAAGGCACAATAGTGGGTAATGAGGTAAAAAATGACAGGGGTTGAGGCACTAGAAATTCAACAAACAAGATCTAGGTACTAAATAGGTGAATAATGTTGCATGTGTGTTGCATGGCTACATGCATGCATGCATGACGCAGGTTTAGATGAAAAATATGCTCCATCACCCCCCCCCCCCCCCCCCCNCATGTGAATTGAGGAAAAAGGTAAAACCACCAAGGGAAAATCCTTCCTAAAAAATGGACATGGAAAAAAAAGGAAACCAAAAATAAAATTTCTCCAAACTAAATGATGATGTCTGGAGGAAGATTCCTCTATGGAAGAAGAGGATTATGCTCAACTTGATCGGGAACAGAGACAACTTCAAAATGGAGACTGGAACCATGTAGAGAAACTGATATCATCTAATAAAAGAGTGAATGTGGGTTCTCTTTAGACTTGAACTTTGAACCAAGGAAGGTGAGATCGGTTCCAAATGAAGTTTTAGGTGCTTGAGAACTTGAATGAAAGTTGGATATATCAGCTCCAAGCGAATGGTGGTGTCCTCCATTTTTACTAGCATCCCAAGGAAATGAGCATGTGGTCATGTAGGAAAGAAAAGGAAGCATTGGACCATGAAGAGTGAATGTATGGGATCCATAATATTATATAGCATCCAAAATATCAAATAAGCCACAACATTTCATATTAGTAAACTCACAAGAAGAAATTGATATAGAATCCTCAACAATATAATTTTGAAGTAGACTTAAGGTGCTTGATTTTTCACACCAATAGTGGTGAGATTAGTCCCAAGCGCAACTAAAAGGTATTAGAGCATAAATTTCGAATCCTGAGAGTTAATATAAGCTCCAAGAAGGTTAGACATGTGTCCCAACTATGCCACAGAGAGAGAAAATTCACAGTTTTCTCCGTCTTCAATAAAATTATGAGAATTGTTGTAAGCAATCAAGTAGGAATTTGTTGGAAGCATTGGACCATTAAGGATGAATGGATCACTTCCCAAATCTCATATTGCCTCCAAAACATCCAAAATATCACTTTTGTATACACCAGCAACAACATTGGAGAGAGAGGAATTCAATTCCTCTTCAACTTCTAGCGAAATCACTTGCAAACTTTGCTCATAATTTGGAATAGAAGAATCAATGGAGAATATTTGGAAAGAGAGTTTTTCTTCAACAATGGTTGTTCGAATGTATTCTGATGGAGCAGTTGTATTGGAATATGAGACATCAAAGATTTCACAAACTTCTAGGGCAACAGGAGAAGGAGTCGGTACAAGGAGACTTTCACCAATTTGAATTGAATGAGTTGAAGATTCTACCATTTCTTCAACTTGAACAACTTTATTAGAGAGTGTTGAGGCCAAGACATTTGAAATAATAACACTTGAGGAGTTTTGGATTCCCTCCAGGTATCATCTACTTCTTTTTGACACCAAAATATCTATCTAGATTGCTCCAGAGTTCGAATGGATACTCAACATAATAAATGAGATACCAAATATTATGAGACATTGCTAGACACACTTTTCCATATGCACTATCACATCCGTTTAGCCAATCATTTTTCTCTTCATCGGATTCTTGAATTTCCATAGCTCCAATACAAAAATAAAATATCTCATGGTTCTTGAGATATGCAACCATCTTCAATTTCAACTTAACATAATTGAATGGTGATATAGAAGGAACTGATTTGAAATCCATTTTGAAGTTGTTGTACCTCCAAAATAAACACTCTATAAATATTTATTGAGGATTAATTGAATTTACCGAACTCCCTAGGTTTGATACCATGTGATATTTCTAATAACCTTGATGGCAGTAATATAATCTATAGCCAAGGATCTAAAGCACAATGATAATCCTACTAAGATGAACAATGAAGATTTGCAGCAAAACTAATGAAGAAATATTAAGCAGAATACATATATAAAGGCTTAACTCAATTGAATAAAATCCATATTGTCTATTAATCCATAATGAGAGTACAATATAAATACATCTCAAAATGAGAAATTTGTTAGCCTAAGAATGAATTTGGAATCCTCTCATTGGGAAGACTTAAATTAGCATAGAAACCATCCCTAGACATGAGAACTAGTCCTAACTCCTGAATGTGCTCAGTTAAATGAGTGTAACTGGACCTGGATGACACAAGAGGGAGGTAATTGATGATATCTAATGATATAGGGGACAATTTAGGAGTTTTAGTTGACTAACAATGGTCATCGAATCTCACTGTCATCCAAGAGTGATGAACTATAGGAATGGTGGCCCAATTAATTGATTATAACTGATAGTGGATGGCTAAAATAATGGAAGAGGGCGCATGAGGTCCTAAAATCATGGATACGGGTTAAATAGTGGGTAATGAGGTAAAAAATGACAAGGATTGAAGCACTAGCAAGTCAACAACAAGATCTACATACTAGAGAGGTTAACAATGTTACATGTGTCTTGCATGGTTGCATGTATGCAGGTTTAGATGAAACATATGCTCCAAAGAGAATATATGAAAATGAATGTTCCATTTGTATCCGAGCCATCTGAACCTTTCTCATTATTTATACTTTTGTGTAATTTGGTTTTTAGTGATTATCTCAGGTTTCCCTAAAATTGTGGTCTTTGACCAAGAAAGAAAAAGAGAAGAGTTGGGACAAAAAAAAACACAAGGTTTATAAAAACCACATGTGGTTTTATAACCAAGTCACATAATCAAAAAAAAGTAAAATGAAGAAGAAGAAAAAGAAAAAGGGGAAAAAATAATAAGAAAAAAAACACATTGTTTATGAAACCACATTTGGTTTCATAAAAGAAAAGAAAAAACATTACATTAATAAAAACGAGATTTATGATAAAGGTAAAATAATTAAATTACAGATTGAAGAATTAATCGTATTTTTATATAGACAAAGATTAATTTTTTACTACTCTATTTAAGAAAATATATTTCAAGGGTGAGTCCAAAGGCTTGATTTTCTTTTTATAAAAGTTAATCCTCGAGATTTGAACTTGGTGGGGAGGGCAACAATCCTTCTTCCCAACCACCCAATCTACACACAACCTACAAGAATTCAAAGAACAAGTTTCACAAAAAGAACCACTTAGAGTTCTTGTACCTGTGTCCATTATTATCAAAGAAAAGATAACTAGAAGTCACAAATTATGGCGATTACATATTCATAAATACAAATGGAATTACAATCAGTATTGGGCGATTTAGGGAATTATAAAGCAGCCAATCATCATCTACAATTTAAAATTAAGAAGCAATGAATCATCGGTTAAAAGAGCGTATTAAGCAATTAACCACACAAATCGAGGAATTAAGGAATGAAAAACATTATAGTCAGATTCTTCAAGGATGAATTATCGAAAAGGAAATTGTCGAGAGTAAACATTAATTATATATAATATAAATAAAATATAAGAATTAATGTAAAATAGATAAAATATATAAATTTTAAATCTTAATAACACATAAATAGTTACTAGTAATTTTTTATAAAATGACACATTCTTTCATGGATGGTCTCCAAAGTGCCTTTACAATTATTATATATATGACACTCACTTTGTAATATTTCATCATCATTCATATTCAATATTATTTATTCTTTCCAAATGGAGTTATTTTCTATTGGTTGATTATTCACTTGAGTAATCCTTGAGAATATATGGATATGGATATTACACCAGTTCGAATTGAAAATGACCAAAACCCCTCTCCCAAGTGCTTGCATCCATTTTTATAACTTCATCTAGGCATTTTCCCTTCATTCTAGAATTCTATTTCTCAAAAATAATATCAAATTTTGAATTAAAGGAGGAATGGTTATTCATGACACATCAACTCCCCTCTAGTGTTGTTTTTTACCAAATAGTGCCTTATCCACCTTTGATAATTCGAATTAGGGGTTCTCTTCCTTGATTTGGAGGAGTTACAACTAACTTTTGGGCCCACTCTCCCTCATGTGCCCTCCTTGGTTGTTTTTAGCCTGATTCCTCTTCATAATATTCCTTGGGAGTTACTCTTCCCCTAGTGTGCCCTTCCTTGGCTATTTTTAGCCTGGGTAGTTACAACTCATGAAATGCCTTCATGATAGGATTCCTTCCACCTAGGATGGGAGTTACACCTCCTATGGGGCCCATTCATACTCCTATGCACCCTCCTTGGATAATTATACCATTTCCACCTCATTTATGAATTTATTGCCATTAATATTACAAAAAATTGATCCACATCACGCCTTCTTGATTTTGCATAGTGACTTTAGGCTAGATAATCCCCTAGTCAAATTAAATTCCACTTAAACCTATGGGAATTACATAGGTTATTGGAATGAATCATGGTGCAAAAATGGAGTGGACATTATAGTCTTTCCCACCCAAGTTTGCTTGTCCTCAAGCAATTTGCAAAATCGGGTGCTACAGTACCTATTCACTTTCCCATGAGCATCTTCACTTGGGAGATATTTCCACTGAACAAGGTACTCTTAAAGGGTTTTTTTTTCTCGTTTTTATTTCTCTCACCTGCAAAACTCTTTCTAGAACCAAAATTAGTTGTCCTTCATCATCTGATGGAGTAAGATTTGTCAAAACTATCACTTGTTGGCCAATTTTCTTTCTTAATACATCCAACATGGAACACATTATGGACCCTGGTTCCTTGTGGGAGCTCCAACTCATATGCTTCTTCTCTAACTTTCCATATAATTTTGGAGGGCTCATAGAATCGAGGATTCAATTTCTAAGCATGTTTCCCTTTGATAGATGACTGCTTGTATGGCTGCAACCTTAAGTATACTAAATCATCCACCTAAAAATTGAGCTATGTTCTATTATGGTTTGCATATATATTTTTATTGATTTTGAGTTGTTTGAAAGTTTTCTTTGAGTGTTTTCAAAATGTCTTGACTTTCTTGAATCCAAAATTTTTCCTTAGGGGCTCTACTATCTCCAAAAAATCTAACAACAAAAGTAGGAGCTTCATATACATACAATGCTTTAAGTGGGAACATTCCAATGGACATGTGGTAAGTTCTGTTATAGAATAAATCAACCAAATCCAACCATTTAATCCAAGATTTTTGCTACCCTGCCACATAATTTCTCATATATCCTTATGGACATTGGTTAACTCTCTGTGTTTCTCCATCAGTTTGGTGGTAGTAGATAATACTGAGATTCAAATATTTTCATACTAATTTGAATAGTTCTTGCCAAAAAGATCTTTTAAACTTGTTATCTTTATCACTAACAATGGTTTTTGGTGAACCATGCAATCTGAAAACTTATCTAAAGAACATGTCATCCACTTGTGTAGCAGTATAATTAGATGGAATAACAAAGAAATGAGCAAATTTAGTGATTCTATCCACTACTACATATATACAATCTCTACCTTGTACCTTGGGCAATCTAGTGATGAAGTCCATTGAGATGCTTTCCCATTTTGTTCCAGAATGGGTAGAGGTTTTAGTAGACCAACATGATGTGTATGTTCTATTTTATTTTGCTAATATGTGTTGCATTCCCTCGCATAATTCAAGACATCAGTTTTTGTCCCTTTCCAAGTGAACCTCTCTCTCATTTGTCTATGTGTCTTCAAGTATACAAGATGGACTACTAGTGGTGAATATTTAGATGCTTCCATAATCTTCTTTTTCAAAATTTATTTTGTGACCAAATAAATTTTGTCCTTATAGTAAATGACCCAATTAATGACTTTGTACTGGTCACCCTACATCAATCCATCCAACAACTCATAAGCAAACTTGTTTTTTGAGTATTCTACCAAAAGTTGAGCTTACCAATCTACTGAAATTTCCATGAAAGAGATGGCTAGTTTTTTAGAGAAAGCATCTGCCACCACATTTTTCTAGCCTTTCATGTACTCTATGTCAAAGTATATGCTTTTACTTTGTTGACACACTTTTGTTGATTGTCATTTAACTCCTTTTTGAGTCATAAAATGTTTCAAACTATTGTGATTTGTTTTGCCCACAAACTTGTTTCCCACTAAATATTGTTGAAATTTAGCTAAGGCATGCATACTAGCCAATATTTCTTTGTCATAAATGGAGTAGTGGTGCTCATGTGGCTACAAAATTTTGATTTCAAAGGAAATATGGTGTTGGTTTTGCATTAGGACAGCTCCATTGACTTCTTTGGAAGCATCACACTCAAGCACATAAGGCCGAGTGAAATTAGGTAAAGCAAGGACCAAACAACTACTCATCTCTTCCTTCATTCCATTGAATTTTTTTTTAGCTTTCTCTATCCAAAAAAAGGCTCCCTTCTTAGTAATATTAATCAAAAGGGTTGTCAAATGAGAGAATCCTTTGACCAACCTCCCATAGTATGTGTGAATTCCAATAAATCCCCTTAACTTTGTCACATTTTTGGGAATTTTCCAATCAATAATGGCTTGGATTTTCTCCATATGAACCTTAAATCCATATTTTCCAATAACATGACCAAGATACAACATATCAGTCATACCAAACTCACATTTGGACAACTTTTCATATAATAAGCATTCTATTGAAATATTTAGGACAACTTCCAAATAAAACAAATGTTATTTCCATGTTTTGCTATAAATCATAATATCATCAAAAAACACTAACACAAACTTATGTCGTTTCTTGTTGAAAATTATGTTCATGCAATATTGGAATGTTGCAGGTGCATTAGTTAATCCAAAAGGCATGACTAGAAATTCAGAATGACCACAATGACAACAAAAGGATGTCTTCTGCACATCCTCTTCGCTCATTCAAATCTGGTGATATCAAGAGTGGAGATCAATCTTGGAAAAGTACTTGGCCCTAAGAATCTCATCCATCAACTCATTGATACGAGGAATAAGGTATCAGTTCTTGATAGTTTTCTCTTGTTTAAGGCCCTGTAGTCTATGAACATTCTCATTGTGTCATCCTTATTTTCACCAAATCCACTGAAGATGCAAATGGACTCGAACTTAGCCTTATGGTCCCAACTCAAGAAGTTTTTTTAAAACCCTTTCAATTTCATCTTTGAACCTATTGGGATGCTTATATGGTTGAGTGATGATGCTTTTGTCTCCCACCTCAAATTTGATGGTATGCTCAAATCCCCTGTCTGGTGGCCTGCCAAGAGGAAGATCTCAAATGAGCTTCTCATGCTTTTTTAACAACTTCCTTATGTCTTTTAAATACTGAGAGGTGTTTATTGTAGGCTTCTTAAATCTGACCAAACATTATGCTTCCCATTCTGTATATCCATGCCTTGAGATAACCCTCATATTATGTGCAAAAATCACCTTATTGGGATAAGTGTCCATACCCCTTAAGGTTACTTTCTTCTTGTCATCCCTCTTAAAGCTCATTTATGGAATTTGATAGTTAATGGTATGTTCTCCAACGGAAAAACAACCATTGTACTCCCAATACCAAGTTTGTATCAATAACATTAACTACATAAAAACTATTTGTCACGGTATAGTTACCTACGGTGAGTTGAAGCTTTAGAATCCATGTACAACAATCCATAAAATTGTTACATGGAATTATTACAGTGAATCCATCAAATTTCTATGTAGGCAGGTTCCTTCTTTCCATCGGTGTAGCATTAATAAAGTTGTGAGTGGATCCTCCATCAACCAACACTATGACTCTTTGGTCTTGCACCACTCCCTTGAATCTAAGAGTGTGATATTGAGAGAGATGAGTTAGAACACCAATGACACTCTTTCCTAAGTCAGGTTGGGGTTGCTCCTCTTCTGATGTCGCATACCCTTCTTCTAGTATTATCTCATGTTCCTCGCCATATTCAACCTCCTCCTCACTTTTAGAGAAGACTTCTATGTAGTTATCCTTCCCATTTACACACTTATGGCTTGGAACCCAACGCTCTTGACATGTGAAACACGACCTCTTCCTCCTTAGTTCATCCTAGATATTGCTATCCTTCTTGTTTTTCCAGGTTGTATATTTTTGGAAGGGGATCCTATAATTGAACTTGGTTGGAAAATTTGATTTTGAAGGAAATATAGTTTTTGGAATGGCATCGTGAAGGCCCCGCACTCTACTAATGGAATCCAACAGTGTTGCATGTATGTAAGCCTTCACCAATCCTATCAATTGCTCTACTAGTCCTTTAGTAAATAGTAGTACTAAATGAGCCTCTTAGATGTCTTTGACCATCACTGCAATATTTTGAAAATTTGAAATATAGGCATCCAATGTGCCTATTTGCTTCAATTGGGATAGCTCTCTAAAAGGCATCTCTATATATTTTCTATCAAATTGATCCATGATCCTCCTTGTAAAATATTCATATGTAATGATATTGGCATGACCCAAGGTTCTCATTCCATGGTACCACAAGTCATTTGCTTCCCCTTATATATGTCTCGTGTCATTCTGATGGAATTTGTTCATTCATGGGATTCAACTTAAAGTATGTGTCAATTTTTTTCACCCATGTACTAGCAATACACTTTGAAGACCCATCAAATATTGGAAGGGTGACCTTCCGAAGGGTGTGCTACAACTCAAAATTTTGAACATGCATTTTATTGAATACTTTTGGTCTATTTTGATCCTTAAAGATGCAATACTCATAAAAATGCATGGATTCCTTGAAATCTACACTCATAACTCTCTAATCCTCAAAATAAGCCTCTAAGTACTCATCTTAATTATTCGACATTGTTACTCCCACTCTCTGTGGTTCTCATAATTTCAACATTGTGGGTCTGAGTGTTTATGTGAACTCATAAGGGTGATTATGTGGACCATTTTGAGAAAAAATTGTTTCCCCATGATGTTTTATGGTTTCCTTGTCCCCATCATGAGAACCACTGCCACTCCCTTCACCATTTTTTCTTATGAAAGCCAAGCCCACCAACTTTCCCATGAAATCCCTTGTCTCTTCTTGACTTTTCCTAGCACTCTCCTAACCCTTGGTCAATCTATATAAAGTTTACAAAAGACCCTTCATGACAAATTCCTCCTTCTCCTCAATATTAATTTTTCCTCAAACAATATCCATACTTCTCTCTATTATTGGCTCTCCTTGGATTACACTTTTAGTAGACCGTTATTTCCTCTTCCTCCCAAATGGTTTCTTTGTTCCTATAACTTCTAGGGGTAATATTTTATATATTTATTGACTCTAGAGCCCACAGTTGTCCAATACCATGTTGTGATACCACTGTAATATCCCCAATTAAAAATAATATATATTAACTTGACCTTGACCTCGGAGAGAGAAACTAGTTCAAAATTTTGATTGAAAACCCCTTAGATTCAAGCTTTTCCAAACACTTCCCAAACTGGTAAAATTTGACCAAAACCACTTTAGATCAACCATAATAGTCCCAAACACAACCAAACTAAACACTAATAGACTTCAGAGGATTCCTATGAAAGTTTTACAGACAAATAATTATGATAATAGAACCCATTTTTGAAGATTTTAACATAGAAAAGCTAGTACTTGAATATTGGACACCACATGAAGAAAATATTGTGCAAGTTTATTATGAAATGAGCGATAACATAGATTACATATATGGTTTCTACACTAGCTGCAACAACTTAGATAAATATGTTATAGAGAGTGGAGGGATGGTTGTCCAAAAACCAGCAGAGAAAGAGAGAGAAGTGTTGCTCCAAAATGGTTGTCCAAAAACCACCAGTGCACCTTCCCACAAGTATGTTTTGACCCCAACTTACAGATATTCCTCCTATAGTGAAACCTCCATCAAATAAGTAATAAATACATCCATTAGAACCACCTTCATCAGATATGAACCATCACTGGTGCGCCCTCTCCAACTAGAGATCTCCACAACACAAATTGCTACCGGAAAAACACCAACAAACTTCTACTGTTACAAACCAAGACTCAAACACACCAAAATGAACTCAAACCAACATATTAACATGGATATAACCTCACTCCATTTAATCTCTATGAATAATTCAGGGTGATTCCTCCTCTCATGCTATAGAAGGTGGAAGCTTGCACCACCAAAACTTGTTACAATTGCAAGGGGCACATCTCCCAATCTTGAGAAGCTCAATAGATCTCCAATTCGAATTGAAAATCACCAAAACTCGTCTCTAAAGTGCTTGCATCCCTTTTTATAAATTTATCTAGGAATTTCCCCCTTATATATTATTATATTTCTAAAAACTAATATTAAAATTCGAATTAGTGGAGGAATGGTTATTCATGACACATCAACTCCCCTCTAATGTTATTTTTGACCAAATAGTACCGTATACACCTTTGATAATTTGAATTAGCGGTGTTCTTCCTTGATTTGGGGGAGTTACAACTAACTTGTAGACCCACTCTCCCCTAATGCTCCCTCTTTGTTAAATTTAGGACCTAGAGTTGTCATAGCTTGTCATAGATTAGCATAGCTTGTCCTAGATTATGTCATAAGCTGTCATAGAATTCTTTGGGGGTTACACTTCACTAATGTGCCCTCCTTGGCTATTTTTAGTCTGATTCCTCTTCATGAGAATCCTTGGGAGTTACTCTTCCCCTATTGGACCCTTCCTTGGGCTATTTTTAGCCTAGGGAGTTACAATTCATGAGATGCCTTCATGATAGGATCCCACCTACCTAGGATGGGAGTTACACCTCTCATAGGCCCCATTCATCCTCTTATGCTCCCTCCTTGGCTTATTGGACCATTTCCACCTCATTTGTGAATTTCTTGCCATTGGTATTACAAAAATCAAGACCTCCATCACCCCCTTCTTGATTTACATTTGATTTTGCATAGTGACTATAAGCTAAATAATCCCCTAGTCAAATTGAATTCCACTTGAACCTATGGGAATTATATAGGCTAGTGGAATGAGCCATGGTGCAGTCATGGAGGGGATATTACACAAGGGATTCCCTTTGTAGTCCTTGATCTATTGAATAAATTTCTTTTCAAAACCAAAATTTTAAGAACTTGTAAGATAAATTGGTGATTTACCTAGTCAAAGGCATTTGTCATGTCAAGTTTTATGATCGTGCCACTTTACCGATGGGATAGTCTTGAGTGAAGAGATTCTTGAACCAAGACAATATTGTCTATAATTTTCCTCTTTTGAAGGAAGTCCCCATGTTTGTTTAAGACAATGCAAGGAAGCACTTCTTTAAGCTTAGAATACATTTTTTTGCGAAAATATTATGAGAGACATTGCACAACCATATGGGTTGGAATTTGGTGAAAGAGGTGTTGTGAGATTCCTTATGAATTAGGGCGAGGAAGGAGGAATTGATGGCCCAACTGAGATTTGGCTTGTTTTGTGCATAGTCCAATATCCTCTTTAAGTCCTTGCTAATTATGTCCCAACATAAGAGGTAGAAATGCACTAAGAATCCATCTATACCTTGAGCCATGTCTCGCTCCATACTCCAAATGAATGCCTTTATTTTCTCTTATAAGGTCTCTTTCATGAGTATATTGTTGTCTCCTTCCTTTACGAAGTTAGGGATATTCGAAAGGGCCTCTTGTTGGGATACTCCTTGTTTTCCATTTCCTCTTGGTGTAGTTCCTTTAAATGGTTGTGAGCTTCTTCTTTGATGCCCTTAGCCACTAGCTTCTAGACTTTAATTGAAAATACTCCTTCTCCTTACGGAAATCTTGGTGCAAATATACTTGTATCATTTATTCCATATTGAGGTCTTGTTTTGAATTTACTTTGGATTCCATGTTCTTTTGGAGCTCTACCAATTCATCATGCTTTTTTTCCCTTCCCAGATAGGGAAACGTGTTGAACACCATTGCCAAGTATTTGAGTTCCTTCTTTATTATTCTCATTTTTACTTCTCAGACAAAGAAGGAGCCTCTGATATCTCTGTTCCACGCATTTGTAAAAATATCTCTAAATTCCTCCCTTCCCACTATTATGGATGGAACCTAAATGGGTTGGGACCCTTATTTCACTATTCTTATTTTTTTGAGGGATTGGCTTGTCATAATATACACTTGAAGTTAGGATATTTCCTATCATGAGAAAACTTGATAGCAAGAAATAACTTTGGATGAGGAATCTGTCCAATCTAGTTGTTACATGCCCATGCCCTTTCCTATGATTCATCCAAGTAAGAAGACAGTTCTTGGAGACTATGTCTACTAGGTCCCAACTTTGAATTAGATCCTTCTTCCATTCACGGAATGGATCCTTGACAATTGAGCCACCTTTGTTTTCATTTTGAGAAATGGTGATATTGAGGTCCCCATCTAAGATTATATTGGGGTGTTGATCATGGCCTGACCAATTTATCATTGAGTTCCAACATTTCTTTTTACCCCATGTAGGACTGTCATGTAAACATTAAAGATTGAGACCTGCTTCTACAAAGGAGTGTGCCTCAAAGAGCATAGGATACAATGATGGGATGTTTGAGAGTGAATCAATTTGATGATATGTGGACTATTGGGTATGGACTATTGGGGAGAGTCCCTTCTCATAGTCCCATAATCATAGTTCCCATCATAGCCAGTCAGTGGTCCACAGACAATAGATGGGGATTCATCCTAGAGGGTATCCTAACGTCCCCTAGGAGCTTATCGATATTCTTTTGCTCCTCCAATTTTTCCTATATCTACAGATAAAGTATGAGTCCTCTTATTTAGTCTCCTAAATTAACCATCGGTTTGGTTGTTCAACACATATTAAGTCCCTTAGTTCATCTTCCTTTCTTATACTCCCCATCACTCTACTATTCAAGGAGACAATATTCATCATCTACTTCTTGTAGTTGAGGGAGCCCCTTTCGGCTCTAGGGTTCCAATTTTTTCATATCACGGGTTCCTTTGCCTGATTTATGTATTACATTTTCCAAATTAGGTTGTGTTCCCATTACCTTTTCCCTTTCCACTTCCTCCTCCCTTCAATCTCTATTACTCCTTTGGCCTTTTTAGACACATAGATCTAGTTATATCTCCCATTCCTCAATCTCTTCCTCATTAGTTGAGGTGTTTTCTTCCCATTACTCCACTTCCAGTGTGGGTTGTTTTGTGTTCTTTTTTTCTTGGTATTCAGTCCCTATTGGTTCCCCCTCAATTGGTTGTCCCCCTAATTCCTTTTCCTCCTGTGTTTATGATAAGGCAATGCATATGTTTTTAGGGGACCCCTCTTATTGGTTTCTTCTAATTTATGGTGTTTTTCAGGGGATTTGGTGAGGTGGCCTTCCAACCTGACAAGTTAGGGTATTTACGCCCAATGATAAACCCTTTGCCTCATTTGACAATCATCCACTACACATGTTGCTTTGTGATCTCCATTTTGGGTTGATATTTCTTGCAATCCTTCGTAAAGTGGCCATATTCATGGCAATTCCTGCGTTTGAATGGGAGTTATGTTGATTTTTGAGCAAATATGAAGATCTTTGAACTTTAAATTTTTTTTAACAATGAAATACTAAACACATGAATCATTCAATCATTCAATCACACAAATCATTCATTCACAACACAAGATGTACAATGGGAAAAATGCTCAAAATAATGAGGATGAAAAACCCAATGATTCTTTAGAGTATAATAGATAGATTCCATAGAATGGTTTTTACACAATAGCAGATTGTCTGATAAGAAAGAACACTGAGAAATAGAGAATAATGATCAAGTGTATGAACTTGCCATGTTACCAACACATTAATAACAAGCCATAACACACTGCCATGCATACAATAGCGAATGGAAGCGTGAGAATTTTTCTCACATTCACTACATTTATGAATTGCCTTCATGGATAATAATTTTGGTACATTGAAATATCCATCATGCATAACATATGCACCATGCCTTTCATCTTTGACATTAACTTGTGCTTAACTGACACCGGAGTGAACTCATCATCTAATTGAAAGTATGATCACTTAGTTAACATGCTAACATAACTATCATTGTGCTTTAACTCAAGTGTCAACATGCAAACACTTGATCAACTAAAGTGTCATCTTTTGATTAACTTAAGTGTCGTCTTTTAGTTTAACAAGGTGTAAACACTTTAGTTAACTAGTCCACCTTTCTTAACACACGACTATTATCAATTGAATCATGCATATTTATTTACACTAGAGTTCTTTAATTAACTGAAACATACAATGAATCTTTAACTTAAGCTCAACAATATTCACTGAAGTTTTATAATTGAATTTTTACAATTTGAGTTCACTTAGTCATTACACTGGCAATTTGAATTCTCTATGCATTGTCTCTTTATTTCTTATCTCTTTATCTTTACTGCATGGTATGGATGTGTTAACTTTATTTATATATCATATCATATTATAATTAGACAAATTGTCACATGTTATGATCATATTATATTACTCTTGGACCATATAGTCATTTCTAAATTAATTCACTCTAGAGGTAGCTAATCTCTAAAGGATAATTAATAGCAATATGTGACCACTGTTAGTAATAAATCACATAACATTTTATGCTTTAACATGCAAAGTATTTCACCTCTATACCTGGAGGCCCACCCCAAGGGTGCCCACTATAATTGGGGTTTTGCATGAGCATCACAACTTGAAATACTCACAAGTTCAACTTGATATACTCATAATTTCAACTTGATATACTCACAAGTGCACCCCTATAACTAGAGGTCCACCTCATAGGTACCAATATGAAAATCATGACTTGATATACTCACAATTCTTTACAGCATCACTGCCTCAACACACGAGAATATAAGACTTGATATACTCACAAGTCTTTACAGCATCACTGCCTCAACACACGAGAATATAAGACTTGATATACTCACAAGTACGAAGAATGACTCCTGATGTTGTGCATTTAACACTCCCTCTTAGTGAGGGAGGCATTCTCTGTCATACCAAGATTGTCTTGGGAGTACTTGAACTTTGTCACTGATAGAGGCTTTGTTAACACATATGTAATTTTCTCATTAATAGCTATGTATTGAAGTACTGTACCTTTCGATACCATATCTCAAATGAAGTGATGCATCATTTCTATGTATTTTGACTTATCATGGAACATCTTATTTTCATAAAGATTAATGCAACTCTGGTTGTTACACTTAATAACTATAACAGTGCCTCATATTAGACATAATTTGAATAAGAATGTTGACTATATAAAAAATAGCTAGTCTCAAATGTATCAAGTACATTAGTGAGCCAATTAGTTTTGTATACAATGTGGGGTCCACTGGATCTGATTCAGTATCAGAATCATGAAGTTTCCTCAAATTGGAAGCCATTGGAGTACTCGTGGATTTGCAATTCACCGTGCCAAACCTCTGCAATATGTCAATAATGTACTTCCCTTGAGACAACAATATCTCAACTTTTCTCTGCCAAATCTCAAGGCATAGAAAGTAGTGCATCTAACCTAAGTATTTCATCTTGAACTCTAATGTGAGCTCCCTCTTATGCCAAGCAATCAACTTCTCCTCTCCAGTGAGGAATAATTCATCAACATACATAACCAATATCAACAGTTGGTTCCCCACTAATTTGAAGTGCAAATTCGGATAAGCTTCACTCTTAAATAATCCCAGTCTTAAATAATTGACTATTTTGGCATATCAAGCTTGGGGAGCTTGTTTAAGTCCATGTACATTTTCTTCAACTTGTACACATGGGATTCCTTCCGATGAAACACAAACCCCTCAGGCTGCTCAATATAAACCTCTTCCTCAACCTCACCATTGAGGAAGGTTGTCTTCATATCCATTTGGTGAAATTCCCATCCTAGAACCAATGAAAGTGAGGTCAAAGCTTTAATTATGGTATATCTAGCCACAAGAGTGAATGTCTCCTCATATTCAATTCCCTCCTTCTCAAAGAAACCTAGATGCATTCTTCTGAGAGGTTTCATCTTCTATTGTGGTAGACGCATGAAACCTTCTTTGATTCTTTTTCTTTGCATGGCACTCTCTCACATATGACCCATCTTTCGACAATAGTAGCACCAAACCTTTGACTTGTAGAAATCTTGGTTGAACTCCTTCTTGGATGTAAAGACTTATTTGGATTGAATGGTTTCCTCCCTTTCTTCATTATTGTCGCGAGGGTAAGATTTTCTTCTTTGGTGCTCACAATTTTGATTTGGATGCACCCCTCCGATTGGAGGCAGTCATGCCACATCCTCTCAAAGTTATACTGTACCTCTCAGTTGTTTACCTCAAGAAAGAATGTCTCCCATCTAGATGGGAGACCATCAATGGTGGTTTGAAGAAGAACATCTTCATCCACCGCAACTCAAATATTGACAAGCTAGTCTTTCACCTGAGAGATATTGGTGAATAATGATGCCATAGCCTCATTATTCTCCATCTTTAGGTTCTAGAGCTTATTCTTCAAAGCCCTCTTTTGGCTCGGGGCCTTCTTCTCATATAGGTTTGTCATTATATCAAAACACTCTTTGGCGATCTTTAATGGAGTGGTCATGGACATGAGATTGTGCTTAACCAAATCATACATTATCCATTTGGCCTTAGCATATATCTTCTTGAAGTTTATGCGCCCTACATTGAATGTAGTCTCCTCCACCACTATGGACACGTACCCTCACATTCCAAGTGTTGAAATTTGAAGTGCCCTCAAGATGGTCTTCCATACGAACAAAGATCAATGCCATTGCTCTCAAAACTTTTTCTCAATTCCTTAGGGTCTTTGTAGGCTTATAGTTTGCATGCATAACTCATCTCCTTCACGTCCTGAGCTCTGATACCATGTTGATTTTTGAACAAATACAAAGATCTTTGAAGTTTAAAAAACTTTTATCAATAAAATATTAAACACATGAATCAATGATTCATTCAATCACACAAATCATTCATCCACAACACAAGATGTACCCTGGGAAAACCCTCAAAATAACGAGGATGAAAAACCCAACAATTTTTTAGAGTATAATAGATAGATTGCAGCGAATTTTTTTTTTCCTCGAAAAAATTCGTAATTTTATTTCATGATAGAACAAAATTAAATAGCACATGTAGGTGGATCAAAAGAGACCCACGAACATTGTCACATCTTCTTCCGTCTCAAAGAGACAAAAAACAATTAAAATATAAAACAACTTCTTCTTCCTTCTCAAAGAGACAGATAGATTGCAGCGAATGTCTTTTACACAATAGCATATTACCCGATAAGAGAGAACATTGAGCAAGAGATAATAATGATGAATTGTATGAACTTGCCATGTACCCAACAAATTAATAAGAAGCCATAAGACACTGCCATGCACACAATAATGAATGGTTGCATGAGAATTGTGCACACATGCACTACAACTGCGAATTGCCTTCACGAATAATAATTTTGGTACATTGAAATATCCATCATGCATAACATATGTGCTATGCATTTTAACTTTTACATTAGTCGATGCTTAACTTTTATCGGAGTGGACTCATCATCCAACTGAAAGTATGATCACTTAGTTAATAGGCTAACATAAGTGCCATTGTGATTTAACTCAAGTGTTGGCATGCAAACAATTTATTGACCGAAGTG
This sequence comes from Pseudotsuga menziesii, assembly GCA_001517045.1. Classification (NCBI taxonomy): domain Eukaryota; kingdom Viridiplantae; phylum Streptophyta; class Pinopsida; order Pinales; family Pinaceae; genus Pseudotsuga; species Pseudotsuga menziesii. Next base: position 1,106,870 of record LPNX010322218.1, read on the forward strand.
TCGTATTTTGATTAAATCAAGTGTTGTCTTTTAGTTTAACCAAATGTAAACACTTTAGTTAACTAGTACATCTTTATTAACACTTAGTTAACTATTATTAACTAAATCACGTTGATTGATTTATATTGGATTTCGTTAGTTAACTAAAGCACACGTTGAGTCTTTAACTTTAGCTCAACAATATTCACTGAAGCTTTATAACCGAAGTCTTACAATTCAAATTCACTTAGTCATTACATTGGCAATTTGAATTCTCTATGCATTATCTCTTTATTGCTTATCTATTTATCTTTACTAAATGGTCTAGATTTCTTAACTTTATTTATCTATCATATCATATTATACGCGAATTGTCACATGCTATGATCATATTATATTACTCTCGGACCATATAGTCATTGCTAAAGTAATTCACTCTAGAGGTATATAATCTCTAAAGGAGACTTAATAGCAATATGTGGCCATGGTTAGTAATACATCACATAACAATTTATGGCTCAACATGCAAAGCATTTCACCTCTATAACTGGAGTCCCACCCCAAGGGTACCCACTATAAATGCGGGCCTCCATGAGAATTTCAACTTGATATACTCATAAGTTCACCTCTATAATTGGAGGTCCACCTCATAGGTACGAATATGACAATCATGATTTGATATACCCGCAAGTGTTTACAACATAAACACCTTAACACATAAGGATATAGGACTTGATATACTCACAAGTCTGAAGAATGAGTATTGATGTTGACATTTAATAAGTTGTTCGTAGTCAAGTTGTTGGATGAGCTCTCAATTATTTGCTTTGATCTTGATAACTTATGGGAGGCCCATCTCCATATCTACTTCAACGCAGATTCTAGCACAAGAGCATTGATCTTTTAATTTTGCTCGATCTCTATACTTTCGAAGGGATTTTCCTACTACCTTAATGGATTTGTAGTTGGAACAGCCAAACCCACATCAAGATCGCAGGGGGATGTCTTGGGTCATATTGAAATATGGTGATCATTTGTTTAGATACAAACTCCATGGGCCCATGAAGTATGGCCCATTTTTAAAGATTAGATCTTTGTCCTCTTTAGCAGCAAATTGAAAAATAAAGGAACCCTTATTTACGAAATACATGGCTACCTCATCCTTGATGGCTACATGTTTAGTTTTCCAACAAAATAATGGAGAGGCAATAAAGACACTAGGTCTTCTACAACCTTTAGACATACCAAGTCAACATTGGAAAAAGGTCTAAATGGATTTTAACACGGGTTTGCCAAATTTTGAAGGAACTAATGGATTTTAACACCCATTTTTGTTCTCTTTTTCATACTTCTAAAACAAGTATAATAACTGCAACATTCATGAAACAATTCATAAGTTACATGGAATCCCCAAGAATATTGTACAGTGGTATAGATTCAATTTTAATTGGTAATTTTTGGAAGGAAATATTTTCCCAAGAATATTGTAAGTGATATAGATTATATTTTAATTAGTATTTTTTGGAAGGAAATATTTTATTGTCTGGGTGCTTATTTGGCTCACAACTCCTCTTACAATCCTCAATCAGATGGGCGAATTGAGATTTGAAAATGTTTAGAATGGTATCTTCATGGCTTTGCATATGATAAACAAACACAATGGATCAAGTGGTTTCCCTTTGAAAAATGGTGGTACAACACATCCTTCCACACTTCATAAAAAATGTCCCCATTTATGGCACATTATGACTATCATCCTTGATTAATCATATCATCCTTGAGAGAGAAAACTAATGTTCAAGCAATAGAGGATTACATAGAGCACTAACACGAGGTTCTCCAATTATTGCAAGACAAATTGCCCATAGCACAAAATACAAGCATATCAACATTGTAGTGAAAGAAAACTTGAAGTGGAGGATTGGGTATTTTGAGGCCACAACCATACAAATAGATGTCCCTTAAGCAACAATAAATTAGCACATAAATACCATGGTCCCTGTTGCGTAGGATTGGAAGCATGACTCACAAATTGGAGTTACCTCCATCTTCATGTGTACATCCAATCTTCCATGTTTCTTGCCTACAAAAGGTAATCAATGACAAGATCTCAGTTCAAACTATTTTTCCATAGATTGGTGGAGAAGGGAAAATCACATTAGAACTTGAAACATGGATCAAGCAATTGTGAAATTGAGCAACTACTAAGTACCTCATAAAATGGAATAACTTGCCATTACAAGAGGCAACATGGGAATATGAGTTCTTCATGCATAAATATCCATATTTAATTAAGTGTCAAGAACAACACTTTCTGAAAGGGGGGGGGGCATGTTAATCCCTCGATATTATGACATTACATTTCTATTGTTATTGTATTTGTATTGTCTTTGTTGGTCAGCTAGGACATTAATTGTAACTTTATGGTTGTCTAGGACTTTAATTGTAATTGTATCCTCTGTCTTCTATATATACCAGGGAGACATAGTTTTAGACATCATCTCATCTTGTGCATTTGATATATTGTAAAATGAGGTTCCCCCCTCAAATAGACTTCTTATTCATTCTATGTATTGAGTGGGCCTAATCATTAAGTACATGTGTTTCTTCCTGGGAAGTCAAAAGTTTAAATATGGAAGAGGGTAGAGTAGGTACACCTCTGTATACTTAGTCAAATTGTTGTGCGGAGGGGGTACCTTTTCCCACAAACAACGGGATTTCATGCAACAATTTGGTGTTTGGCTCGATGATAACCTTAAAATTACATATACATTATTATTATTTCCCAATCTTAACTTATTTTATTTTTATTTTTATACCATTTTGAAATTTTGGTACTGTTTTTTTCATAAGAAAAATCTATACCATATATTAATATTGTATATGAATATTGAAACATTGTTATATGGTGAAACGACACTTCTCTGTCCGAATACTGACACTGACCAAGTCGGTACACAAAATGACATTATGGATTGAAGTGGCCCAAAACATATAGATGAAGAGATTCCTTAATGTAAATTATTTCCTTCAGCCTTGCCCGTGTTTTTAAAGGAGTTTGTCTTGCATTCTCGACTCCTCTCATTACAAGTCATGAGTCATTCATAGGTAGCGCCATATGCAACCCATGGGTAGATGATCAAAGTTGTAATCGTGGGTTTCCTTCACAAGAGTCATGATTCATTCGCGAGCTGCCTATATATGCACCCACAGTTACCTTAAGAAAAAATAAAAACATGATTAGTCAGGGACAGTTGGGTTCGAAATCATAACTTCCCCAACCTCCCTAACCATCCCATACCTTGTAACTCCTTCTCATCTGCAAGTATAAATAGAGGGGAGGGGTAGAGGATGGGCGAAGCAAGTTATAAGAGCAAGGTTACGCTGGAGGAATACATTGGAGAAAGGAGCAAGAGAACTCAGTTCCTAGTCAACAAAGAGGCTTGTATCAGACAGAGGTTGTATCATTCCCTGCTACTTATGAATAAAGAGTGATTTTCTTCCACACTTTATGTACTGATGTTCTTATTGTTATGATCTATAAAATACATTGTCATTTATCATTATATGCAATTGTAATGTTTCATTCTTCCTTATATAACAACTAAGATCTCCGTGATTAGATATCAATCTCTTTTGTAGGTGTTGAAGACCTTGTAGCTTCTAGAGCATTTGGAGAGAAGACTAAAGCTTGGATCAACCTTCGTTAGTAAGGTACATGTCCTTTTTGTCCTCTTTCCTTCATAATTTTTGTTGTGTTGTTGTATGTATGCAAGTCAAACATTAGTAAGTTGGTGACCCTAGGATCCTATGTCATAAGGTAGAGTCCTTGAACAACAGAACTAGCGACTCTGCTGGGGAGTCTGGCTCACTATGGGTACCTTCCAATAGGATTTACAGTTCGGTTTTTGCTCTTCTTGATTATATAATGATCTGCTTATATTTTGCCTCAGTCAGTCTTGTTTCTTACTTAGGATCCCTGGTCTAATAATTTTTTCTTTTGAAATTTTTTGTTACCATTCACGAGTTGTTGTGTATACAGTCGCGAATTGTTGTTTGTAATCACGGGTTGCTATGTTGACAGTCGTGGTTTATTCGCAAGATGTTGTTATAGTAATCACAGTTTCCTATAGAAGTTGTCCAATCTGCTAGGGTTTTCCCTGGATTTAGTGTTTTGGCCTCTTTTACATATGTAGGGTTCTTTCGTTGGCTCTTGTTGGTCTGTTACTTAGTGTAGTTCATTCATGGTTGTTGTTCAAGTTCTTATTGGGTGAGTTAGGTTTGAATCTCTCTATGTAAGTGGGTTAGGTCTTTCCTTCTTGGCCTTGTTGGTTCAAGTGCAAGTGTCTCTGTGTTTTTTTGCTACTGTCAGTCCTCTAGCACACTTACCTGCATATGTTTGCTTAAGCACTGTTCTTAGTGTGTCACTTTTACCAAGTTTTTGATCTACTTGTCTTTCCAAGTCGGTAGTTTAGCCCAAGTAGGGTTTAGGTCATCTTTAGAGTGCTTGTTAAAGATAGTAATTTTAAATATCTGAGCGTTATTACTTGCATTTATGCATATTCAAGATAGTCTAGCTTACTTAGTTGCATTTAGGTGCATCAAATATTGATTTTTTGAAAAGAAAAAGAAATAGAGCATTGATAGTTGCATAGTTAGCTCTAGCTTAGGCTCATTATACTTCTTGTTTTTCCATTATTTTCAAAAAAGAAAAAATATAAAAAGTATTATTTTTCAAAGTTGTTTAGATATTTCATCTGTTTCATAAAAGTAAAAAGGAAAAAAAACATCATTAATAGCATTTGTTTTTGAAAATTTTACATAGTCTTTGCTTTCAATGTTGAGTCAAAACATCATTGAGTCTCACTTTCTCCACCTTGAGTAATATAAACCTTTAAAAAGAATGCATAATTTAAAATGTATTAGCAACATTTTTCTTTTTTAGGTTCTACATCAACTAGCCTAGGCTAGGTTCTTGGATTAAGGAACTTTTAACTATCCAAGAGCATTTGAACTCAAACTTAGTGGCCAATCATTACGTAAACCCCAGTTTACAAGGGATCAACCGAAAATATCCTCTAACTTAGGAGTCAAGCACGAGGTCGTGTGAGAGTTTGGTTGCAGAGATAAACCCTCCAATACCTCATTCAAGCATAAACTCGGATTGTTGTGCGTATGGGGGTTCTTTCAGTACCACCTTTTGGGCCCCGTGAGGTGCCATTGTTGTTAGAATTTCGGGCTTAACTGCCCTTCCCATGCACACCAATCAAGCCAGCGACTATTCCAATGGAATATCATTGTAACTTTGGTAGTCTTGGTATCCATACTATAGGTTCTTACATGAGTGGTAGTGGAAGGTTATTTCCATTGCTTCCATTGTAGAATTGGAAGGTAACGTCGGTTGACAATTTGGGAGGGTGGTTTGGTGATTGAAATGCTTGCACCCAGAAAACTCATCACAAGATGCCAAGTAACTACTCTGTGATTTTCACTGGTTTGTTATGGGCCCTAATCATCCCAAGCGTTCCATTGGAAGGTGTATCTATCGATTTCCTGTGTTTATGATACTTAGGATATTTTTTAGTGTGTTATGTGCTTTGTTTGTGATTTAGCTTGACCTTTAGGTGTGTGATCTAAATTTTTAGACGTGGAGGACCAACCTTCTCACAGGTCTAGAAGGTTGTAAAACCTTCCACCACTTTCAACAATGGAACCTCCACCGCCACCTCAAAGGCAGAGACAAGATACAAATGGTTCTTTTGAACCAACAGGTGTTAGTGAAGTTCCAGGTGAACTGGAACTTAGATATACTTAGGTAAATTTCCACAAGTAGAGATAGAATATCTACAAGAAATTATAATACACCTCTTATTGATTTAAGTGACCCTCTGTTAGTTCAAGCACATCATTTTAGTTCACTTGAGTTTAGTCTTCCTTTGAGTTTAGGTATGTCTAATTCAGGAGAAGGCATGTCTACCCCCACTTTAGCCATGATGGTTGGCAAATTCTCTCCTCCACCAGTGAGTGCTCCAAGACCTAATGCATCTGTTGCACCTGTAGTGTCTTTGAATTTTCCAACTTCAGTTTCTCCTAGTGCTCGAGTGGTTAGTTCCTCAGCACCTTCAAACATTATTGGTCAGTATGGTGCGGTGGTCATTAGGATTCCCAGTGCACCTTTTACTTCTTCTCCCTTATTGCCAAATACTCAAAGTGGCCCTACTGGGTCTTCTTCTTTTGTTCAAGGATTTCCGCGGAATGGAGGGCACATTCCTCCATTCTCACCTTACGTAGGTCCATCACCTACTAATGTTTTTGTGTCGTCTGGAAACCAAAATCCCTTTACAAGATTTAATTTTCTGACTTCTAGTCAACTGTCGGCTGCTCCGTTTGGGAGCTTCCCTTTCTCACTGTTTAGTGGGGGAATCCCTGCTCCTACTTTTGCAACACCAGCTTCAACTAGAAGTGGTCAAACACCTTACCACACACCACACGTTAGAAATCCTTTAGCATTTGGGTGGAACCCCTTTCAAAACAATGCTACCACATCACAACCGATGGTTGGGGGCAACCCATACCTTCTTTTTGGGAGCCCTTGTGCAGGTACTTCCTCTCCCCAGACTCCTCAATACCAAACTCCGACTAGGCTAATACTTCCTTTTCTAGAAACTTTAAACTTGCTAGATTTATCGAAACTTATGAATGATCCCATGTGCCATAATGCGATGTGGCCACCTGTCCCAATCAAATTACCTTTAGACATTCCAAAGTTTGAAGGGAAAACTGGTGAGGATCCAGGTGCTCGTATCATAACTTTCCATCTATGGTGCTCTTCCAACTCATTGAACGATGACTCCGTTTGGTTGAGGCTATTTCAAAGAACATTGACTAATGTAGTGGAAAAGTGGTACATTGAACTCTCGTTAGTTGCGTACGACATTTTTCTTGACTTAGCAACCGTGTTTTTGAATCATTTTCAACTTCATGTCTGGTACGATGCCGACACAAACCTTCTGTCGACTTTTCTACAAAACAAGGCCACTCACATATCTGATCACATTCTGGAGTGGAGAAGGAGAAAGAGACTTATAAAAGCCAATATTCCTCCTGAATTCCTATTGGAATGGTTTTTGAAATATTAAATGCCTTATAATTCAAAAGACGTATCCACATCAAGATTAACTACTGAGGAAGAAGCCATCCTCAAGGCCTAATAGCTAGATCTGATCTATGCTCAATCTAGGATTCTTTATGAGATTATCCCTAAGGCGTCGAGGTCTAATAATTACTTTGAGAAACCCAAGCCTGGACCCCATGTCATGGTGTGGTGTGGTAGGTTCAGTAAGAACACCCACTGTAGAATCATTGGATAAGCAACTCCATGAACTGTCAGTGAAGCAGTCTCCAATGGAGGAAGCCAAGGCTATCACCCCCTCACCTCGGAATTATAATATCTATTTAGTACAGTCTTCCCAAAAGGACACTCAACAACCTAGTGGGAAAAAGAACAAAGGGAAGAAGGGTGAGGGGAAACAAAATAAACAAAAACCCACGAACAATGCCGAGGGGGGTAAGAAAGAGAAGAAGAAGGTCAAATTTCCTTGCAAGTTGTGCCAAGGAGACCATCTAACTTACCAATTCCCCTTTATAGATCAAGCATAAAAGTTGTTAAAAAAACAAAAACCAACCGTCTTGAAGGATCCATTTCCCCAAGGTCAGAATGCATCTTTTGGTTCAAAATATGTTGGGGGCACACCAGGTACTCCTCCTATTGATTAGTCTTATATTAATATGGTCTAGTACTTTCTTATAGACCAGGAATAAAAGAACGAGTCAAAGGATCAACAAAAAGATATGTCAACTGTCGAACCTTCATCCCCACTTATAATTGAAAATCCAATTGAACCTATGCCTAAGATACTTAAAGGTGTCTTTAAGAAGAAATTTCATAAACCTAATGCGAGGGTTGCTTCAAACTACTCTATTGTATAAGACCTATCCCAAACACCTAGTGGAATGTCGGCTTTAGAAGTGCTACAGAGTTGTCCCTCACAACGAGATGCACTCTTAACAATTATAGGCAGTATGGAATTTGCGAGCCTATTGGCTAAATTTAATCTTTCTGAGGTTAAACTACACTTTCCATACCATGTATCCTTTTCTATTGATGTTGTCCATGGCGGAAAAATCATTGGATGAACGGTGATTAATGATGGTGCTTCCACATGTGTTCTGTTGATCTATTGTTGGAAATCTCTGGGATCCCCTCAGTTAGTGTCGTCAAACACTTTGTTGACTGCTTTCGATGGAAGGTATTTCCATCCACATGGTATCTTGCCATATTTCAAAATAAAGTTGGCAAGGAAAGCAATCTATATTGAAATCGAAATGGTTATTGCTCGTTTGGACTACAATCTACTTTTGGGGATAAGTTTCACATATGTAATGTGTGTCATTCCTTCATTTGTCTTCTAGGTCCTGATGTTTCCACATGAAGGTAACTTGGTTACAGTTGACCAACTAAGTTATACTCGAAAGGGCCACTTGGAGACCACTGAGTCTGTAGTGCCCTTGATTGATCAGTCGAGACCGACTAATGAAATTTTGGGAGTTGGAATGTATACATCAATGATGGGCACGTTCGATATACCAACTCCCATAAATTACTTAGGTTCAACAAGTTTTGGGAAGAATATCTCTATGGTTTTAGATAGAACCGACCCCTGGGTCCTCCCTTCGCGAGATGAACCTCAAGTGCCCCTATCAACAACAAAAGTATCATATCAAGCTATATTTGATGTTGCTGTTGATTCCATCATGACTCCTCCAGTCTCAGGGGAGTCGGATGAAGCCTACTTGCCCACGTGGGAAGAGAACTCGACATATTCTTACGATTGTTTAGATATGGTTTTGCCATCTACCAAAGCCATTCTAGAAGCCATGTTTTGACCTAAGGAAATTTATGAAGACCTTCATCACAAATCTTTCTTTCCTCCAGAACTAAGCAAGATAGAAAACTCAGAGTTCCATGTGAGACTAACAGAAGGTGTTGATATGCCTGTCAATCCTTTGCATGAGGAGGGAATATTTGCCTAGGGGAATATGGAAAACATCTCCACCACAATCCCGATCAATATCTCTACAACCCTGGATGTTGTGGAAAACATACATATTGGTGCAAATTGTTCTCCAGAAGAGATTGCCAATTATAATTCCTTATTTAAGGAATCCTACAACATCTTTGCCTAGTCATGTGAGGAGATGTTAGGCATTGATCCATCGATTATAGAACATGAAATCCAAATGTAACCTATAAAACATGTTCGACAAAATCTCAAACTTGTAACTCCGCGGAAAGCGACAACCGTCAAGGCTGAAGTAGAAAAGTTGCTAAAAGCCAGATTTATATACTCGTTCTCTCTAATGGAATGGGTATCCAATCCCGTTCTGGTAGATAAAAAAAACCAAGGGACCATATGCGTCTGTACGGATTTTCGTTATCTTAGCAAGGATTATCCCAAATACAACTACCCCACACCATTCATAGATCAAATCATTGATTCTTGTGTGGGTAGCGAGGTGTTCTCCTTTATGGATGGTCTTTCGGGCTACAACCATATTCAAATCAAACCGGAAGACCAGCACAAAACCACCTTTATTTTTCCTTGGGGTACATCCATGTACAAGAAGATGCCCTTCGGTTTAAAAAATGTTGGAGCTACCTTTCAATGGGCAATGGACTTTTCCTTCCATGATATTAAGCATATTATTGAACCATACATAGACGATTTGCTTGCTCATTCTCGAAAAAGGAAGGACCATTCAGATCATCTTCATTTGATTTTTGAACGATGCATAAATTATAAGATATGCTTAAATTCACATAAGTGTGTCTTTTGCGTCGAGTCGGGGCGGTTACTCGGATTCATTGTTTCGAATAAAGGTACACGAGTGGATCCTTTAAAAGTTGAGGTAATTGTCAATCTGCCTCCTCCTTGATCTATGAGGAAGTTGCAAAGTCTGCAAGGAAAGTCCAACTTTCTTCGACTATTTATAGTAAACTATGCCAAGATCAAAAAGGGTTTCATGTTCTTGCTTAAGCAAGACACCCCATTCCTGTGGGATGAAGCCGCACAACAATCGTTCGAGGCATTAAAAAATGCCCTACTATTGGCTCCTCTCTTGCGTCTGACAAACTACACTAGAGATTTTATATTGTATATGGATGCATCTAAGTCAACGATAGGAGTGGTTTTGGTTCAGGAAGATGACGAGCTCCAGGACCACGCTGTCTACTATCTTATTCATGCTATAGCAGTTCCTGAACTAAGATACTGTCACATCGAGAAACTAGCTTTGGTGGTAGTTTATGCCGTCCATAGGTTGAGACACTATATTTTGCTAAGGACAACCAATGTTGTTGCGGATGTAAAGCCTTTCTAATATGTTTTATCCCGATGAATAATTGGGCTAAAATTTAATAAATGGATCGTCATTCTCCAAGAGTTTGACCTTGATTTCCAGTCCGCTAAGTCTAAGAATTCCTTAGTGTTCATGGAATTGATTTCAGAATTCTCGATTGAAGAAACTATAGTGATAGAAGATGAGTCATTTTCGGAAGAGTACATCTTCTTAATTTTGAATTTTGATTCTTGGTATATGGATATCCTCGTATATCTCCATACTTTGAGGTGTTCTGCGACCTTCTCACTGGAAGATCGACACAAACTAAGAGTAAATGCAAATAACTACCTCATCATCGGTGATACGCTATATAGAAGACGAGTAGACTCCATTTTACATCGGCGCCTCACCCCTGAGGAGGATGAGAATGTCCTAAATGATTCTCATAGTGAAGCATGTGGGGGTAATTTATCTGGGTTAGCAATGGCCCAAAATATTTTACGTGTCGGTTATTTCTGACCCACTGTCTTTAAAGATTGTGTGGAAGCCGTGAAACATTGTCATCTGTGTCAGCATTACACCAGGAAAATGTGGTCACACCCTGCTCGAATTTTTCACATCATTGCGGTATGGCCCTTCACCAAGTGGGGGGTTAATTTCATGACGTGCAACCCAGTGTCTGCTGGGGGGCACAAGTATATCATTGTCATTGTAGACTACTTTACGAAGTGGGTAGAGGCAATGCCTACCTTTAAAGTTAACGATGAGACGACAACGTATTTCATTTTCAACCAGATTATTGCTAGGTTTGGAATCCCAAAGCAAATTGTCACTAACCATGGAAGTCACTTCCAGAATAACATGATGACCAAATTGACCACAATGCTAGGTTTTAGGTAAGACCATTCGTCTTCCTTCTACTCGCAGGCGAATGGACAAGTAAAGGAAATCAATAAGACCTTAAAAACCATTCTCAAGCGCAATATAAACACAAGTAGGTCATACTGGCACATCATGATGTATCCATCACTTTGGGCATACCGAACCAATGTCCAGATTGCCACAGGTTTCTCACCTTTCCAGCTCGTTCACGGGGTGGAAGCAATCACACCGGTTGAATGCGAGATACCTTCTTTGGAAATTTCCATTCACGTACTTCCCAACACCACTGATAATGAGGAACTTTTGCTACATTTAGAGCACCTAAATGAGCAGCATAGAGATGTGCTCATGGAAAACGAGGCACACAAGAACTGGGTAAAGAACCAAAATGATAAACTCGTAAAACCTAGGGTTTTCTCGAAAGGAGAACTTGTCTTGCTTTGGGATCGAGACAAGGAACCCCTCGGGGTAGGAAAATTTAAATCCATGTGGTCAATCCCGTACGTAGTTTCTAAAGTATTAAAGAAGGGAGCATACGAGTTAGTCGATTACGATGGCAACAGTCTGCCGAAGCCCTGAAACAGGCTCTACCTGGAAAATAATTATGCCTAGGCATGATGCTTTTTCTTGTATTATTATTGTATATTTTTTGTACAATCATCGTTTATGGTTAGTGTTTCTTACGTAGTATGGTGTTGTTTCAGATGTCTCTGGAGTGGTTTGTAGGGTTCATTGTTGGCGCTAGCTGTCACACTTGTAATCTAGCTTCAGCTGTCTAGGTCATTTATGCACCCACAGGACAATTGGTTGCCTCAGGTGGCGTCTGCCTAGGTCCTGTGACTAATAATGTAGTTGAGTACAACACACTCATTGAGCTTCTATGGGACACTATTTCACGTGGTATCACTTGCTTGGAAGTGAGGCTTGAATCCTAGTTAGTTGTCTCTTAGCTTAATGGAATTTACCAGGTGAGACACCCTACTTTATTACGTCAGTTTTTAAGAATTAGGTTACTTGAAAGGAATTTTGAACACATTGCATATCATCACATTTTAAGGAATCAAAATACAATCACTAATGCATTTGCAAACTACATATTAGATTAACATTTGTCACACACATTGTAAAAGTAAAATACACAGATACATTTGGAACACATGTATATATATATATGTGTGTGTGTGTGTGTGTGTAAAATATGTCCATGTACATCGAGTTTGATCCGAAGATATTGTCATAAATCCATCATATGATAGGGATAGGGATGCTCCTCAGCCTCCTTGACTGAGGCTGCCTCCACAGCCTCCCGATTGTAAGTACAGCCCGGGTTACCCTTCGAAGAAGGCGTAACCTGGATGGAGGAACTCCTACAACATGTTGTTGTATCGCCATTGGAATCCTCTCCATCCTCAGTGTGGGGACATCGTGGGTAAGCCTGAATAACTTCCCCTCTACTACATGAAGCATAGCTTCATCTCCTCCAACCTCCACTGGTCGAACGAAGGTACTAGGATGTTCCTCAGGTCGGACAGATCCTATATATGCATATCATCCAAAACATGTCAAACTCAAGTACATATGTATATATACAAATTTATGAACACAATTTCATAAAAAATAAATATTCAAAAAGTAAAAAGTCATACCCATATCTCCCTATGCTCCTTCGGGAGGGAGGATGAGCTCATGATCGCCTCTAAAGTCCAAGCCTGCATAGGAAATTGCTCCAATGCGGACACCTGTCTGCTTCACCATGAGTAGAAGTCATCATCATAACCACTCTCGACTCCACCTCCACCACCATGTCGGAGAAGTATATCACCCCACTACGTAAGTGTAGGATCACAGGGTGGCCATGGTGGCAATGTAATTGCGAGTCTAAGGGAACGAACTCTCTCAAAGAAGAACGCTACCAAAATGATTACGCACCTGAAGTTCTTCTTCCTTCCTCTCCTCCAATCACAAATTTGTCTCTCCATGATCGCAACTAGTTCCGAACACTAGTCATACACTACTCCCCGCAGGAACTCCATTGATATGCGTATATGAGTCTACGGAGATAAATGTAAAGTGGATGATCCCGCTACTCTGACAATGGTGCTAACTATTACTTTTAAAAGAAATCTAGTGATATGTGCAATTGGGATTTGGGTCCCTGATTTCTGAGTCCCTGGTACACAGTATGTGTTGATGTAATCTTAAACACTGAGAGAGTAACCCCCTCGACAAGTACCCTCCATGTTCATAGCTGCTCCCCTATGAGATAAACCTGTGATGAAATACACGTCATCTGCAGTAAGTTCCAAGGTTTCCCCTTAGAGGTCAAACAAACCAAGATCATGGTCCCACAAGTTCACTAATGTCTTGGCAATCGAACGTGTGCCCTCATGTTTGACGTACAATAAAAATTAAGCAAGCCATGCCTTCGCAAAGCATTTAAATTCATGGGATTGCCCATTGCAAGCCGATCTATATCATCATTTTCCCTTTCACGCCACTCAAGAACCATGGTTACCTTCCCAAAAAACATTTTAACCATCAATTTTGCTTAAAAAACTTTATTGTGCAGTAACCTCGATTGTTCAGTGTAAACAATGCAATCCATTCGTGGGTTCCCTTACTGTCAACCAGTGGCTACAATGCTAAATCGCGGTTTCAAAGAAGGCTACTTGTGATTACAGTGTAGTTCCTTTAGGGCAAACCAAAAACCCAAATTTAACCATCAAATTTAAAAATTAAAGGCATGAAATTGAAGGAGAGGGAGATAAGAATCAACTGCAGTTCACAGATTGAAGAACCGTCCACTGGATTGCCCACACTGATCATCTGAAATAGAGAGGTAAAATGGTCTAAATGTGGTAAAAACTCAAATGGTGTGTTTTTTATTTGATTTTTAACTATTTATAGTAAAAAATTCTTATTTTTACCCACTTCTGTATAGTTGAAGTTATTTTTATATATGAACTAATACCATGTGTATTTACCTAAGTGTTACAGGTCCTGGATGATTTGAAACATGATTTCCTTTGCATTTAGGCAGGATCTGGTCCCCGTGGCATACTTTTCACTTATACCTCATCCTCCATTTAACCTTAGGATCTCTTTTCATTCATGGACTACGATGTATGACCACTCCCTATCTTGCAAACATCGTTGTTCTTCCATGGTTAGGGCCTCCTTTACATGGGTAACCCTAGTTAGAACATTTGTTGTCATTCTAGTGCCCATGCCACAGTTGTGTTAGGTTGTGGGAGCCTTTGTAGTCTTTTTTTCTACTAAAATGAACCTCATTTTGCATCTTTTACCAAGCTACCCTTGATTATAAGGCTCTCGTCCTTATGGAGTTATCTTTAATCCCCGGTCCGACTCCTTAAAATTATTTGGATAACCGAGCTACTCATTCATTCATACTCATTAAAGTATTTGAGTGATCATCCACATCGGTGATAGTTTAACCCTTATTCGGACCACGTGGATTACTTACAAAAAATGAATACTCTATTTTCTTTAGAATCTAGAAAACTTTCTTTAGGCATAGGTTTATCTCTTTTCTGGACCTGGAGGACTAAACTTACGGAAAAGGAACTTGTTCGAGCTTAGTTTTCTCTTTCTCGTGCTCTGGACCTAAACATGAAAAAGATTTTGAGCATTCTTTATTCCTTTGTCATGCTAGCTAAACCCTAGAACAAAGCATCGAGTTTACGGTTGTCAGTCCCATTCTCGTAAATAAATGGAACTCTCCAAGTGATCTTGCCTTCCTTCACACTCGTTAAACTAAGGCTATGTGCTTGCTTTTGAAGGAACATCGGTTGGGTGATAGTTTACCCCTTTTTCGGACCTTGCCGACTAAGTACGAAAAAGGTATACCTTGGTTCTTCGGAAGCTAAGAGAGTTCTCCTTTAGATTGTTTTAAACTTTTTTCGGACTCATGACACTAACTTTACAAAAAAAAACCCTAGAGTCTTCTTTGGAGTTTTCAGACTCTTAAAAATATGAAAGCACCGACAAGCATTTACTAAATCGATCTCGTAAAATCCACGAATCAATGACATATCAAGCATTATTCTCTCTTTTCTTCAATCTTGTAAGAAATGAAGAAAGACTCGAGTTGACTTTCTTGGACTCATTAAAACTTAACAATAAAGGAAATGAAGAACTTCATTCTTTGAGTTATAAGTTTGTTGGCAACATGTCATCCTTTAACAAAGCACTCGTTTGAGCCTCTTGACACTCATGTCTTAGTTTTTCGCTTCTCAATTCAACTATCACTTCGATTTATTACTCCTTTGCTTGTCCTTAATACATGGGGAATCTATTCATGTCTCCTATATGAAAGATAAGTCTAGTTGTACCATTTGAAAGCATAAAAACTGCCTTGGGTCATCTCTGTGTTGTGCTCACTGTTCAAGGATCTTCATCTCTATCTGCTCATCCTGATCCCTATCATTTTTATTCCTGAGATTACATTGTGTCTACCTTCCCTTATCCAGTCTTCCAGTTACTCTTGTGATATGTTGAAGGATTCTTTGTCTTCCTCCTCGCGCTACGACTTTTGATCAGTACCTCTTGCAGAAGAAGGCCTTGAGTTCTGAAGATGGTACCGTAGGATTCACTAGTCATATTGGTGGACTCCTTTGCATCAGCTGTCAGCATCACTCATTAACTGACACTTTGATGGATTCCTTCCATGTTCGACTTCAACTCACATAGTCACATGGTAGGACTCATACTAGTTTATATGGATTTGGATGAAGACCTTAGCTCTATAACCTAAGTTGCACAAGATTGTGCCATTCTCTGTGACACTATTTATAGCTATTGAAGACTCATCATTGTACTATGGCGGCTTTGATCCACCATTGTAAAACATATGTGGCCTTGTTTCTCATACTATATGATGTAATCAGATATTGTAAAAGGAGCTAGTGTTCCACTTTATTGAACATGGCATCCTCAATAGTAATTTTGTACATGACTTTGATCTGTCTGTTTCAAGTACCTCTCTGTGACCTTGATAACTGAGTTTATCCATGATAAAATATTTGTAATGTATTTTGGCCATCGCTTCCCTCTGACCTCATACATTAGGGGGCATCTGTTATACGGTGAAATGGCACTTCTTCGTCTGAGTACAAACTCTGAGCATGTCGGTACACAAAAGTACATTATGGATTGAAGTGGCCCCAAAGCCATAGATGAAGAGATGCCTTAATGTACATTAGTTCCTTCAGCCTTGCCCATGTTTTTAAAGGAGTTCGTCTTGCATTCACGACTTCTCTCATTGCAAGTCGTGATTCATTTGCTGGTTGCGCCATATGTAACCCACGGTTAGATGTTCAAATGTTGTAATGGTGGGTTTACTTCATAAGAGTCGTGATTCATTCGCAAGCTACCTATATATGCACCCGCGGTTACCTTAAGACGAAAATAAAAAAAATAAAAACATGATTAGTTAGGGACAGTTGGGTTCGAAATCATAACTTCCCTAACCTCCCTAACCATCCCAAGCCTCGTAACTCCTTCTCGCCTGTAAGTATAAATAAAGGGGAGGGGTAGAGGATGGGGGAAGCAAGGTTATGCTGGAGGAATACATTGGAGAAAGAAGAAAGAGAACTCAGTTCCTGGTGAGCAGAGAGGCTTGTCTCAGACAAAGGTTGTATCATTCCTTGCTACTTGTGAATAAAGAGTGATTTTATTCCACACTTTGTGTATTGATGTTATTATTGTTATGATCTATGAAATGCATTGTCATTTATCATTATATGCAATTGTAATGTTTCATTCTTCCTTATATAACAACTAATATCTCTGTGGTTAGATATCAATCTTTTTTGTAGGTGTTGAAGACCTTGGAGCTTCTAGAGCATTTGGAGAGAAGACTAAAGCTTGGATCAACCTTCATTAGTAAGGTACATGTCCTCTCTGTCCTTTTTCCTTCATAAATGTTTCTGTGTTGTTGTATGTCTGCAAGTCAAACATTAGTAAGTTGGTGACCCTAGGACCCTATGTCATAAGGTAGAATCCCTGAACAACAAACATATATATAACAAGAGAATAAACCAAAACCTTACACGATAGTAGACGAGTTTAGAGCCAATACAACCCGTCATCGTGTGATGGGACCATAAACACAAATAACCATGGGCATCAACCCAAAACAAATAGGGAGCTACAATTCCCCAAAATATCCAAAAAGTAACAAAACCAATAGCAGAGAGACACAAAAAAGGAGGGGAAAGCAAAATTTTTAGATGATAAATCGTCAGCTTATTGGATGAAAAAAATTGACCATTAACCCAAAGCTCTAAAAAAATATAACCTTCAACAACTAATAGAGCTTTTTTAGAAAGATATGAACTCCCAGAATGTATGAGAGAAAGATATATCAACAAAATTGTTTATCAAATATCTGGTACTTGCTAGCCAGGCTACTAGATGAAGGATATTTAAAAAAAATTTCCAGAGGGCACTCTGTCACCACTCGGGAGTCCCCAAAAATCTGGATATCATCCAAATGTAGAGTTTTGATAATAAAAAAAGAGGCATCCATAATGCAAGGAACTCACCCTTTGTATTTGAGCTTGATCCACAATTCATCCATATCTTATATTGGTTTGAAAGACTCATCCATAACATTTCCATTGCGCTACACAAAGAAGATCCATTCTGCGAGGAGCCATCAAGAAACCCCTGATCTTGACAAAATTTTATAAAGGGCCATTATGAGCTATTTGGGGGTTGATTCAGGACATCCAAAAATTATTTGAAGGTCGCGATTCCCTTGAATCCCACAAATATACCATTAGGTCTACTTCTTCAAATATAACTTTGTTCCGGGCTTTCCAAAGTTCCCAACAAATAAAGCTTGGAAGTTCAGACTAATCTTGAGCAAATTTCTTCCAATTTAAAAAAATATATATATGAGAGGGTGGCACCCCCTAATTGCATTTAGCTTTCACACTTAGGCACATGAAACCATGTATATGTCGAAAATGAACATTAGATAAAAATATGGAACATCGATTCTGCATTATTACCACATAAATAACATATGTTAGGGCCTACCTTATCTCTCTTGCAAAGATTATCCCATGTCAAGATATGATCCTCCAAAGGCAAGCCAAGAAAACAAAATGATTTTAAAGGGGAGCTTTCCAATGCCAATAGGCTCAATGCCACCAATTGTCTTCAACTACAAAATTAACATACAAAGCTTGATAAGTTTTTTTTGCTGTCAAAGTACCATTTTGAACATTCCAATACCACTTCAAAACATCATTTGATTGAACTAGTTGAATATGTTCCCTTTGAAGTATGATTATGTAAGAGGACCATTCATCACCGAGAGAACCAAATAAACCCCGTTTAGATGCAAAGACCCATCCATTCAAGCACCAACCGACCCTTGTCCACACAACTATCCGATTCAAAGTAAAGTGACCTTTTGCATGCATACAATATATCAGAAGACTAGACAAGCATTAGTTATGAGGCTTACTAGTTACCAGGTCTTCCTTTATACAGATGGGGCAATCATTACCGGGAAACCAAGCTAACCACTCACATAGTGGATCAATGGAGTGTATCGTCACATTCCAAAAATCTGAGACACCCTCTACTTGATGTTGTCGTTGCCAAAGCCATTAAGAGATGGGCAACTGTATCATAAATTTTGCTTTAAGAATGCTACTTCATACAATGTTCCCAAACAACACACCAAAGACTCTTTGCTTGAAATGCTTTCACGAAGTTAAAGATATTTTTAAGAACCCAACTATTGAGGTCTTTCGAAAGATCCAATTTTTCCCATCCAATTTTAGTACTAACCACTTTGTTCAGAATCACTCTAACCTTATTTGTTGCCATAAAAAATATTTCCATAACATGTAACTTTAAAACATTCGCCACCCAATGAAATCGCAAAATCTTTCATTTTGTTTGATTAGATCGATAGACATTTTTATTTGAGATTTGGGGTGGACTACGACCTATGTTTTTTCATCTACGGAAGATGACGAGAAAAATGTAATATCGAGATTGGTTCTATGGCAGTCGTTCAAAATTCGAAAAAAAAAAAAAAAAAACAATTATAAAAAAAATGAATATAAAAAATACCTGGTAGCTGATGAATGGATAACCAACAGTTCATGGTAGATAACTAGAAGAATGTGAAATAAAATAAAGAATATAAAATATAACTAATAGTTGATAAATGGATAACATGTAGAATGCCGATGATAATATGTATTTAGGCATGAATAACACAAAGTTGAACCAGTTTAACTAAAAAAATATGAGAAATAAAAAAAAATCAAATTATTTCTTAACCATTTGATCTTATCAGCATAATCTAACCACAAACTATATAAATATACTAATTATATAATAAAATGTAAAGGTAATTTTATTCTCCACTCAAACTTTAAAATTTTAAAATATTGAAACGATAAAAAAAAGTTTTATTGACTTCAAAGTTTTCTTGACTTCAAAGTTTTATTGACTTCAAAGTTTTCTTTTATTTCTAGACTCTTACGTTTGAATTTCTTTTCCTTCACTTTTACATTTTAATAATTTTACGTTTGAATTTCTTTTCCTTCACATTTAGGATTTTAATAATTTTTAACTCGTAAATCTTATATTTATAGTATGCTTATTTTTTTAAATTATAATACGAGTCATTCAAATAGTTTTTTTAATTATAATACGAGTTATTTAAATAGTATGTTTTTAAATTATATTATTATTATTTTATTAATTTAAAGTCATTTTAAATTGATTTTGTATTTATGATTCTTTAAACATGTTTTATAATTTAGTTTTTTTTTGGGTTTTTTGGTTTGTTTGTTTGTTTTTATAAGTGTTTTTATTTGAGATTTGGGGTGGATTATGGCCTATGTTTTTTCATTTACGGATGACGATGAGACAAGTGTGTTGTCGAGATTGATTTAATGGTAGTCGTTCATAATTCAAAATAAACAATTACTAGTACGCCCACATAGTTTGTGGCTGGATCACGTCGATACGGATGGTTGAGAGATAGTTATGGAATGTAAAATATTATTTTATTCCTCATATTCTTCTAGTTAAACAGTTTAACTGTGAGTTATCCATGCTTAGCTACATGTTATCACCAACATTCTTCTTCTTATCCATTAATCAAGTACCAGTTATTTATTTATTTATTAATTTATTAATTTTTATTTTTATCTCACTAGTTATCTGCCATGAATTGTTGGTTATCCATTCATCAACTATCAGTTATCCCTTGATTGCCACCAATTATACATTCATCAATTAACTACCAATTATTTTTTATATTCCTTTTTTTTTAATTGTTTATTTTTAATTTTGAACAACTGCCATAGAATCAATCTCGACAGTACACTTGTCTCATCCTCGTCCGTAGATGAAAAAGCATAAGCTGTAGTCCACCCAAAATATCAAATAAAAACGTCTCTCGACGTAATAAAAAAAGAATAAAAAAAAAACTAACAGCCGATGAATGGATAACTCATAGCCGATGAATGGATAACCAACAATTCATGGCATGTAACTAGAAGAATGTGAGATAATATATATATAATAACCGATAGTTGATAAATGGATAACAGGAAGAATGTTGACGATAACATGTAGCTAAGCATGGATAACTCAGAGTTGAACCCATTTAACTAGAATAATACAATGAATAAAAAAATTTCCAAACTGTCTTCCATTCCATCGCTATCTCTCAACCATTTGATCCCTATGAGTGTGATCCAACCACAAACTTTGTGGGTGTGCTAGTATTTATGACGTCAATGTCTTATAATTTTGGGGTGGTCTTTCATCTATGGATAAGGATGAGACAAGTGTACTCTCTAGATTGATTAAATGGTAGTTGTTCGAAATTCGAATTAAACAGTGATAAAAAAAATAATATAAAAAATTTATGGCAGTTGATGAATGGATAACTAGTAGCTGATGCATGGATAGCTTGTAGTCGATAAATGAATAGCCAACAGTTCATGGCATATAACTAGAGGAACGTGTAAGAGAAAAAAAGAATATAAAAAATCACTGATGGTTGATAAATAGATAATTCGTAGTTGATGCACGAATGCTATGGTACTTATTGTGTTGTCTATCAGTGTTCACCAACCACAAATTAAGTGGTAGTGCTAATGGATGTAATCTAATTGATTTTTTTTTATTTTTCCTTATAATTGATATATTTCAAGTACTTAAACTAATATACTATGTTATATTTACATGATTTTATTGTTATAATTTTAATATGACATTAAAGGATATTGTTTTTTTAATAACTACCACATGGAGTTCTAGTGTTACATGGATTCCACATTACCATGCCACTAAACACAATTATGACACACGAGTTCAAAGAAAATTAATTAGGAATTTATATGATTTTTTTAGGAGCTCGACTGTCACATGAACTGTACATTACCTCAACTCCCAGATGTAAAATGAAGTTTGACTAAACCTTGTGCATATTAGCTCAACTCCTAGCTGCTAGATAGAGTTTCACCGTCACGTGGACTACACATTGCCATGCCATTAAGTTCATTTATCGCATTAGCTATTTTTTTTCTACTATCAGAAAGTGTAGTTATCACATGAGTTATTTAACTATCACAAAGTGTAGTCATCACATGAGTTATTTTTTGTTGTTGTTGTTGTTGTAATTGTTAATTATGAAATTTGAAGAATTACCATAAAATCTTTGGACATGGCATTTGTCTCATTCTAATGTATAGTTGAAAAAAGATAAATTGTAGTCCAACCCATAACTCTAAAATATAATACTTATCAACTTAAATATTATATTAATAAAATTATATTTTGATGAAAAATATAACTTATGGGCATTTTTAAAATAAGCTAAAAGTCTCTTTTAATTAACCACAAAGAACCAAATTAATGAATCAAGACATATAGACATCTACAACCAACTTTTGCCAACTCATAATAAGTTAAAATTAAAAGTCTCTTTTCATTAACCACAAAGAACCAAATTAATGATTCAAGACATAGAGACATCTACAACCAACTTTTGTCAACTCATAATAAGTTAAAATTATATATAGATTAAAATTATAATATAGATTAAAATTATACTAACTCAATTTTATTTTTATTTTAAAAAAACATTTAATACAATATCCACTCTATTAATTTTTATAGTAAGAAAATTATAATTTTATAATTTAATAAACCATTTTAATCCTAAGTCTTTTTTAAGAGAAACTTTAAAAGGTTTATATAAAACAAGATGTGCACAACCATTCATTTCAAAGAAAAAAAGGGAACGGAGAGTTCTTGCAGTTCAAAAATGGAGAAAACAAAACTGGTCCATGGGGATGACCAAAGAACTCCACAGAGAGTTTTTACTAAAACATCTAATGCCTGGGGTAGTGTATACCCTTATAAATTGCCGGCAGAGTAAAAGACAATAAAACATAAAAACTTAGTAAACCATTAAGGATTACCTGGGTGCTTCATAAGTTGAACAATCGATTCCTCCTCCATGGGGTGAGCTGCTGCTGCTGGAGTTTCGAGAGCCTTGCTGCATTGGTTCATGCTTACCAAGCACTGGAGGTCTTCTTGAATTTTGTCCCACCTTGCCCATCATTTCCCTGAGGTTGCTTTCAGTGTCATCAATCCTGGAGTCACGGTTACTGATCTGGTAAGAAGTGTAGCTGACCACTTCCCCCATACTCTTAACCTCCTGAGCAATTTCCTTGTTGTCCATAATGCCAATGGCCATCATTTAATATAAACACATGAGATTTTTCTTCAAATCGGCTATCCTAGCGTTCTCATTAGCCTACGCCATTCTACCTTGTCCAGGAGAATCAATTCGGGAGAAATTGCTGTGGAGAGCACGAATTGCACCAGCAAACACTTGAGCCTGCTTGTCAACAAAGAGACCAACGAGAATCAACCTAAGGGTATTGAGCTCCTGCAGGAGGGAGTCATGGTCTTTCTTGTTTCGGCAGGAGAGAGTGCCGATTGCACCTTCTTTCCACCCTGAACAGTGACAGCCCAATATCGAGTTACTACCTGCTATGAAGGACTGGTCGTCAATGGAGAGGCTAAGCCCTGAGCCAATATTCGAAAACCACAGAGAAACACCAGAATGGGTAGTGCATAAACAGGTGGAGAAAGCAGCTATGGCCAGTCTTTCCTTCACGAAAACCCTGGTGAGAGGAAGAGTTTCCCACGGGATTTCCTGCAACCAGCCTTCGTCGACCCCTGCAATGACATCCAATAGATTTTTTTCCGAAGAAATCACATAGCGAAGAGAGCCATGGCCTAGAGTAAAATGAGGATGAGGACGAGTTCGAGGAGAAGACATAATGGAGGGAGCGACAAGACCCAGAGCATGTGAGAGGCAAGAGTAATAAACTCAATGAAGGTGAGCATTAAAGCCTGCAGGGACCGAGGGATGGTAGGTGCAGTGGTGGAGCCACGCGGCGGAATGATGAAGAGAGGCATGATAGCTCGTTAAGGCTGGAGCCCTTCGCGATTGTCCATGTAGTTGATGCCAGCGGAGAGTGAAGGGCACGAGGCGGTGGAGTGGAGAGGGATGGAGTGATAAGGGATGTATAAGTCTTTGGGGTCTTCAGGAAAAACATTAGTCCCTTCGTGGGTATCCATGAAGGAGAAAATTATACAACAGGGGTAGAAACTTGAGTCCTAATGATCTATTAAGGAATAGGTTTGAGGTGAGGGACTTGGCCATTTAGGCAAAATTGACCTTGGGGTAGAGAGGCCCCCATGTTCGCCAAGGCATCAGCTGCTGAGTTGTTTGTGCGAAGGATGTGGAAGAATTCATAACGCTTGGACATGAGAGGAGTGATTTTGTTGTGCAAACGACGACATTTTATAGAGCCGGTGGTGTATCCATTAAGCATTTTATATATGACGTGTCGAGAATCTCCAAAAATCGCGATCTTCGAGAGGTCTTTGTTGGCTAGAATTTTCATTCCCTGTAGGAGAGCCAACCACTCAGCCTCGTTATTGGTCCTATAGCCAAGACCCCAAGCGAAGGTTTATTCAGCATGTCCTCTGAGATCCAAAAGAATCCCCGCACCTGCCACCTCTCATTTTAATCCTAAGTCTTATCATTCAAGTATCCACACTATTATTGTTGTTTTAATAAATCGATATTACAAATTTAAGCAAACAAATCTTAATAAATCGAGATTATAGACCGGGGGTGTAAGTAAAAGGTTTTGTGTTAGTCATGCCAATTTCTGTAACATAAATCCAAAGTGTTCTAAAACGTCCACCTGGCAAATGCAAAGGAATCGTCCAGTTTCTTATAGAAACTTCGTATTCACAGGGGTCTATATTGCGGGTATCGTTAATTGCTTGAATTTGCTAGAGTTCTTGGTTGTGTAGAGATCAATTCGCATCGGTGAAGCAGAAATGGCGTTGAACCCACCTTTATATTCAAATCGAATGCCGGAGCCCTTCCAGAACGAGGTGTATGTGCTCGTTCGCGAAGCCGTGGAATTCGAAGTCAACAAGATACCGGGGTACTTCCAAACCCTTGTCTCTATTTTGTTTCTTTCAGATTTGTAGTGAATTTAGAGCCATTTAGTTTGCGAAACTCGGCCAGATTCATGGAATTCAATGGTTTAAGTCGGGTTTGAAACGATATGTTGCAGAGGTTGTTAGATTGAGCTTAATTTGAGTAATTGATATCTTATTACCGAGCTGTTGCAGTGTTTGCCAATAACAGATATTGGGTTTTCATTAGAATTCTGCTCACTCTTTTCCAATATAAGAGATATTGGGTTTGATTAGAATTCTGGCTGTTTGTCTCATATGATAATCCTCGTTTAGTGAGGCTACCTCATAACATATTTTGATTCTCACTGTTTTATTTCTACTTTTTTAAAAACTGGCCAAGGTCAGGGATCGAATGTAAACTTCATGTATATTAGGCATCCAACAATGTAAATTCCATGTTTATTTGGCACCCACATTTCACATTTTCACCGTGGTCTTTCCAGCTATTTACGATTTTTACATCTTCACTGTCTTTTTGTTATGTATTTTTACTTATTTTTGTCCCAACGACCCAAGACACTTTCCCAATCACCATCTCCAAAAGGGATCCAACAAAGTATCTTAAGGGCCGCTGAATGATAAAATCCTTAGCGATCACATTCAGCGTTTATTTCTGCTTCCTTTTTTAGATCCGTAAAAGAAAAAGAAAAAACAAAATTTGCATCTCAAGCACTAGCAAAGTAATGGCAAGTCAAATAGGGCAGGCGATTTTTAATAAAATATGTAGAATGATAATTAAGATGAGATCTTGAAACATGTTTTCAGCCCTGACATTTGAAATTAACATAGTTTTTTATCAAATTTTGACATTATAAAAAACGTCGTGTTTTTTTTTTTCTGTGTAAAGCTATGTTTAGTTCTTATTGGGTGAATTTGTTCATAGTTTATTTTACACTGGAGATTGTAGCTAAATTGGAACGTGGATACAAATCACGTGACTTAAATAAATGCCCACTAGTCTGCTACTCTGTGCCTGAAAGAGGGTTTTTATTGTTTGTACAATAATTTGTATCATTCCAGTTTTATACCTGCTTAGAAATTTATACATCAGTTTGGGATCATGTTTACTTTTGTAAGTGAATCTGCCACGAAAACATGTTTAGCATGTGGGGATTGCCTGCTGTGTTCAGGGTTCAGTTTTGTCAATTGTTTTGCATTAAAGGACCTTTTAGGCTTGGGCTTCATTCAGTGGGAGATGAGATGAGACAAGATAATTGTATTAATGTCCAACAAATGAACACAGAAATAGGTCAATGGGACTAAGATAGTATATCCAGTACAGGTACAAATGGGAGTGCAAAGACATCTCCTAGGTCAATGCTTCCTTTATTAGATCCGTAAACGAAAAAAAAATCAAAATTTGCATCTCAAGCACTAGCAAATTAATGACAAGTCAAATAGGGCAGGTGATTTTTTAATAAAATATGTAGAATGATCATTAAGATGACATGTTGAAACATGTTTTCAGCCCTTGACATTTGAAATTGACATAGTTTTGATCAAATTTGACACTATAAAAAAGGTCGTGTTTTTTTTTCTGTGTAAAGCTATGTTTAGTTCTTATTGGGTGAATTTGTTCATAATTTATTTTACACCGGAGATTGTAGCTAAATTGGAACGTGAATACAAATCATGTGACTTAAATAAATGCCCACTAGTCTGCTACTCTGTGCCTGAAAGAGGGTTTTTATTGTTTGTACAATAATTTGTATCGTTCCAGCTTTATACCTGCTTAGATATTTATACATCAGTTTGGGATCATGTTTACTTTTGTAAGTGAAATCTGCCACGAAAACATGTTTAGCATGTGGGGATTGCCTGCTGTGTTCAGGGTTCAGCTTTGTCAATTTTTTTGCATTAAAGGATCTTTTGGGCTTGGGCTTCATTCAGTGGGAGATGAGATAAGACAAGATAATTGTATTAATGTCCAACAATTGAACACAGAAATAGGTCAATGGGACTAAGATGGTATATCCAGAGCAGGTACAACTGGGAGTGCAAAGACATCTCCTAGGTCAATGCTAAAAGCAGAAAAATATTGAGAGAAATCAGGACATGAAGGAGAAGATGTTGAAGTTTTAGGGTTTTTAAAAAAATTTAACAAACTTGTACATTAATGCAGATCAAATAAAATAAATACTGAAGTAAAAGTACAGCAGTAACAGAATACTAGATATTAAAAAAAATAATTTTCATCTCTTTTAACATTAACACTCTCTTAAGGATCACTGTGTTAAAGTCACACCACTAAAACAAAATATAACATGTAGAGCAGCACTAGATAAATTAAGGAACAAAAAATCTAACTGAAAAACAATTCTGGTTTAGACCTTCCTTATACTCGGATATACTTTCAGATCAGACCTTGTCTCTCAGAGACAAGTCATTAAAGGAACAAGTCTGGCCCTTACATGAGGGCATGGACATACCTGAGATAGAGGGAGAGGGATAAGATGCTGTAGGGTAAGGTTATACGGTTACAGTAGTAAGTGTAGCAGCTCAAAATCAAACTCCAAGATGATAACCAAGTTAGCGAACAACTATTCAACCCAAAACTGTCTAGGGCAGTCACATAAGAGACTACACAACCAGCGGTCCAATCAAACACAGGTAGAGACCATCTCATACAGCGCAACACAGGGCAGTGGTCTGCTCAAACAGCCCACACAGGGCAGCAGCCTGCTCTACCAGCCCAACAAGGGCAGCGACATGCCCTACAGGGGTAGTGGCCAGCTCTAACAGCCCACCAAGGGCAGCAGTCAGCCCAACAGGGGTGGCGGCCTCAGCAAACAGCCCATGCAAGGACAATGGCCCACACAAAACAGTCCAACAACAGTCCACCAGGATGGCAGCCCAAAGAAACAGTCCACCAGGATGGCAGCCCAAAGAAACAGTCTAACAACAGTCCAACATGGCGGCAGTCAACAGTCTACAGACACTCCGTACAGGTAGAGGTCTTCAACACAGTCAAATAGGCAGCAGCTGCATTAAACAGTCCACGTAAATGACGGCAGCACAAACAAACCACAAACAGCTGCAACAGCCCTAACAGGACTTAAATAAGGCAGACGGCCCAACAAAACAGATCCTAGCAGCAGAGAAATCCTCACACAGGTGGCGGCACACTTTCTAGCAGCGAAAGAGTCCAAGACGTCACCCATAAGGCTGCTGTAAAACCCTAGATCAGTCGCACAAAATATCAGATCTGAAATGTCACCTCAAGATGATCTCACTATGAAAAATTAGAATTGTATTTATAACCTCTTAAAGACTTCTAGAAGGATTCCCCTTCTAATTCTTCATTGTCTTAGGGTTTACTCAAGATGTCATACATTAAGGAGAGTTGACACATAAAAAATATAACTTAAAGTTGACTCAACATAAACAAAGGGTTAAGGTACCACACTAAAGGGGGCGCTAGGACCAACAAAGTAAACATAAGACCAAGTCAAGCACAAGGCTAACCACAAGTCAACAAGAGGTGTCACAACCAAGTGGGAAGATAACTCTTTTACCCACAAGACCAAGGTGCAACAATAAGGTGGGAAGACAACCCTTTTACCCACAAGACCAAGGTGTACCAACAAAGTGGGAAGACAACCCTTTTACCCACAAGGAGAAGCAACCAAACTTTTATTTTTATCTCTTAAGGTATGTGGTCCATAAGTGTTCCATAATTATTAGAAGTTTTTATCATTACCATATAAGGAAGGTCCAAACTGGATGATGTGATCCTCTCTGGTCCTCTGGACTGCTCCTAAGGTCAAATGTCAATGACCCCAACAAGGGGTGGCCAGTTCCTTGAGGAGGCCACTTAGCTCAACCATCTCGAGGACCTAGGAGAGGAGGGCATCACACATTGTCATCTCATCTTGGTTAATTCACCAAGATCTTCCTGGTTAATTGACCAGTACTATAGCTGCTGGACCTGCTTGGTCCTAGACCAAGAATTTGCTTGATTTCAGACCGAGATGTCTCTGTCTCAACCTCCAGGATTTGCTTGGTCTTTATGACCAAGCACTGTTTGGTCCTTGACTAGAATACCCTAGAGATAGATAGGGGCCCTAGCCACATGCTAGGGACTTTGCCATGGCATCAACCTGCTTGGTCCCAGACCAAGAACCCTAGTAGACTGCTGGGGGCCCTAGGGTACCTGCTAGGGACTTACTCTGCTTGGTTAACTGACCAAGAACCCTAGTTAACATAAAATCTGCTTGGTTAATTGACCAGGAACCCTAGTTACTCTTGCAGTTGCACTATCTTTAACAGAAGGGTTTGAAATTTCGAATCTTGTATTTTAACAACATTTTCAATTATGAAACAAAATAAAACATGATAGTAACGAAAAGGTGGATCAGTTAAATGGGAGGGTGGAATGGATTGGGATTAAAATGAATTTGCCACCATAGGGGTAGCCACGAGCTTACATTCCATCATTTGAAATCTCTTTAGAATCTCGATTGCATACTTACGATCCCCAAGGAAGACCTTATCTGAACTCTACCACACCTCTAAACCCAAGAAATAATTCATCAAACCAATTTCCTTCATATTAAAATCTTTGGCTATCTCTACCTTGCACTGCACTACGAGTTTCTTTGAACTTCCTAGAAGTATAAGACTGTATACATACAAGACTAAAACAAATGGATTAGAATCATCAAACAAATAGTAAAGATTATAATTTGTATCTATTTTAGAGGAAATTAAACCTAAAAAATACTGGTTGATCCTCCAGTGCCATGCACATGAATGCTTACATCAACCCATAAATGGCCTTCGTCAATTTGCAAACATGTTTCTCACACCTATGCACCTCAAGTCCTTTTGGCTGATTTATCTACACCTCCTCCTCAATTAGGCCAGTTTGAAACACTATCTCTGATATAAATGCTAACCAAAGATTGATGCTAAAGACAATGATTTTGATAGAGGTATACTTGGCAACAGGAGCAAAAGTCTCCTCATAGTCAACTCCCATTGTTTGGAAGAAACCTATAGCCACAAATTGAGCTTTGAATTTCTTTATGTAGCCATCTATTGCATGCTCAACCTTGCCCAACGGTGGCAGTGCAACCACCTAGAGTCAATAACTAACTTCCCCTTTGGTTTAGGCACAATCTCCTACACATCTTTCTTTATGATGGAGTTGTACTCCTCCTTCGTGGCATCTTGCCAAACCTATTGTCATGTTGCCTTCTCAAAACTAGAAGGCTCTGCATCAATGATGGAAGATATAGTAGTGCCACATTATTTGGAAACTTCTAAGGAGCATTACTTACTTGGGGTAAGGTCTTAGGAGCCCCGACTTGATATTGTGTATCCTGTAATGTGTAGGTAAATCATTTAGGCTTTTTGACTAAATTGGAGGGTAAATTGGCATCCATTGCACCTCTGGAAGCTCACTGATTTGAGACTGAGTTTTTTGAAATCTATAGATAAACCTTTGGGGTAGAAAGCTCCTCTACCTCATTAGCTTTGCATGAGGTTCTTGAGACTTGGAGGACCATGCATCCTCGTCTAACTTGACATCTTTGTTCCCAACTATCTCCCACTACGATGGAATGTAGACTCTAAGCTTTAGAGGTCTCATTGTGTTCCAAAAAGATACCATTTATTCTACAAGGTTCCAACTTCCAACTTAATTTTTTCTCCTTAGGAATATGATATATACAAGACACCCAAAAACAGGGAAGTGTGTTGCCTTAAATTTGTCACCTGTGAATGCCTCCTTCAGTGTTTTGTCCTTCAAAACTCTATGAGGACACTTGTTCAAAATATAGACCACTGTGAGACATGCTGTTGCCAAAAGATTCACGTGAAGATGTTAATCATAGACCATTGCCTTGGTAGTCTTTATGATGGATATGTTCTTCCTTTTTGTAACCCATTCTAATGCAGGTTGTAAGGCATTGTCATCTCCCTCTTAATCCTTGCTCCTTGAAAAATGTGTCAAACTCTTTGTAGGTTTAATTTCCTCCATTATCTGATCTCAACACTTTGATCTTTGTACTTGTTTGATTTTCTACAAGATCTTTGAACTCTTGAAACTTCTCGATGACCTCATCCTCAGTCTTCATGAATAAGATCTAGGTCTTTCGAGAGGAATCGTCAATAAATGAAACATAATAAATGTTACATGATAGTGAAGTTGAAGTCATGGGTCCACATACATTTGAATGTATTAGGTCAAGAATCTTTTTTAACCTATGCTTAGTGCTTGGGAAAGCAGTCTTTACATGCTTGTGAAGTGCCCAACCCTTGCACACATATGTGATATCAATATTGAAATTTGGCAATCCCTACGTCATGTCCTTTAAGATTGTCAGTGCTTCGTAGCGCAAATAACCCAACTTCTTGTACCAAAGCTTGCACAGGTTGTCATTATCATGCACTAGGGTTCTCATTGGATTCGCCAACAACCTCCACATACCATCCTTCTAAATACCTTTGGCCAAAACTCAAGTAGGATTTGATCATATCCTTCAGATGATGATCTGGAGGTGAAGAAACTAAACATTCTACATTTTTCGACCTTTTTTGGTTTTGCTACATTTTCAAATGTTGGAAGCTACTCCTTTAGGGGAGGTGAAGGCGGACAATCACCTTCAGAAGTTCAAGAGACTCGTTGGAATATGAAACCAAGGGTTAAAATTTGATGTATTAATATGTGCCATCTTAATGGAAATTGCCTATCATATCTAGTGTTTATTAGTTGTGTGTTTAGTCATTTAATTGTGTGCCTTTGTGAGGCGCCTAATAGTGGTATCAGAGCAATTTTGAACCTGTGGACTGTGCATAGAGTCCTAACTTGCTCCAGTATCCTTTTATATTTCTAAGGCTCTAGTCTTAGTTTCCCATTGTTTGGTTTACCTCCACGACCTGGTACCTCTCTCTCTTTGCATGTTTTTTGATCGCATAGGTCTCCAACTCGTGGTATTTTTTACATGAGAGTTTCACCTTCGCGCTCTGCTATAGGCTCTTACCTCTCCGGTATGTGCATAAACCCTAATTTCTCTATGTGGAGTTTTCCTGTACATGTGCGTGGTATCAACTAGTGGTATTTGTATCTTGTTCCCTTTGTCTGCACTCTTGAGGCTGTGCTTCACACATCATTGTCTCTATTACAACCTCCTAATTACAAATAGATGTCTTTTTCAAAATGTGATTCTCGTCACTCACCAAAACAAACAAGCCCTATGATGGAACAATAGCAAAATAAATATATCGGACTGAAGCAACACTAGTTTTTCTATCCTAAAGATTTTTCATGTTGCGAAAGAGAAAAGAGGGATGCATCTATCTCTGCCTTTGTATAACACAACGACCCAATAAGTGTTTGATCAAGGTTTGTTTTTTATAAGGTTGCACTCCATTATTCATTGATGCTTCGATTCTCCTCCTTTTTGCTCTAAAGTAATCCACACTCCAAATCTCACAACTTGAGTTCAGAAGTATTTTTCTTGAGCTGGGTGCCAAATCTAAGCATATAACATGGTATATGGGGAATTGGTTTAGGAGACCACCCTCAGTTTCCACCTTTTTGACTTTTACAAGCTCTAGTGTTGTAAGAGCGTAAAGGGAAGAAACTGGTATACGTCTAGTTGATAAAGACAACAATGTCTTTCAGGCAAGGAATATTAACACAATTTAGGTTGTGTGAGATCTTTTCACCATGACGGAGGTCATCTTGGAGCCACCTTATTCGGAAAAGTAGCCGCATTGAAGTGTTATATTGTGTTATTGCGGGTACATGAACGTTAGATTTCCTCCTATGTTGAAACTATTGGGTATCATTTTTTTTGTGAAGCTCCATATCGACTTCTGAATACCTAATTAAAGGCATTTGAAGGAGTTGTGCGAAGAGCCACATATAGTATCTAGTGGATGCATTTATGTGAGACTCCATCGTTTTGAGACATCCATCATGACTAGACTCCATAGTAAAGACCAACGTGAAGAGACTAGTGAGACTCCACTGTGACATCTCCTGCTTCACGTGTTGCACCGTGACCTAGCGCCTCCCTTTTGCTTCGAGAAGACTCCAACCTTTTATTTGAAGATTTTGATGATACAATTGATGTCGAGGATTGTGGTGATCATGCTTGCGTTGAGAGGAGACATGTGTGCTGGTATTGTGTGTGTGAAGATTTCCATCAGTGGGTAGTGTTTGAAGACCAAAACGTTGAGCTAAGACTACATTTTGTTGTGAAGATCTGCGAACTAAAACCCTAATCTCCTTAAGACTCTTGGCGTGGAGCTATTGCTTTCTTTTGAAGTTCTGTTTAAAGTAGTACTGCAATTACGTGCATGGAGTAGCGTGAAGCTGCTACTTGATACTGTGTGGAATGAATTGAAGAATGTTATTGCGTTTGCTGCGCTGGAGAGACCATCGTGTTGCAGATCGAAATTCGTATCTTTGGTGGTGTTTATTGGTTCGCTGCATGCCATCTCTGACTTAATCGATTTGTGGACTAACTTTCTTTTGTTGTAGTTTTAACTTTTGACATCTTATTCAACATATTTAGCAGGCATTGCTTAATGGTCATTATTTTCTACATTCAAATTGTAAGGTACGTGGTAGCTAAAATGGCTTAACTTAACATCAATGCCTTTTTATAGAGTTATAAATAGGTGGAAAGTAATCTTTGAATACTAAAATGGTGATAAAAGACTGGTTGGTGGACTTTTGTTTGGTATCATTTGTAAGGGATATAAGGAAGTTAAAACATCTGTGCTTAAATTTTTTAAAGAATTTGTAATGGCTTTTGCAAAATTGTTGTTATTGGTGTTATAAGGAGTTTTTGGTACAATTGAAAAGCATCTTTTGTAGGAATAAAGATTCTTATATTTTTCTCATAAATTAAAGCACTCAACAAAGGTGCTCATCTAAGTATCATCACTGAAGTACTTAGACGTAAAGCATTATAGTTTGAAGACTTGAAGTTCATCATTAAAATCATAGTAGTCATCTTTGTAACTAGTCTTTTTGATACTTGCAATTATTTTCGTGCAAGTGTCAAAATTGAAAAAGTTCAATTGAATTGTAATTGGGTGAACTCGACACCCCTCAAGCTGTTGAGTTTATTTGTTGAGTTTGAGTCTTGTTGTAAAAGGGCGGAGTTGCAAGAACCCATTCTCCATTTGAGTGAGTCTTTTTAATCACATGGCGAGATTAATTAGTTTGGTAGAGTTACTTAACACTATTGCTTTCCTTTGTCGACAACAATGTCATGGTAGACAAGACCACCCTCACTCATATCCGATATTGTGTACAAGATTCAAAAGACACTCTTGAGTTTCTAGAGTTTGAATCACAACTCATATGAGAAGAAAGACATTTTGAACCTTTTCTTGTTCAGAACATTCCTCTTCATGATTTTGTTAAACAACTTGCACATAACGACGCCACTTCAGAATCACATAAGCAAATTAGAGGCCCCACTTCAAAAGAAAAAGAGAAGGAAGATGATGATATGCATACAAAGGTTCTGCTTGTTCCTTCCAAGCCCATCATCAAACCTTGGGAAGAGACTAGCCATAGCAAGCACAAAACCGGTCTTGGTTACAACAAGGAAGTGATAGTTAACATTTCCCGATTTCTCCAAGCCTATCTAGTTCTAGAGTGTTGGATTCTTCAATGAGATTTCATCTTCATTTACACGTTCAGAG
This sequence comes from Pseudotsuga menziesii, assembly GCA_001517045.1. Lineage (NCBI taxonomy): Eukaryota > Viridiplantae > Streptophyta > Pinopsida > Pinales > Pinaceae > Pseudotsuga > Pseudotsuga menziesii. The sequence continues at coordinate 1,141,388 of LPNX010322218.1, forward strand.
GTCAACATGCCAACACTAGTATCGAGTTGGCCACATGAAAAATCAGTGTTTTGATCTTCATCCTTTTAAGCATTGCGGAAAACATACGCACTCATCAGACATATGCTTCATTTTGAAGAAGCCTGCAAGAGAGAAGATTCATTTCGGGTGGAGCGCTTCTTGGCAATGGTTGTCAACAACCAAGAAGATATATATGTCATACCAGAGAGTTCATTCACAAGTATTAACACATCTTGCAGTGGAGAGATCTTCTTCTCCTTACATTGTTCCTGATAGGGGGAATGATGAACAGTCAGAAACAAGCGAGCGAGAACAAGCATGCGGGAATAAGCAAGCCTGCATCAAATCCAGATCCTTGATCCCGCCACACTCAGTTTTATAGCCAAAGCTAGAGTGAGAGCCATGGCCCTTGACTATCCATTTAGTAGAATATTGCACTAGATTTTACTAACGTTTTAGAATGTTCCACCAAGAACCTTTGAGCCTTTGAGCCAAGTTCCATAGTTTGTGGTCAAGTTGAAACCACTCGGTCAATAGAAGATAGTCATCTTCTACTTGCCTTTTGGAATGTTCCACCAAGAATCTTTGAGCCTTTAAGCCAAGTTCTAGAGTTTGAGATTAGGTTGAAACCACTCAGTCAATAGAAGACAATCATCTTCTACTTGCCTTTCAGAATGTTCCAGGAACCTTAAAGCCTTCAAGCCAAGTTCTAGAGTTTGTGGTCAACCTTAAATCACTTCATGGTTCATGATTTTATCGTTGTTGAGATCAAGAGTTTGTGGTCAGCTTCAAACCACCCACATAGGAAAAGACTTCAACTTTTGCTACCCCCCTTTGGTTGGTGGTCAACCAAGACCACCATGCACTTGTACTTAGCAGGAGAAGTCAACTTTTGCTAACTTGGTTGGCATAATCGGATTGTTGAGCCTATTATTCATCTCTCCATTCTTGGACTCATAGACACCCCTTCAGATTAAGGGGGAGTTTGTTGGAAACTAATCCTTCAGGGGAAGTGAAGGCGAACAATCACTTTCAGAAGTCCAAGAGACTCTTTGGAATATGAAGCCAAGGTTTTAGAATTTGATGTATTAACATGTGCCATCTTAATGGAAATTGCATTCACACCTATCATATCTAGTGTCTATTAGCTGTGTGTTTAGTCATTTAATTGTGTGCCTTTGTTAGGTACCTAACATCAACCAAAATCTTGCTTGGCAATCTTTGTCAAAATTGTAATTTTGGATAGTTGAAATTGTTTTTAATGCATAAATTGATTCAACACCCTTGAATACCCCTATTGTATCTGAATTGTGCAATTTCAGATGTTTGTAATTCTATCAATCCAAAATGATTATTGCTGAATTTTTGTTCAAAAATGTTGATTTCCTTCTCGTTATTTTGACAGGCCATGCAAGGACCAATTTGTAGTGCGTTAAGTCTAAGGGCTTGTTAATCATCAAACTCAACAATACATCCTAGGTCTATCAACACTGAAATTGAAAGTAGATTCTTAGTTTTGTTAGGTACATATAAAACACCACTAAGCTCAAGAACATCACCAAAGGGCATTTGGATTGATATGGAGCCCACACTTGCTATTGGATATGTGGCATCATCACCCAACTCCACTTGTTTGCTTGCATCTTGATCCTGTGGTCTACTGAAGGCCTTCGTATTGAAGGGCATATGTTTTGATGCTCCACTTCACATGCCATTTGACACTAGACATAGCGTTAGATGAAAGGCACAAGACCATGGAGAATGCTATCTCCAACTTTGATGCAATTTTATCTAGTCCATCAGAGGCTTCTGCACTTCCTACAAATTGCTTTTATTGTTGTGGTATGTACTTCCCCTTCTTTTTAGGACATTGATAATCATGGTGGCCAAGCTTTTGACTCTAGAAACACATGACGTGGCTTAAGCCCTTCTTATCTTGATTTGAGAAACTTGAATTCTCATTCTTTCCTTTATAACTTGTCTTGTGTTTGTTATAAGCATAATAATAATGATAGTCGTATTGAAATGTCAAAGGGCACATAGCCCTTCACCTTGTGACCATTTCATGTGTATAAGTATATTGTCATGAGGCTTGTTGTAATCATCATTCTTATCAATTATCTATTATTCAATATATTTTTCTATAATTGCAAAAATATTCTTGCAATTTCAGTGATAAATAATCTTGTTTACTCCATCTGGTATTAGTGCCAAACTCTTGGATAGTTTGTTGTTAAAATTTAACAACCTATATTTCATGCACTTACCGTTGTTAATCGTTGCCTACCAATAATTAGTAAAGTTTGTATTGCAGTCATCTATGCAAGGTACAACCATTTTACCATCCCATGCAACTATATATTTCCATATGTTACCTCTCGAACTAACATATGTGATTAAAGTCTTGAAGAAGCAAGCTAGCTGAGGGGAACCGAGAGGAAAATGCCAACGTCACCACACCAATCCCCTTTTGCACTTTTGGCTAGCTCTTTTCCAACTCAAGGGGGGCTTCCCTAAATTAGGATTACTAGAGCAATAGGCAACAAGTGCAAGGCGAAATGAAGGTTAACTCTAGCAAAATGTGTCTTATGTAGCAAAGAAAGTAAAGTTGACGGGAGGATAAAGGAGATCACTCCAAGGACTATTGCCAATCTAATCAAGGACAAAATGAAGTCTAACGATCACCAACTAAAAGGGATTTGCTTAATAGGTCACCGAGAGGGAAGGATTGTAGTTGCTAAACTAGACCCTACTTGATGGAGTTGACGATAAATTGGGTATATAAATGAAGGGATTGACTAAAGTATCCACTTCCTTTCTAGCTGTTGGGGTGCACCTTTAAAATAAGGGTTTATGATTGCACAATCCAAATGAAGGTAAAGATACAACACATAAATCACATAAATCCCATATAAATAAATATGCAAGAAAGAATGAAATAGAGATTTGCTTAAGTCATCTTTCTCTAATGAGGTGCTAACACCTTTCCCAATGGCCCAAACAAGAAGCATAGAAATGGCAACATAAAAGCACCCCATAAACTTACAACCATGATGCTCCAAGCAAGATAAGCGTGCCACACATGAAGAGAAGGGAATCCTTACAACAAACTTTGCTATATCGATTAAGTTCAAGAGAGAGGGAACTCCAAAACTCCAACCATGTTTTACAATGAAGAGGCCTTCTCCTTATATAGACTTATGAAGCAAGAGTGGTTCCTATCCAAGCGTCAAGCACATGCTTGGAGAGAGTGCGCTACGTCTAAGAAAGTTTAGTCAAGTCTTGATCTCATGCATAGAGAAGTGTGCCATGTCTAAGAGGACATACGTCACATGGGGGGGGGATTCCCCTTGAATAAGGGGATTATGCCCCCAATAGGTGGTGGATATAATATCAAGTAAAGAGGAAATCCCCATCCAAAATCCAAATATCAAGGATTTTGGGCCCTAAAATTACGAAATTATGTCTCCATAATTCAAAATTTAGGGTTTTAGATATGAATCCCATTAACGAAGGAATGCGGTCTCAAGAATTCAACAAATAAGGGATTTTGGTTCCAGGGGATGCACCGTGCATAGTTTAAGGGGTTAAATCGGTCTAAATAGAGTATGCCCACCATTGTTTAAGGAGGGGCAATCCACATAGTATAAACATCCCCCATCAAACAATACTTTACAATAGTATAACATGAAGGTCACCCCAAGGGACCCTATGCCATGTGTAATTGATTATGTTGTGTTGAGATTTAGAATTTGAATTAAGTCATCATAGTCATCTATTGGATTTCCCTCATTCAATATGATGGGTAATACTATACACTTGTCATTTTCTTGGCCCAAACTTCAATGCAACTATACATGTATTTGTGCCGTATCAATTGTCATTGCAAAGTCATTGTACAACTTCATACCATTACCATTGGACATACTGGAAGTTGTAGCCATCAAGTTCTGGGGTCTAGTTGGATTTCTATCAGAGGAATACATCACAACCCCCTTTTGGCGTTCAATCCCTCCCACCTAGTCGTTGGTTCCTCAGTTTCTTTCAACAATTGCAGCCTTGTCCATACACCACATACCATCACCGCATGTTTGTACATCCGTATCGTTGCCACTCAACTTTCAATAATTTGTTTTAACTTCTTTTTAAGGGACAACTCTTGAAAGACACACCCCACTATCAAAGGGGCATATTTCTGCATTTTATTATTATTTGTTCATGAAGGATGTATCACATGATGATGTTGTCATGTGGCTTTTTGTGCCTTCATTTGAAGGAAGAGTAAGAGAATGGTTTTATGATTTAAATGAAAAGATAATTTTCTTTTGGGAACTTTAAAGTAGGTTTTAGAGAGAAATTGGGTTGACAACTTAACAATAAATCAACTATGAGTGTCATACATTTGATGCTTACCATGAAAAAGAAAGGGAGATAGGACCTAATGTTGGCATGTTATATTGACCCCTTGAAGCTTCTCTCGGTTGAACTCAATGATAAATACGAGGCATTGGAGTATTTTGTCGAGTTTAGTGAAGAAAAATAGGGTGAGTTAAACCATGAGGAACATGAAAAGGAGTTTCAAGATTGCTTGGATGACCAGCTTTTTCTTTCATCACATGAATGAATTGCACATGAGATTCTAGATCAATATGAGGAAAAGTGTGATGAAGAGATCAAAGACCCTATTGCATCTTAAGAAGAAGAATTGAATATTGCGGCTTGTGGCAAAATTTCTATTGAGGATGATGTATTTTTATCCTAATTTTTTAAAACCTTTGAAGTGTCAAATATTAAAGTTGGTTCACGTTTATAAGTCATACTTCCACCTCGGGCTTCTAAAGTCGCCTCATAAAAACTTTATATACAAAAGGATAGTGTTTGTAAAGAAAAAGGCCAAACCCAAGATGGTTAGCAATGACAATTTACATGTAGATGTTAAATAGTGTAGATAATATAAGATAATTTTATTAATGTCAACAACTGAAGAGTCAAGACATTGGCTAGGTAATCTTGAGAAAGGACAACAAGAATTAGGGAACAAAATTGACAAATTAATAGAAGATTCCAAAAATTGATGGCAAGCCCTAATAAGAATGAGAAATTAACAAAGGATGAATCATTGAAGATACCAATTGATCATAGTGAAAGGATTGGCCAATTATCTGAAGGGTAGAGATGCATTATTTTCACAACCCTTAGTCCACCAAAGATCACCACCAAGCCCGAAACCTCCAAATACAAATTACGTAAGGTATCTAGATAACACGGGTTATCTAAATAAAATTAAAATCGAGATACCTAAAGATGATGGATTAGACGATTATCCTTAGAAGGTGATGCTTACATTTGGTTCACATGGTGGTCAAAGAAAACTAGTAGTTTCTCAGTTAACTAGCAAATGTTCATAAAAGATCTTAAGAGGTTTCACGATGATGAAGAAGATGACTATACATTCTACAGATGATTGGTAGTTCTAGGCTTCTAGCAACTCGATTTTCCAATCTTATAGATGATCAACTACTAAAAATATATATTTTAGGATTAAAACCCATTATCTGCAGTGAGCTAAGGTTATTAAAGAGACCTAAAAACTTGGTTGAAGCTAGAAGTATCACAAAAATGATCGAAAGGAAGTTGATTAGTCAACAAGAGGTTGCTTTTGAACTTCCAAAGCATACTACCGGTTACAATGATAGTAAATATCATCACTCAGAAAAGGGCAAAAGGAAGGAAAACAATTGTTGCAGATGTGGTAAGAATTGGACCACAATGTGAAGAATCCTCATTACACTAATTTAAGATAGTGAATGTAAAGGGAGAAGTCTCAAAACCAGAAAATGAAATTATTGTAAGCGACAAATCAGAGTCCAATAATGACAACACTACCTAAATTGTCATTAGCATCAATGCAATTCTCACCACAAAGTAAGATTGAAGATATGGTTTCCCAAAAAGAAACTACTTCTCAAAAGGAACAAACTACAAAATATATTCCATCTCACCTAAGGGGTTGATAAGACCCACGGTCTAAATAAAAAGGGGCAAGAAACATAGTCAAACATACAACAACATAATGAAGGAAAGTATGTTACCAAGGTGCATCAAGGTTTCATATTCAACAAATAGGTTGAAAGACTTGAAAATATGATGCATACGTTACAACAGCCTCACCAACACTCAAGTCAAGCCCCTACAACCAAACAAAGAGAAAGATGATGCCACCAAGAAAGCACACTAAGCTAGAATCCTATTTACTATGCTTTGAGGACAAAGCATTCCTTAAGAGGGTGGCAATGTTATAATAATAATAATAATAATAATACTAATAATAATTAGGCTAATGAAAGATCAAAGGGCACATAACCCTTCACCTTGTAACCACATAAATGCGTATAAATATATCGTTGTGAGGCTCACTGTAACCATCATTCTTATCAATTATCTATTATTCAGTATATTTTTTCCATTATTGCAGAAATATTCATGCTATCTCAATGATAATTAATCTTGTTTATTCCAGTGTCCTTCCTTACTACCCCCTTCATCCCGTTGATGGGTGCTAGATTCTGCACTTCCTCCTCTATACCTGCAACAATCACAAATCTTGTCTTGTCCTGAATGAAATCATCCCATCTCTTCTAAAAGGTGGGAAACTTATCTTGGGCACAAACACCCCGGACAGAATGTTGCCAAGAAGATGAAAACCCATTCAAGGCTATGGGTACTAACTCTTCACTCTTGATCTCTTCTCCAACTGCTGCACACTGATCATGGAGTTCAGTAATTTTGATCAAGTAATTGGTTATGGTATCTTTCTTTTTCATCTGTGTGGTTTTAAGCTTATTCATTAAAAGTCTTCCATCTGATGTTCTCACTCTCATATAGAGTGACCAGAGCATCAACATCACCTTTCCCATGGTCTTCCTGGTGATGTGAGGGATTGAGTGATCTTGGCAATCTTCTTTTTATAATTTGCCAATTGCACGGGATCAGTAGCCCTACAACCTTGGTCTCCACGAAATCCCAAATATCATGCTCCACCAACAACAACTGTACCTGACACTTCCATAATGAAATTGAAGGGACCTTCCAATTCGTCTTCATATCTGAGACTGAATGTAGTTATACTGTTGCTCCAGGGACACATTCCTAGACAAAAGAGATCAGCTATCTTCTGTTAGGGTTCCAAATAGCAGCTTAGGCTTGCTAGTGAATGGCACTTGTGTAAGAGATGTAGAAAACTGTCCCCTTAGTCTAATCTCCAAACTTCTTTGGGATTAATGTCACCCCAAGGGGAGAGCCCTTATGTTTGGACACCTGTCTAGCAAACACAACTATCACCTTAACCTTGGTGCCCAAATCAGTGCCTCTAGATGGGGCCAAAAAGAGAGTTTGATTAAGTCAGCATTAACAGCAGTCTCAATGCATGTCTATGTAGTGATGAGGTGATAATTAAACAGTGTACTAAACCTCTGTTTCACATTAGCTTTAATCATAAATGAACTGTATATTTCACCATTCAACAGTATGCTAGAACAGTAATGCTATTGGTGTTTTGAAATCGCATCAAAATAAAGGTTGTTTTCAGTTCTGTGTTATAAATAGATTAGTACTAAACTCAACATTCAAACTCAACCTGAAAACAGTTATAAAAAATATGCAGTACCATAAGTAATCATCACAGTTGGTTATTGTAGCATTGAAATATCAGCAATAGATATGTGTTAATGTTAGTTTAAAGTCTTTTAAGTTCACAATGTTTAAGGCCTTGGAGGGAGGTAAGTTTGTCCTGCAATTATCAGCCTAGTCTGAAGTTATGTTGACAGGGACAGGGTATGGAATCAGCCCTAAAGGGGCTCGCACAACACCCTAAACACCTCGCTGGAGTGTGAGGAGGCAGCCAATGAGGAGGGCGAGTGCTGTTAGAAGGGTTGCTCTGGTAAAGAGGGGAGGCGGAGCTGCTAGGGGAGTTGCGCAGGGCTTGGCCCAGCTTGGATGAGGCCTCCCTTAGAGCTGGAGGTATAAAAGAGGAGGCCGCAGCCCCTATTAGGCCTGAAACTTGTAAAAAAAAGTTTTTTCTTTTAGTTTTTTAATATTTTTTGGTATGCAGACCTAAAACTAACCCTAATTAACCATGAATGCAATTATTTACACATGAAAAATACTGGATTGTGATAAAGATGACAAAATTGTGTTTGAGGAATGATACTTCAAGCCCTAGGGCAGGAGGGATGTTGGCCGGCCTCTCTCTTGGACAATTTCTCTTTCCTTCCAAACTAGGGCATCCAACAACAACCTCCAGGGTTGGATGGAGGAATCTAATTTAGGCGAAATCAGAGATCCAAGGCCCAAACAAGAGAAAATTCCCTTAAGGGAACTTTTTCTACCATTCAAAAGTTGATTAAAGGCTGGTAAGAAGCCCTAAATCAGAAAAAATGCAGCATTACAACCACCATTCAATCATCAAAGAAGCATAGACTTACCAATTTTACCAAGAAAATCAATCATTGAGTTTGTGTTAGTCCAACAATGTTAGCATCAACCTTGCATGTGCATAGAAACCCTAGAAAATGCATCCAATATCCACTTCAAGCAAAAGAGAAGATCATCCAAGAGGTGCGCCTCACTTAGCAAGCCCAAGAAGGGTAAAAAAGTAACATCATAGACTTTTGTCCCAAGTCTTGTGCTTTATAATTGAACTTAGAATGAATATTTATATCCATCTTAACACAATATATATATATTTTTTATATATTAGAATGAATAGAATGAACTTACTAGTTACTTGGGTTTATGGGTAGAAAGTTGTACTCTATGACCTTGTAGATGTGTTTTATCAATGTGACAGTGGACTGTGGATTACATCTTTGTAAAGTTACAGGTGATACCTTTTTTATATATTTAATATATAAGAACTTTTTTTATGAAAAAAAAAATATATATATATTTTTTATTATCAAACTTACATGTCTTAATTTGTCAATTTGAAATTAAAACAAAACAATGCTAAATATGACAAAATCAGGGCATGTCACCCACATGTTGGGGACTAAGCCCCAAAACCAACATAGATAGATGAAAAATACTAAAATAAGTAAGCCAAGGCCTCATTGTGACTGGCAGAGTGAGCCAAGGAGAACGTTATACCCCTACTAACCACAAAATAATGAATAAAGTCCCTCGACGTCCCCCTTGCCTTAGCTTGACGCTTGATTAATCATGAAGACATCAAGGGGTCGATTTGGTTAGAGAGGGTAAAACTAGCTACAAAGAAGGTCCAAGTGGGGCGTGAGAGAGGTGATGGACTTAGGGATGACCTCCCTAGATGAAGCAATAGTCCCCTAAAAAACAAGGGTGGTGGTCATGTGACTCAATGGCTCACCTCTAGAAGCTGTGAACACCAACCCCAGGGCTAAAAAGCCCCCAAAAGGGCAGTCAACAATGACACTCAGCCATAGTACTTCCAAGAATAAAATCAAGGGGCCCGGTTATGGCCAATCATAAGCAGGAGCCACACACTGGGCCTTTTAGCCCTCCTCTACCAACGACCTGTTGGAGCATTGAAAACTGTAGAGGCATAATGTTAGGATATTAAGACACTTAAAAGTTAGTTAAGATCAATTTGTGTAATATATCCGTTAGGTAAAGTGTGTTTTTTTAGTATGCATTTGTAAATATTCTAATCCAACGGTCACGATATGTTCTAGACATAGAGTGATCCGATGGTTCAACTTCTCTTAGCTCATACCTACCCTTGATCCGTGGCTTAACACCCAATTAGTCCATGATCTCTATTTAAAGAGCATGGAGGGTCCTTGGCTAGTTGATCGATTATGAGAAGGTCGTTTGTAACTTTCTTTCTTTTGCATAATAAATTGCTCCAAGTAGCGCTATTTGGCTGGGGCCATGGACTGTTTCCCTCTCGAGGGTTTTAAACACGTTAAAACATCGGTGTGTTGATTTGTGATCTGTTTTGTGTGAGTGGCTGCTCTTGGTGTTTGGTCTTTTGGGAGTACCTTGTGTACTCGAACATGGTATCAGAGCGTTTATGAAGAGCCGCTTCTGTTTGTGATCTAGATCTTGAACCGGTGTCGCTGAAACTTTGAAAGGGTTTCTGGTTCTGGAGTTTCCGTGCATTTGTGGCCCGTGGGAGTTGTTCCATTGCGTCCGGAGCGCCGTTTCCATTGAGGAATAGTTTTCGTTTCATTGAAAACTGTTTTCGTTTAATCTAGAAACACCGATTTCGGCAAATCTGAAGGTATAATGTTACAGTGACGGATTTGTTTTATTTAAAAAAAAAATCTCTCATATGTTTATCAGTTCTGTTATTTAGATTTTTATTGTTTTTAGTCTCGGATTGTTGCCTTCCCTGTCTGTGTATGCTCTTTGCCGTGCACCTTGCGCGATCGCGGTGAATCAGAAACAGAAAGGGAAAGGGTTTTCTCGGCTGCATATGCTCTTTGTCGTGCACCTTGTGTGATCGCGACGAATCAGAAACAGAGAGAAAACATAGACTTTCCGGGTAAGCTAACGAGATCTAACCCCACAAGTGTGGAAAAGTTTTTTTTTGTTTTTGTTTTTTGGTTTGTGGTGTGATTTGCAGGAAAAAGAAGCAAGCATGGAAACCGAGAGAGAAGAGTAAAAAAAAAAAAAAAACCCCTTTCTCATTTCCTTCTTTTACGTACCTTTTAAACTTAGCTCACTTAGTCCAAAGTAACCTTTTAAACTTAGCTCACTTAGTCCAAAGTTGCTTTATTTCTTAATAGGTCTTGAGTTCAAGTCTTATTAAGTTACTTTTTATTAGTGCATGCAATTTCTATTTTTAAGTTATTTTATTGTAAAAGTGCATCTCACTTAAAAAAGAAAAGAAAAAAAGAAAAAGTGAGTCACTTAAGTTTTTTTATTGCCGCACTATTTAAAGTACCATTATTGTAAAAGTGAACATCACTTATTTTACAAAGTGATTCACTTAAAAGCAACTTTCTTGTAAGTAATTGTGAAAGGTTCATTTTGGGAAGAAGGGGGTTCTTTTTTTTAGTTGGTCAAGTTAATATCTGTCACGTCACTATTGGAGACATCTTCAACATTTTTTTTGATCAAGCATAACTTCATCATTCAGAATCAGTTTTTAGTGGCATTTTTTTTGAAACAGCCTAATGTTTTGAGCTCTTTGCATCTAGACAGTTAGTTTCTGTTTTTCAGCCATTATTTTACAGTATGGCCACCTCTTGTGATATTCTACTTACTAGTTCTAACTATTTCTCATGGAAATCTTGTATGGAAGATGTTTTACGAAGTAGGAGACTTTTCAGAATTACCTTTAGGAAAGAAACAGAACCCACTGATGATGATAAGAAAATAAAATGGGCAAATAGATGTGATTTTTCAAATAAACACAATGAAATTCGAGGTTATCAACTTGAGAATGAGTTGATCTCTTTGAATCCAAGTGATTTTTCCTACATTCAAGATTATTTATTTAAGTATAAAACTCTTAGACTCTTATGTGAAGAATGCAAGATTAAGAAAGAAGACAAACAATGTATTTATCATATTCTTTCCAAACTTGGACTTGCATATTCTATTTTTGTATCTACATTTTACTCCATGAAAGAATCCTTGACTGCAGCTAGCTATCAATAGCCAAGTCTTGAATCTTTTTGTGATTCCTTAATTAGAGAGCAAGATAAGTTCATTCATCTTGGAATAATTAACAATGCAGATACATCTGGGAAAGCCTTATTGTCCCAACAGAAAGAAAATTCCAAGCTTCCCAAGAAATATAATTTTCGCAATAATAAGCCAAACAAGGGTCCCAAACCCTCTCAGTCAGCTCCTTCTTCAAAAAGTGACAAAGGATCCAAGCCAAAAGGAAAGAAGACTGAGCGTCATTGCAATTTTTGTGAGAAAGATAATCATGATGAATCTAAGTGTTTCAAGAAGATGTCAACCTTGGAAGCAGCAATGAAGAAGCACCACATTAGCCTAGATTCATCTTCAAAATCTACCTCTCATGGACATGCACTTTGTGCTTCTGGTTACTCTTATACTGCATTGTCTTCTTCTACTTCAAATGAATGGCTCATTGATTATGTGTAATGTCCTCTTTTGCCTAGGCATTGAGGACCAATCCGCTAACCTATGTGATTCCTTTGGGTTCGAGCGGGGTACTGACAGTCAGGGAACCAGTTGAAGACTGATGCCATCTACAGAAGATCTAGGGCATCAATGTTATATCACCATTGGGTCGAATAGGGCCACCAGAGCCAAAGGCCACCTGCATGCATGACATTTGAGCATTGTTTAATGATGCATGCACTCGATTAAGTCTCCATGCGCATGCATGCAAGTCAACTGCAAATTAGAAGTTAAACTGACCTAATTAGGTCAAAAGTGAAGGTTTTCGTAGTTGAAGGTTATAAAAGAAAGATAAAGTGAATGGAGAAGAGACTGTGATAATTGATTTGTGGAGTCGAATTGGAGAGCTCGGCGAGCTAAGTTGGGGTTGAGCGCATGCTCAGCTAACTCGTGTATTTCGGCAGTGAAAACTATTTGCCCTAGTTCATCACAGGTTGGATCATACAGGTTCAGCACTAGTTCATCATCAGGTTACATTCAACAGTTATTTCAGGAGGTTGATTATTCATCCAGCCAGAGGGTTTCACCGTCACACCGTGTCACCGTGATCAGAGACAAAGCAAGCACATCATCCGGGCTCCCAGTAGCAGCTTATTTATTTGAGCTATATACGGGTATGTACATGCATTGATTTCTCCTATTTTATAGCATCTTCGTATTTTTCTAGGGCACATAGTTGCATGCATGCAAAGTTCGGGGTTTGCTTTCCTATTATATCAGTTTGGGATATCATAGTGGTATAAGAGCTGGTTTTCCTGCCAGCCGGAGTGGAAATCTATTGAGGGTTCCATTTCATTGTGGGAGTTGAATTTTATAGACCGAGGCCGTGAGAATTTTCGCTTCTTGAAATATTGATAAAGTCGATTTGCGGACAAATTCTGTGGACTTGGATTGCTGATGCAGCAACAGGGACTTAGCCGCTTAACATCTAAAGAACCTGTACTGGCCAAACAGAGTGCCCAGCTACCGTCATTCTTAGTCAATTATATGAAAAGATTAATGAGCAGAGCAATGGGGAATTGCAAATGAATAACATAAGTGAGAGGAAATCATAACAGAGTCCGGTGCTTTATTTCTGGAGTTAAAACTCAGAATATATACACAACTAGAAGGTCTCAATTTCGCTTTTTCTTACGAGATATTGGATTATTATGCAGTTCTAGGTCGTTCACCTGTTTAGGCTTCTACGCACCTGTGTCTTGCGTCTTTTTTGCTGTACGTGTGCCTCTTCTCTCGTATTCAGCGCTGCCTTCGGACTCATCAAGCGCGAACCCCCATTCTCTCATATTCGCGCCTTCTGTTAAGCGACTACAGCTTATTGTTTGGGTTCTCGTTGGGAGATGAACAGTTTGACGGTTCAATTCCTCCAACCATTTTCAAATTGACTCGTGCGACCCACCAATTGTCACGAAGGCATCCCAATCCACGTGATCTGCAACCTAAGTTAAGTTGTGTTTACTCCCGCTCATAGCATTTAATGCTGCTGTAGTCTGGGGATGTTTACTAGGAGCATCAACATTATCAGATCCACATTCATTTCATCCCATTGGGCATTTATTTCCCAGCTGTGATCTGCTAAATATGGTGTCCGTGGCTTAGATCGTCACAGCGCCTGGGTGGCAGTGTGGACTTTAAGAGGTTTACTTTGTCTTATTTTATTATTATTTTTCCTTGGGATACACTTCAAGGACTCAGTCATTGGGAGGCTCGGAGCCTTGGTTTGCGCTTTGGAGTTTGGCAATTCAGGTTCTTTTGAGGCTAGGATTACAGTTTGGAAGACTTGGGAATTGTCGGGTTCAGAGCTAAGTGGCGGATCTTTAAAGGTTTTGTGTGCAGGTCTGATCTTTGGAATTTCCATATATTCCAGGCCTGATTTCTCCTTGTATTGCTGCTGTTATTCATATAAAGTGGAGGTACTGTGGTTACATTTTACATTTTTTAGTCTGAAATATTATATGTCATCAGTCTTGCCAGCTGTGGGCATGCAAAAATTATAAATGAATCCAGGAGACCCATACAACATTACTCACAGGAGACAGAGGTATAGGGACATAGATTTGGGGAACAGAGAGTATCAGTTTGAGAAAGGCAAAGAAACAATGGCCGATGATGATAAAATAGCTTTCAATAGTCTCATATCAGCCATAAAAGAACTCACTACTGGGCAAAAAGGAATGATGAACACCTCCAGGCAAATGACTGAGAAGAATGGTCCCACCCCACACAGTCCCTTGTTTCCCAACAGTAATAGGGTATCCACCAGTAGTACTAGGGAGTACGTATATACCAACATGCAGAGCCATCCACATATACACAAGCCCTTCCGACCTACCATGCCTCAATTCTTAGATAGTCCAGCTGTAGTGCCTCTAGCACAAGCAAAACCAGAAGAACCCATGAGTGCCTATCTGAGAGAATATAGAGCTTTAGGAGAGGACTTCCATTCAGCTATGACCTTCACTGACTTTTGCCACTTTAAAAGTAAGAACAAACCCAAAGCTTACAATAGGCCATTTACCCAGAACTATGAGTTACAGCGCACCGTAGGGAAACTGACTATCCCTACCTTTGAGGGCACTCGAGGTGGCCCAGCCAGGAATTGGGTACAGAAGTTGGATACATACTTCTAGCACAACCCCATGATTGAGACAGATGCCATTAAATTGGCTACTTTGCATTTGGATGGAGAAGCACGTGAGTGGTGGTATCACGGGTTAGTGACACTAGGTCACAACACCATCACATCGTACCCAAATTTTACACAGAGGCTCATTGAGCAGTTTGATCGGAAGGATCCTGAGGTCCACTTTAGAGAGCTGGCACAGCTCAAGCAGACAGGTAGTGCAGATGCATTTATTTCAGAGTTTCAGAGGGTAGCAGTCATGGTGACAGATATATCAGAGAGCATGTTCATTATGTTGTTCACTGAGGCTCTCATTGAACCCTTACAGGGATGGGTCAAGTCTAATAGGCCCACCACACTAGCAGATGCCATCAGACGGACTAGAGATTTACATGATGCAGTACCCAAGGTTAGGCTTCCTCCCAAACCCAATTCCCCTATTGAAGATGAAGAGAGGGAACCTGTCCAGAAAGAATGGCCCAAGAAATAATGGATGGACAATAATACCCGACAGGACCTTAGAAGAAAAACGTTATGTTTCACTTGCCAGGAGCCATGGGTACCAGGTCACAGATGTTCAGGGAAGGGAAAGGCTTACTACATAGAGGCCTATTCTGACAATGGGGAGGATGATGATTATCCGGATCAGGAGCAGAGAGAGACACCAGAGACAGTTAGGGAGTTGCCGCCTTCAGGAGGTACCATTGCTACCATGACAGGGGTTCCTAGATTCAACACTCTCCGAATCAGAGGTACCGTACAGGGTCACAGAGTGGGAGTGCTGATAGATGGTGGGGCATCCCACAACTTTATTGATGCTGCATGGGTTAAAAGGAGAGACATTCAGACTGAGAGTTTTGATGGGTTTTCAGTAGCTGCAGCAAGTCACACCATGCAGTGTAGTCAGAGGATTCCTCAATTAACAGTAACACTTGGGGAATTATACAGTAATGGAGACATTCTATATGGTGGATGTACCTGACATGAAGGTGGTATTAGTTCAGTGGATGTATTCCCTAGGGAAGTATTCCACAAACTACCAGACCATGGAGATGGAGTTCACAGGAGCAGAGGGACAGAAGGTAGTATTGAGAGGGATGAATACCTACCCTCCCACGCCAGTGACATCACACAGGATGGAGGCAGTACTCCCACAGGGGGAAATTGAGGGAGCAGCAGAGTGTTTTGTTACCTTCAGGAAACCACCAGATAAGGCCACACAACGTCCAGCAGTATTCGGAGACCGTCCAGTAGGTCGACCTCCAGATAGGGGATTTGAGAGCTGCCCCCCCCTTGATGATGAGGGGCAATTGATTCTGATTTTGGAGCGCATCCTAGAGGTGCGAGAGCGGAAACTGCGGAACAAAATCATCAGAGACTACTTGGTTCAATGGAAAGATCTGCCTATAGAGGAGGCCACTTGGGAGACAGAACAGGTATTGCAACACCCAGCTTTACAGTTGCTTGAGGACAAGCAAATTCGAGCGGGGAGGACTGTAATGTCCTCTTTTGCCTAAGCATTGAGAACCAACCCGCTAACCTATGTGATTCCTGTGGATTCGAGCGGGTACTGACAGTCAGGGAATCAGCTGAAGATTGATGTCATCTACAGAAGATCTAGGGCATCAATATTATATCACCATTGGCTCGAAGAGGGCCACCAAAGCCAAAGGCCACCTGCATGCATGACATTTGAGCATTATTTAATGATGCATGCACTCGATTAAGTCTCCATGCGCATGCATGCAAGTCAACTGCAAATTAGAAGTTAAACTAACCTAATTAGGTCAAAAGTTAGGGTTTTCGCAGTTGAAGGTTATAAAAGAAAGATAAAGTGAATGGAGAAGAGACTTATGTGATAATTGATTTGTGGAGTCGAATTGGAGAGCTCGGCGAGCTAAGTTGGTTGAGTGCATGCTCAACTAACTGGTGTATTTCGGTAGTGAGAACTATCTGCCCTAGTTCATCATCAGGTTGGATCATACAGGTTCAGCACTAGTTCATCATCAGGTTACATTCAACAGTTATTTTGGGATGTTGATTATTCATCCAGCCAGAGGGTTTCACCGTCACACCGTGTCACCGTGATCAGAGACAATGCAAGCACATCATCTGGGCTCCCAGCAACAACTTATTTATTTGAGCTATATACGGGGATGTACATGCATTGATTTCTCCTATTTTACAGCATCTCCGTATTTTTCTAGGGCACATATTTGCATGCAACTGCATGCATGCAAAGTTCAGGGTTTGCTTTCCTATTATATCAGTTTGGGATATTACATTCTGGAGCATCTTATCATATGGCTAAGGATCAAGCCATCTTTTCTACTATGCATCAATGTAACACCAAACAAATATTTGTTGGTGATGATAGTTCTCTAAGTGTTGTAGGATCTGGATCAGTTCCAGTAGAAAATGGTCATTTTAGTGATGTACTATGTGTTCCAAGAATTTCCTGCAATTTGTTGTCAGTCTGTCAAATCACTCATTCTAGTGAAGGTAAAACTGTAACGTTTACACCTCACCAAGTTGTAATCAAGGATTTTAAAGATCCTCAACATGTCCTAGCTACCAGAATTGTTGATGATATTACCAGGTTGTACAAATTTAACAACTTTGGGTCATCACCTTTTCCTTCAGTTTTTGTTGCTCATAGTGATAACTTGAGCAAACTTTGGCATGAGCGATTTGGTGACTTAAATTATTGCTCATTGCAACAACCATGTAAAGACAATATGGTGATTGGTCTTCCGAGGGTATCTTGCAAAGATGGTGTTTGTTTCGGTTGTGTACTCAGAAAACATCATCGAGACATTTTTGACAAACGTGCCTCTTGGCACGCCTCGGTTCCCTTGGAGCTTGTGCATAGTGACTTGTGTGGTCGTCTTCCATCTGCTTCCTTTTCTGGTTTCAAATATTTCTTAACTTTCATTGATGACTACTCCAGACACACTTGGGTTTATTTCCTAAAACTTAAGAGCGAAGTATTTAACATGTTCTTGGCCTATAAGGCCCTTGTTGAAAAACAATCTGGTCATCAAATTTTATAAGTTAAGATCTGACAATGGAGGAGAATATGTTAACAAAAATTTCACTACTTTCTGCACTGAACAAGGAATCCAACAACAACAAACTGTTCCATATACACCACAACAAAATGGTGTAGCTGAACGGAAGAACCGCACTTTAAAAGAAATGGCTAATTGTATGATCCAATCTAAGGGACCAAGTCTTCAATATTGGGTTGAGGCCATAAATTGTGCAAATTACATAGTTAATCGCACATCCACTAAAGTTTTACAAGGTATGACACCGGAAGAAGCATGGAGTAAAATTAAACCAGATGTAAGTCACTTCCATGTGTTTGGTAGTGAAGCATGGGCTCACATTCCGGATGAAAAACGGAAAGCATTGCAGCCTAAAAGTGAAAAGTTCATATTTGTTGGATATTCTGAAGATGTAAAAGTTATAGATTTCGTCAGCCACATTCTCATGATATAATCATTAGAAGAGATGTTAAATTTGATGAAAATATCTTGGCCTGCGAGCCTAACTTGGCGGGTGTGCCATCTTTGGCCTGCGATCCTGATTCGACGATTGTGCCGTCGTCTACTTCCAACTTCCTTGATAGGTTTCCAACTCTAGTTTCTGATGAAAATCCACCTCCGCCCGTTCATGTTCCTCCAGTTGCACCAGCACAAGTGCTTCCTCGATGGGTCCGTTCAACATGTGAAGCAGCTGGTGATCCTAGAGATCAACGCCATACACGTTCTCAGTTTCAATGAGCCTCTACTCTTTTGGCTCAAGTTTCCAAGAATCATGATCCATAAACTTTTGCAGAAGCTTCAGGAAATCCAGATGGGGATGCAGCTATGGATGAAGAATATCATTCTTTAATGGCGAACGATACTTGGGATCTTGTTCCTCTTTTAACAGGAAGAAAACTTGTCAGATGTAAATGGGTCTACAGAACTAAGTATGCATAAGATGGAAGTGTTGAAAGACTTAAGGCAAGGTTAGTTGCCAAAGGTTTTTCCCAAGTTGAAGGGATTGACTACAATGAAACCTTTGCTCCTGTCGCAAAAATGAACTCCATCCGCCTTGTTCTTTTCCTTGCAACCTTACATAACTGGGAATTCCATCAAATGGATGTCAAGTCTGCCTTCTTACATGGTGATTTACAGGAGGAAATTTACATGGAACAACCTCCTGGATATGTTCAGAATAACTCTAGCCTTGTCTGTCGCCTTAAGAAATCCTTATATGGCCTTAAGCAAGCTCCTAGAGCTTGGTATGTCAAAATGGATAGCTTTCTCCTTGACACTGGTTTTTCTAGATGCCATTCTGACCCCAATGTCTATATCAAGAAAGTAGGAAACCATCTCATCATACTTATTCTTTATGTTGATGATCTTATCCTTACTGGTAGTGACCCTAAACTTTTAACCCATGTGAAATCTAGTCTTAAGCAAAATTTTGAAATGCCAGACTTAGGACATTTGCATTATTTTCTTGGTCTCCAAGTCTTGCAAACCAAAGAAGGAATCTTTCTTTCCCAGTCTAAGTATGCTCTTGACCTTCTTCGTCGCTTTCACATGGAGGATTGTAAACTAGCCCCTTCTCCTTTTAGGTATGGAGTCAAAATTTCTGCCACTTGTACTTCCCCTGAAGTAGATGCCACCTTGTATCGTCAGCTTGTTGGTAGTCTCTTATACTTGACTCATTCCCGTCCCGACCTTTCCTTTGTTGTTGGTCGTGTTGCCCGTTATATGCAAACACCTCATGAAAGTCACTGGAAAGCAGCAAAAAGAATATTTCGATATATTTGAGGTACAATTCAGTACAAGGGGGAAACCTTTGTTGGTTGGTTTCACTGATTCAGATTGGGCTGACGATCCTGATGATCGAAAGTCTACTGCAGGTTATGTTTCAGTCTGGGATCTGGACCTACCACTTGGGCTTGTAAGAAACAACAAGCTCTTGCTCTTTCTTCAGCAGAAGCAGAATATTGAGCTGCAGTTAATGCAAGTTAGGAAGTTTTATGGCTTCGACAGATATCTTATCAGAGTTTGGATTCGAGCAGCAACAACCTACTCCACTTTGGTGCGACAATCAAAGTGCCATCAAGCTTGCCAAAGATCTAGTTCTACATTAATGCAGCAAACACATTGAGCTACATATGCACTCCATCAGAAATCTTGTTCATGATCGTGTTCTTGAAGTGCTCTATTGCCCTACAGATGATCAAGTTGCAGACATCTTCACCAAGTCTCTTACAGAAGCGAAGTTTTCTAAACTTCGATCTATGTCAGGAGTTCAGGAATGTGTCATTAAGGGGGTATAGGCTCTAATGCCTCCTTCCTTCTCCTAATAGTGTCACTTTTGTAAATCCTTCAATCCTATCCCAAGTTGTTATTAAGGGGGGATGTTAGGATATTTAGACACTGGAGCTAGTTAAGATCAACTTATGTAATATATCTGTTCAGTAAAGTGAGTTTTTCTGGTATGCATTAGTATGCATTTGTAAATATTCTAATCCGACGGTCACGATATGTTCTAGACATAAAGTGATCCGACGGTTCAACTTCTCTTAGGTCATACCTACCCTTGATTCGTGGCTTAGCACCCGATTGGTCCATGATCTCTATTTAAAGAGCATGGAGGGTCATTGGCTAGTTGATTGATTATGAGAAGCTCATTTGCATAATAAATTGCTCCAAGTAGCTATTTGGCTGGGGCCGTGGACTGTTTCCCTCTCGAGGGTTTTAACCACGTCAAAACATCAGTGTGTTGATCTGTGATCTGTTTTGTGTGAGTGGCTGCTCTTGGTGTTCGGTCTTTTGGGAGTACCCCGTGTACCCGAACACGTAACACCTTCAACAACCTATGACAGGTCAACAATGCTTTTCTCAAACACAGATCTTGGGCATCCCACCCTTGAAACCTAGATTTTGGAACATTTCATAAACGTGCTTAGATACCATTTCAGCAGATTTTGCACTTAGAAAATTACTACTAAAATTACACAACACACTGAAATCAGGAAGAACAAATACACAAAGTAATACACTGGACTGAGAATAAAATATGCATCTCTATTTTTTATTCAAAAAATAGTAACCTAATGCATGGATGGATGAGCCAAGTGGAGTGCACCTCTAGTGGAGATGAATTGATGCATGTGTCCTTGTAGAGATCTGCATTCTAGCTAAGACTGAGAATCCACTTGTATGAGTGCTTAGTCTATCTAGGGAACTGTGCCTTCTAGTTCTGACTAACTGCACATGCAACTACTAACTACAGCAAAACTTAGAAATAGAACTGAACCTACAAAATATGGAAAAACATCTAAATTGGAGTTGAATTGAGGATGGTGCATGGCATGCATGTGCCCTCTGTTTCTCACTCCTTCATAAATGCCCCTGCACTCTCATTAACTGCTGTATATGACTGCTGAAGGATGGGCATATTGTTGTTGCTGTGTACTCTGTTGGAAGAGGAATTTGCCATAGCTAGAACACAGTTCGAGTTACGTAAGTAAAAACTAGCACTTTCAACTGGCATAGATCTCATTGCTTACACAAATCTCATGGCTTCACTTAATGCTTTACAATCAACAAAAAACAATCTGCACAACAATTCACTCGTAGCTCTCCAATGCCCTTGTGGCTCTATAACTCATGCTCACATGGCTTTGACACCATATGTAAAAATTAGATGCTGAGGACCATAGTGAAACATTAAAGATTAAAGATATTCATGGACGTTGTGACGCCTAAACACATGAGATATGCACAAAATTTCACAAATAGGTCATATAATTTTCAATTACAAGTTTGTTATTTACCTAACCAGAGCATCCTTACTATGTATTAGACTTTATAGTATAAATAAGGGTTTAATGACTTTGTTTGCTACTTAAATCTTAAGTTAGGGTTTTTGCACCTTTAGTATTATAATTAAGGGTTTCTGCCCTCTCATATGTATCTCTTCATTTTATAAATACAATTAACTATTTACAGGTGTTGATTGGAGACATCTTCAATTGCTTGGATTTGCATCCACTCCATTCTTTTCTTTTTGTATCTTTATTTCTGTTCTTGTTTCAGTCATTTCATTATTGTAGTTGCAGTTCCATTTTGGGTATTGGGACAATGCAAGTTGGTATCAGGGTGTTACTTGATTTTTGCACTTGTATTGTTTAAAGAAAAAATCCCTAAGAGGGCCGCAATATTTAGGAGGGATTTGAAACATTGAAGCAGGATATTTAAAATGTAACTTCAGATCTAAAAAGTACTTGAAAAATTAGGTGGCTAAAAGAAAATTCATCCAAATTGGAGGTTGGATGACTTAAATATCAAAGTTTGAAACACTGCTATTTTGGGTGTGTTTCTGCTTCAACTGCAAGTACAAATTTGGGTTTCTCAGCGACTTATCAGAACAATGACTCAGGTTTGGCTTTCCCATTGATAAATTCATCTTCATAGCCTTGTATTGATATATCATCTGCCTTGTTTGGGTTTGTAATGAAAAAGTTATGAACGTTTAAAATCGAGCCAGAGCATGTTGCTGTTATTTAGGGCAGCAAAAACCTTGTGTACTGCAGGGCTCATCACTTTTCATAGGCTATTCAGATTGAAGCCAGATCAATGGCATTTAAAGGAAAATTTTCGTGACTGCAATTTGATATACTTCAGATAAATATTCATCGAGTTGTAAACTCTGAAATTTTTTATCCATTGTCATGCTCAAAACCCCTATGAGGATAGGAAGACCATAACAACTTCTAATTGGGGTTCTTGTTTATTTTGTATGAAACCCTAATATGGCATATTAAAAAATAATAGTCTAACTATTTTGGATGTATGTGATAGGTTCTGTATTTCACTCAGTGTTAGAGTGAATATACTACATAGTAAGAAAATAGATTCATGTATGGCTGTGGAAGATGTTTGTGAAATTGGTATGGAGACGTCTTTGTGTGAAGATGACTACTGTGATCTTCTTTTACTGAATGTACTTTAATAAAATTATCTTATCTTATTTTATCTTATCTCTATGATGAATCTCTATGTTAGGGTGATTTGGAAGAGGCAAAATTGATTTCCCAAATTCTTTATTTTCCTCCCTATGATGACTTTCATGATGAGCCTATTATACTGGTTGAAAAAGAAAACATAGACCAAGTTGTGAAAGAGACCTTTCAGTGTGAATCATCTGTTTTGGAAACATTTCTCTATTGCAACCACCAACTTTTTACATCTATGTGGATGATAGCTTTGGTCACTTGATTTTTAATGTCTTGGCCTAGACATATTAGGATCCTTACGGCCATTGTGATTATCTTAAATAGAGCACAATGAGTTCATTCAGTTCATTGAAGAAGTTCTCATTCTCAAAGCTTGTATCCATTTGAGTGCATGCATGTGACTGTCTTCGAGAAAAGGCATTTGTAAGAAGAAGAATCACATGGCTGAACTAGTTTTTGGTTTTCAGGTTTTGTTGACAAATTCTTTTCAAGGGGGAGGGTTTAACTAACCACCCCATTCTTATGGGGTATTAGACCATGTGCATAAGCCATTTTTTTTCAAGGAAAACATCTAGGGACAGCCAAGGTATGCTTCCCCACATTCATGGATGGCGTCTTGAGTAAACTGGTTGGTGTAGACAATGCACCCAACCTAGGGGGATTTGAATTGAGCACTTGTCGACATGGACTTGGACAAATGCATAACAACATTGGTGATAATCGGTTGAGCTGAACCCTTGTCGACAACTGGATGGCATCTTGAGTAAACTGGTTGGTGTAGACAATGCACCTAACCTAGGGGGATTTGAATTGAGCACTTATCGACATGGACTTAGCCAAATGCATAACAACATTGGTGATAATCGGTTGAGCTGAACCCTTGGGACATGTGCATGAGCCAGTTAGTGTGTAAGCTCATGTTTTTTTAATAATGTTATATTATTTATAAAATGCCACCTGAATATAAATAAGGCCCTAATGACTTTGCTAGTGACTTATGTTAGGGTTTTTGCATCATTAGTGTTATAGGTAGGGGCTTCCTCCCTCATGCATCTTTATTATTTTATCAATGTGATCCACCAGTGAACAGTGTTTACTAAAGATGTCTTCCTTCGTTACTCCAATTTGCAGGTGCAATCCAATCCTTCGTGTGTAGGTGCCCCCATTCTTTTCTTTGCTTTGGCTCTTTATGTATGTTCATGTTTTGATTATTTCCATTGTTGCAGTGGTAGTTCCATTTCTGGTATTGGAATGATGTAAGTAGATGAGCCATTTTGTGTGTAAGCTCATATGCAGAGAGTTTAGTCCCTAATAAGGATATTTTGTTTAGGTACACAACAGAGTTACATATATATAAGATATGAGTGTTATATTAGAATGTGAGTATGCATTCTAATTTTGGCCAATTATCCAGCGTCTTACATATTTTCTGTTTCATATCTTCTTCGACATTGTATTCTATCTTTCTCACCAAGCTCACTTTCCTTATCCTCTTATTGGCTAGGTTTTCTATGAGATGTTCTCTTACATCTCATGCCATCTCTTTATATATGACAGTAATTTCCCTCACATTCATACATATTCCATTAGTCCAAACTTCGGTGCATCGCCATTTATTTCCCAACTATGTCCTATGATCTTAACTCCCTAGTGAACATCAATATGACCAACACTTCTATGTCTTAATACATGAGGACTTAGAAGATTATGTTGTTGACCTTAACAACAATTAATCATTACACCAGACATGTAGTTTGAAGAGTTCTTTGCCATCTCCACTTTGATGTTTTGACTGTCGATACAAGATAAAGTAGTTTGATTCATCTTACCAGGTTTTAAAGGGCCCAGCTCAGCTTACAGATCGGCACAATAAAACTCTTGTAATGTTTCTATTTAAGTCCTGAAGAAATATGCTTCTGGATTGAGCCATTTTAAGATTTATCTTTTTGCTTGAAAATGCACTTAAGAAAAGGGTAGGGGACTAAAGTTCTGCATCTCAGATATTCATTATAAAATAATCATGAAATTCAAAGATTCTTGTTATATTAATGTCATTTTAAAAGTTCTTAAAACAGTGAGTTCGCATTGACCTAAGTGCCCAGTCTGATGTGCATTAAAGTGTTCTCAAAAGAAAATTTAATTCTATTAAATTCCTTTGGTGGAGAAAGGCATGTCTTGGTGCTTTTGTTCTAGTTAGACATTGATTTTCTTTCATGAAAGGAAAATGTTTTGAATTTTCCAAATGAAGTTCTATGAATTGCATATACTGAAGTTCTCCTTGTATCTGTCTAATTAGAGCTTCAGGAGGCAAAGTCTCTGCTAAAGGGATTATTTACTTGACAAATGTCCGGATGGTATTTGTTGCAAATAAACCTGTTGGGAACTTTCAGGCTTTTGACATGCCCCTGGTACTGTTATAAACTTCAGTTATGCAATATTTATTCTGACATCATGCTCAATGTCTAGTTTCTATATATTGATCTTGGAATGGTAATCATGATCTCTGCCTGCTTTTCTTGCTCGTTCTCATATTGTGTAGCAAGTTGAAATATCTGTCATTTTCATAGATAAAGTATGTATAAGGAGCTTTGTTTGTAGGCTAATGTGGTTGAAACTTGGCAACTCGACCTCATCTAATACTGCAGTTCTCTTCATTAGTATGAACAGAGACAATGAAATATCATTCTACATGGTTAAAAATATGAGGACCAAGGAACCAGCTGTACTTGTGATTTAGGGAACAAGTCCTCCTTAGTCCCATGAACACTATGTAGGTTTGTTAAGCATGGACAATAAATTTATTTCCTTAACTTTATTCCTTAACATTATAACAAATTAGCTTATTAAAGTCATCATAAAATTTCTATGGTATGTGACACTGGCAATATTTCTTTGAAGGCTGGATTGGCTTCTTTTCTCTTTTGAAAGATCTACTTATTCCTTTTAATCTTTCAACTACATGGACTCCATGGAATTATTAAATTCCAACGCTTAGTTTGCAAGAATTTTATTTGATAAATTTGATCCAGGGAATTGAGCACATAAAGTTCTAATAAGCTTAGAGCCTTATTTTCCTTACAACATCATTGGATGCTTATGTATTTCATTGTTTAATGTACTATAAGTTTGTCTTTTAATATCAAATGGCTATAATAATATAATTGCACTGCAGATAGGAGAAATAATACTTTTGAGGTTGTTGTCCGCCGATTGCACACCAGCAACAGAAATCTTTTGAAAGCTTTCTCCTCACTTGAGAAAGTGGGAGAGGTGTGACCTTGGAGGCAAGCACAGAGCCAGGTACTGTCACCTACTCCTAGCTCCTCCGTTTAGGCTAACTCCTAACGAAGCCAAGGGGGGTAGTCCCTAACAAAGAGTTTCTATGGCTCAATGTGTTTAAGTTAAGTTTTAATGTTCGAATGATGAGGATGGGTGTTGTTTAGGAGTTATTATGATGAAAGATGATTATAATTATGAAAATTTGAACACAAGACAAAGGCAATCCATGTTGCTGTACTGGATTAAAAGATGAACAATATATCAAGAACTTGTAAAAATAAAGTGCATTCACAGACAAAGATTTTATAAGTTAAGGACAAATGGTCCAGATCAATAATAATGCATAAAATAATAGACCAGTGCCTTATGGAGTCGAAACTCTGCAATGCATAAAGAAATAACAACAAGTCTTGAAATAAAGCTAGTGGATATGTTATGCGAGTGCTCTTGGTACGTTTTAAAGATTTTAGTGGTCTTGTTTATTATGGCTTTGAAACGAAAAAGGTATCAGCGACCAACAGGGAAAGTGTTCAAAGTCATTCCGTTCTAGACATGTCGGCTCGTCCAGTATCTTGGGTTGGTGTCCTGGAGGATTGACCAGCTAGCCGTGACCCTAAGACAACAGGGAGTTCCGACACCCTTACTAGGAATAGACTTGAACGCTTTCTACAACGCTGGTGCGTTGGTTATGGGTAAATTTTTTTATTAAGTTGTTATTGCGATCTTAGCAAGTTCGTTCACCATTTTGAGTATGAGCCCAACTTGAAAGTTGGCAGAGCATACTAGGTGAAGGATATCAATGAAGTAAATTAATTAGAGGGAATGTGAGTTGAAAGATTTTATTAAAAGAATTAACTAAACCCTCCGACAGAGAGCGCTCTTGACTTCGTCTTATGACAAAAGTTCAAGAGTTTTATCTATCTATATGTCTAAGTGCAAGGATGATGCAAAAATTAATATGCTCTCTGACAGAGAGTGCTCTTGACTTGGATTTCGGCAAGTTCAAGAGACTTAGAAATTTATTAGAGTTAAAAAAGCAAAGTACATAGAAAAACTGAAAAAATTAGACAAACTCTTCGACAGAGAGCACTCTTTAACCACCTTACGGTGAAATTCAAGAGATTTTGGTTCTTTTTAAGTTTTGCAATATTATATCAAATGACAGTAAACAAAACTTGAACTAACTAAGCAATGAAACAAGAAACTTTTCTTTTTTCAACTTTTATGAAAACAAACTTCTAAATAATGAAACTACTCTTTCTTACACTACTCTAGCAAATTATTATGCAAAACATGAAAATACAAGAGACGATACAAGCTTCCCCCAAATGGGGGAAGAGGGGTGTGGTAGCCTTTATCCCACTTGCTTTTTATTATCTTTTTTTACAATGCTTTCTTTGACTTTGCTTTTGCTTTCTCCATAAAGAACAAGGTGAGAAAGGGAGGGAGAGAAGAGGGGAATATTTTGTTTTTTTTGCTCTTTGCTTGCTTCCTTGCTTGCCTTTAGCGTTTGGGCTTTTCTCGATTTTTCTTGAAAGTAAGAGCTTTAAACAATTGAAACGTTATGTGTTAATCAAAAAATTAAAAGAAATAAAACTACAAACTAACTCTTAAAAAAGGGGAAATTTCTACGGTGAAAAAGGAGGAAAGGGAGAGGAGAAAAGGCTATGAAATGGGAGAGAGGAAAGGCAAAAGGAGGGCTGTCCAAAAGGGTAAAAGAGGGCTGCAAAAAAGAATGAAATATGGCTGCAAACTTAAGTGAAGAAAGAGGGAAAGAGGGCAGCGAAGAGGAAACAAGAAAAACAAGCCAAATAAGGCAATGGGAGGGAAGCCAAAGGATAGAAAAAGAAGACTAGGGCTTCCTATAGTAACTGGTAACCAAAGGAAAACTTTCTTGTGGATGGAACACAAGAGATAGAGATAGACTCCCAGCGTTCTTTTTGTATTAAAAGAAGACGATCCCTGTAGGTTTTGGGACAAAAGTTTGGTTGCTTGCAGCCTGGGATAGAAGCAGCTGAGCTCACACCCTTCTTCAACCTGTGAAGCATGATAACACACCATAACTCAATACAAAAGTGAGATCAAAATAACATGCTAGTATGCTAAGAAAATTTAATCAAGATCAACATTGCGTATGTACTGATTACTCATGTCCATCAAGATACTAATTTACTTCGCATAAACAACAAAATTGAAGCAACAAATTGCTATTCTACCGTGCCAACAATGGCCTTCTTGAGCTAGTAAATATTATTTGATCTCATGCAAGTATTAAAGAAATAGGGGTTAGAGACAATATCACCTCAACCATTCGAAAGCTACCACATGCAAGAACTCGTAGACCTCCAAAGTATAATCTTTATTAACAATTCAAAGCAAATGCTTGATACAATTTTCTCAGAGTAACTCTGCTACAAAGTTCCATGCTCAAGAAGGAGGCAATGCCATCCTTATATAACAAAATTAAGCTAACCTACAATCCTAAATCAAATCGGCAATGAGGAGAGCCAATAACAATCAAGATCCAATCAACTCCATGTTACAACAGGCTGGAGTACGAATCCCTTCAATAGGTAGGTCGAGTTGCAATGAATGGGATGGGGAGGTGGCCTCCACCTTGGCAAGGCGGCTCCCATCAACCTCTTGGAAATATCACCACCCAATATGGCAGCTCCAAGTGTCCACGTGAACCAAAGAGAAACTCTACGTGAGCTTTGAAAAAGATACGGTTTTGAATGAAGGGAGCTGTGAGTGAGTTGAAGTGACAGAAAACTGATGGTTGGAGGAAAGACGAGCCATGTAGTGGCCATAAATTAAGGAGATTCACCTCCAAATCAGCCCAAACTCCAATCTAATGCTGACGTTAACAACATGCTTGGCGTGAAGGAATAAACAATATTTTGAAATATATTAAACGCAATAAACCAACCCTTGGTTTATTTATGAGTGACGTGGATATAAAGGGGATCCACTCCTCTGCTAGCTCACGACTTACCTTCATTTGACGTCACCTCCTTTTAATGAAATCATGACCAGCGTGTGTATTAAACTTACCTTCACGTCATCCACTCCATCAAAACATGAGCACCTCTTATAATGAATTCGCATGCCATGATATACAAATGGTTTATGATATTATGGTTTTAAAACATATGTTTAATTTGAGAGGGGACCACCCATTCCAACGTGTGTTCTTTCATATCCTCACGTCACTCCTCATGAAATAATTCGTATGCATATGCCATGTTTTAAAACATTAACATTCAACGTAGAGGGGCCCATCCACCCTACTCACATAAATCGCATCCTCCAAACTTGCTAGCGTGAGGTTCCACCACTCACGTCACTCTCCTCTCATTAAATCCAACTTTGATTTTTAAACCAAAGTTTATATGCCATGCACCCTAAAGAAGAAACGCATGACTATGCCATGTCATCTCCACCATTTTAAAAATCAATTTTGACTTTGATTTTGACTTTTTGAATATTTAACTTTGGTGCATTCTGTCCAATTTTAGCATTTAAATGCTATTCTGGTGCTCAATTAGCCGATTGATGACTTTCGGGATACTTCTGCTGGCCAAATGATGGTGAAAGTGGCCTCAAGGGTAAAGATGTTGCTCCAAGCTTGAAAATGAACCCAACCACGCCAAAAACGGACTCCGGATGACACTTTATTACATTTTGAAATTTTCCATTTAAACCATAAAAAATGGAGAAAATTATTTTTTCTCGGAATCAAACGAAACCTGAGGGGGACCTAGTACATGTTCATACGACTCAATCGGAATGCCTAGCATGATGAAAAACACAGTGTTCCACGGGAACACGTCCCGTAGGGTCGGGGACGCGTTTCCATGTTTCCTGCGTCTCGGGGACTTGGGGACTCCTGGGCGAAACTTTCCCTCCCCAA
Source organism: Pseudotsuga menziesii (assembly GCA_001517045.1). NCBI lineage: Eukaryota > Viridiplantae > Streptophyta > Pinopsida > Pinales > Pinaceae > Pseudotsuga > Pseudotsuga menziesii. The sequence goes on from LPNX010322218.1 coordinate 1,171,373, forward strand.
CCATGCCCTTGGGAATTTTTTTTAATGTTTTCCCATTATTTTCACATTTTACAATTCCTACTTGGTAATACTTAGAAAATAAACTGATATATTTAGTATTTACATTGCACAATCATTAATATACATCAAATGAATATTATTTTTGATATTTTATTTTATTTTTATAATTTTAGAGACCCCACGTCCCCCCCGAATATCCCTAAATTTGGGGGTGGTCTCCACGCGTCCCGAATATGTGTTTCCCCGCTCCCGCGTCCCCCCGTCTCGGAAACATGGGGGAACATTGGAAAAACACTGACACGAAGGCTCTAATAACTTCCCAAGGTCGAAATATCAAGACAACTACCCTAGCTTTGGAGGAGCGAGTGAAAAACTCAGAAATTATTGGTCGTTTGTTCAACAACCAATAATAACCAAGGGAAAAAACACTTTGGGCTAGTCGGCTTGATGCCCAAGGGGGTATGAACATGTATTTACAAAAAGTTCTGAACAGAGTCCCAGGAAAAGGCTGGCGGGCTTCTGAATTCTAATCACGAACAAGTGTACTTGTTCAATGCTCTGGCGGCTCATCGAAAAACCCACTAAGTGCAAAATTAGTGGATAACAGAGGTGAAGGTTGTTATGGAAATACCTTGCAATAAAAGATCCCATTCACAACAGACGGCTCAAGGTTTGTTAGGCCCAAAGTGGTGTTGATTTTGTAGCATCGGATAAGTACTTCCACGTGGATAGTGTCTAACAGGTGGAAGGTGTCATTATTGACTCTCAGACTTAGGAGATTCACTTTAGTAAAGCAAACTAATAAAGTGAATGTACTTTTATAATTACTTTATGTAAAGGGATCTAGAGGGCCCATTGTATTTGGTAGCCCATGGTATTGGCCTGAAGGTATTTGCATATTGTATTGTTCTAAAAGGCAACCTTGGTGAGAGGAGGCATACAACTCTCACAGAGAGTGAGTGAGGTTTCATTGATGGGTTGGAGAAGAACTTTCAACCAAGTGTGCAGGTTTAGGAGTAAGGTCAAAGGAAATGAGCAAGGGGCAGCCAAGGGTTAGCAACTAGCAAGATCGAATGACTGATCTTGAGGTGTGAAGGCTAGCATTCTGCCATTGTATTTTCCTCAATGGGCCATTTTCCTAGGAAGGTTGCTCAATATTTTTGTTAGTTTTTTCCTAGTTGGGGTTTTTCAAGGTAAATAGCTGTGTCAAATGTACGTGGTTTTCTATGTTTTTTTGGTGTGTAAATTTGTTAGAACTTAGTGTGTTTTCAGTTAATAATTGCAGTAAATTATTCTGGATTGTTAACCATAGCTGGAATCAAGTAAAATTTAACATTGTGTAAGAGCCATTTTCACTTTGAGCAGGAAATCATAATGAAAAGAAAAAAGAAGAGAAGATTGTACGGTAGCCGTCATACAATCGTACAACATGGTTGTGGATCCATGTTGTAGCTGAGATTGTGTTGTGACGGCTATGTAGCACGAAGGAGCTAGCAGCAAGTGGAGAGATGAGTAGGTGGTGGTTGTGGTTGCAGAGGATCGGGCCCGACCGTGTGTGGAGTGACAATCGTTGACATAGTGTAGAGTGCGGGTGTGAGGCCAACTGCAAGGAAAGGAGTAAAGTAGTTTGCAAAGTTGTGGTAGGGAGCACGCAACAACAGGACGGTGTGGAGCTAGAGTAGTGACAGAACACTGTAGATCGAGCTAAAGGAAGTGTGGGCGTGAAGAAGGGTTGCCGTAGGAGCAACCATAAACAGGGGCAGAGGAAGCGATAGTGAGTGATGGGAGAATTGCACTCACAACAGTCGATAACCAGTAGATTTGAGCAGAGTTGAGCAAGTGAAGTTGCTTCCATGGGAAAAGTGTAATGCATGGGAACTGGAGCAAGGTTGCCAAGGTATGGTGTATGCAGAGACGTGAGTCCCTGGATAGAGGTGATAGACCATGCAGTGGAAAGCGTGGAGCTGGGCCAATAGAGGCAAAAATAGGAGGTTGAGTGGAGGCAGGAAGTAGACGCAGAAGGAGATGCTAGCAGGAATCGATGGTGTAGAGAAGGGCCACCAGACAATAGGGCGTATTTGCGAACGCAAGGTGTAGAGAATGAGGCTAGTTGAAGCCGCCAACCGTTAACAATCGCTAGGTGAGAAAGAACAACTGTCAAAAATTAAGCCGGTAGCAGGGTTGAGTTGGGTGGGGATGACAACAACAATTGGAGTTGAGTCTATGAGCTGTTAGGGTAGCCGTGGTAGTTGTAAAAGCCATGGGAAAGCCTAGAAAGCATTTTCCAGAAAATTTTGGATGCCTAAAAAACTGCAGAAAAGACCTTGAGCTGAAAGTTTTTGAGAACCCCACCCCGGTTTCAAGCTTGTTAGGTTCTCTGCATAGTTTAATGCCCAAACCCTTGTATGCACAAATTTTCTAATAAAATTTGACTAAACTGAAACACATGGAATTCTTTTTCAAATTTTAACAATTCAGAAATTTTCTTTTCAGATAAAAATTTCAAACTCAGAAATTTAAATCAGCCAAACACACATGAAAATTAACACTGATTTTTTTGACCAATGGTCCCCAAAGGGAAAACCTGTTTTTGAGAGAGATTTATTATTTCTTCAAGTAAAATACAGAAATTAAATCAACAATACTAATCAATTATTTTCTTCTCAAAATTTGAACCCTACACTGTTGATTTTCTCCTCGATTTTCATGCTAACCTTCACCTCAAAAATCGTGCCTAGATTTTGCATGTACGGGCATAATCTAAATTCTGTAATTTGCCTAGAAATTCGTGTACAGTATGTATCGTACGGCCATTAAATTTTGTCAGAATTCGTACACCTCAATTTGTGTGCAGCCGTACCGCTGTATGGAATTTCTCGATTTCTATGCAGCCCTACATTGTACAAAATTTCTCGATTTCTGTGCAGTCGTACACTGTACGGAATCCTCGATTTCTGTTCAGCCAATGCCTCAAAATTTGTGCCCAGAATATGCCTGTACGGTCCTTGAAATTCGTTCCCACTCTATTGTACAGTCTTCTGGAAATTTGTGCCGAAAATCCTCCTCGATTTCTATGCCCAAATTTTTCTCTCCTGCTGGTTTATGAAATCTCTTCAAAACCCTCTCTGCTCTTCTTCTTCCTCTTTGCAAAAATTCTCTTTCTGAAGTGAATAATGAGATGAGTTTGCCTTGCCCTAATCCCTTTTTTGTTCATGGCAACTTCCTCTTCAATCTAATGGTCAAGATTAGATTAGATGAAGATTTCTCAGTAAATGTTCTTTTAATTAATTAATTAATAAATGAATGTCATTTAATAAAGTGAGAGCAACCCCTTTTAATTAATCACTCACTCAAGTTTAATTAAATATGAACTTAGGATAAACCATGACTTTTACTTTTTAATGAAGTCACTTTAAAAACATAAAGTACATCTCACTTCATTAATTATATTTGACTAGGGGTCACCATTTAAAGTGTCCTTGTCCACCCCAAGGCAATGCTAGGTGGACAAACACTTCCTAGGTAACTTTTCACCAGTGCCTCTTACTGAGGAAGGTGTTTTTCACCATTCCCAACTTATCTCTGAAGTATACATGCTTCCCTCTACCCAAAGCCTTTGTGAGAATGTCAGCTACCTGCTCATATGTAGAAACATACTGCAATTGTACAACCGCTCTCTGAACATAGTCTCTGATAAAGTGATATCTGATCTCTATATGCTTCGACCTGTCATGAAATACTGGATTCTCAGAGAGCTTAATGCAACTTTGATTATCAGAATGTATAATCGTAGGACTCAGCTCCTGAACAAACAAGTCTACCATCAGCTTGCGAAGCCACAAAGCCTCACAACTAGCCTGACTGGCTACCATATACTCGGCCTCAACAGAACTCAATGCTACGTACTTTTGCTTCTGGCTGAACCACGGCACAACTGTCGAGCCCAAGCTGAAGCAACAACCAAAAGTGCTCTTTCGGTTTGAAACACTACCTGCCCAATCTTAATTTGTAAAGCCAACCAATCCCACTTCGTCAGATCTCCTGTAGTCGAATCCATAATCAATTGTACCAACAAGATATCTCAAGATGTGTTTTGCGGCAGTCCAATGCACTCTCCTGGGCTCCACCATGAATTGACTGAGAGTGTTTATCGCAAAACTCAGATCTAGTCTGGTGTCAACCAAATACATCAATGAACCAATAAGCTGACGATATAAAGTGGGATCAACCAACTCTCCCTTAGAAGCATGAAGCTTTGTCCAATTGGTGATCATAGGTGTAGACATAGGCCTACAATCGTCAATCCGAAATCTCTTTAGAACATCTACAACATATTTTCCTTGCCCCAGGAAAACATGTCCATCCTCCTGCCAAACCTCCATCCCCAAATATTAATGCATCAGCATCTCGAACTCATCTCGAACTCTAAAGCAAGATCCTTGCAAGCATCAATCAGGTGCTCTCCCCCAATAATGAACAAATTATGAACATAAAGCAGATTAATGAGCGGAACACCACCGACCACAATGTAGTATAGGTTGGGATCTGCCTCACTCTTTTGAAACCCAATCGAAAGCAAGTAGGAATCGATCCTGGAATACCAAGCCCGAGGGGCTTGCTTTAGACCATACACGGCCTTTTTCATCCTGCACACATGAGAATCTCTCTCATACACCTCAAAGCCTTGTGGCTGCTCTAGATACACCTCCTCCTATAGAAGACCGTTGAGAAAAGCGGTCTTCACATCCATTTGATGGTTCTTCCAACCGATTTCTGCCACTACGAAGATCATTGCTCTGACCGAAGAAAATATGGCCACTGGTGCAAAGGTCTCATCATAGTCAACTCTCTCTACCTCTCAGAAACCACGCGCAACAAAACAAGCTTTGTACTTCTCGATGCTACCATTTGTAGCATGCTTGATCTTGTAGAGCCACTTGGAAGTCACAATTGACTTTCCCTCTGGTGTCAGAACAACTTCCCACACCCCATTCTTCATGATGGAATCGTACTCTTCCATCATGACATCTGTCCAAACCTGGTGTATGGAAGCCTCCTCAAAAGTGGTCGGTACGGTATCATGCAAGCTAGTCACCTATGCCCTATAGTTGGAAAATCTCTCGGGTGTCTTGCTCTCTCTAACCTCCCTTTTGGGTGGTCCAACAGACTCCTCTGCTTCCTTCACAAGCTCCTTAAGCCAACTTGGCTTTCTCTTCTTGGAAGAAGTATCCTGTCTTACACTCTCCTCTACATCCTCATCAGCCAACTGTATACCTGAAGAAGTACCAACAATCTGAGATCCTGTCTTTGGTGAACTTGTATCAAGTGTATTCGAATCATCTTAAGGTATAACCTGTGAACTTGTGATCCGGGAACTTGTCCCTATACTAGTAGTCCCTAAAGATCGAGCCCTTGAAACTGATGAGCCTGTAAATTGTGACCCAGTCACTCCTGAAACCGGTGACCCTGTGCTCTGACTTGCTGAACTCTGGACTGTCACCTGTGGAGTACTCTGCTGTCCCGCTATCTCAGAATCTAGAGATCTCTTGAAGGCTTTCTCCTCCTCAAACTTCACCTCCATCCTCACCACAACTTTCCTCTGTGTAGGAAGGTATATGAGAAAAGCTTTTGAAGTCTCGTCATACCCAACAAAGATACACCTCTCTCGTAGCCTCCAACTTTTTTCTCTTCTCAGAAGGGACATGTGAGTATGTAAGGAAACCAAATATACAAATTGGCTTATCTCAGGCACTTTCCCGGTGAACATCTCCTCAGGAGTTTTGTACCCCAAGGCACGTTGCGAACTCCTGTTCATTACATAAACAACAATACTATAGGCCTCTACCCATAGAAAGAAAGGAAGACTCTGATCATGCAACATGGCTCTAGCTGCACCCACTATCGAATGATTCTTCCTTTCAGCCACTCCATTCTGCTGTGGAGTGTAAGGAATTGTCAACTGCCTCTTGATTCCCTCCTATCGACAAAACTCATTGAATGCATGGGAAGTATACTCACCCCCATTGTCTGACCGAATTATCTTGATATTCTTTCCTGTTTGGTTCTCCACAAGAGCTTTGAACTCTTGGAACCAAAGCAAGACTTCCTCTAATCTTTTGCTTCTAAGGAAATAGATCCAGGTCTTCCTGGAAAAGTCATCGATGAATGTGACATAATACTCATGACTTGTCAAAGAGGTATATGACATGGGACCACACAAATCTGAATGTATCATGTGAAGCACTCCCTTTGATTTGGTATCACTGCTCAAAAACACATTCTTGGTGTACTTTCCCAAAAGGCACCCTCTACAAACACCACTCGGCTCTGTGTTGAACTCTGCCATACCTGTCATCATATCTCTCGGCATCCTCAAAGTTGGATGATGAAGGTGGGCCATCCTCCCGTGCCATAACTCACACAACTTACTACTGCTCTGAGTGTGTGACAGTGCATGATGTGGCTGGAAGAGAAGCTTGTACAGTTTCTCGCATCTGACTCCAATCGCACATGAATCAGATGGACCTGCTGTCTTGGGAAAGATGTGAACTTTTCCATCAAGGACATGTACTCCAAAGCCTCTGTCCTTAATCATGGAAATTGAAACAAGGTTCTTCTTTAGCCCAGGGACATACAATAAATCCCTCAGAAACATAGGCTACATGGACTCCCTGTCAAAATGAACAGTCCCATGCCCAACTGCTCTCACCACTGTATCATCTCCCAACACAACCTCCAACTCCAAATCTGTCTTTGACATCTCAACAAACATGTCACGATCACCTGTCATGTGACTCGAAGCTCCACTATCAATGTACCAAGTGGATGAAGTAGTGGTAGCACTCAAAGAATGCCCAACAATCATGGAATGCTCCATGTGACCCTGAATGTCCCTGCTGGTGATAGATGATGCTCTCTCTACACTAACACCAACAAAGAGAGAAAGTCTCTCTCAAATCTAGCAACAAACTCATCAATCTTTGCTGAGGCTGCTGTTTCTTCTTCTCCTTCTTATTTGGACATTGTCCAACATAGTGTCCAAACTTCTGGCAAGCAAAGCATTTCACTTTGCTCATGTCCTTCTCCCCATCATGCTGTTTGGCTCCATCCTTTGAACCCTTCTTGAACTTCTTCTTCTTACCTTACGCTGCCAATGCCACATTCTCCTCATCATCTCTATGATGTGATGAATTGCCATGTAATTATCCCCTACGTGTCTCCTCTTGTGTGAGATCATCCCATAATCGATCCCATGTGGGCATGTTCTCCCTACCAATGATAGTCTGCACAAACACGGTCCACTGCTAAGTCACGCCATTTAATGCTGTATGCACCATCTCAACATTCTCTATAACCTCTCCTACAGCTGCAAGTTCATCTCTCACTTGTGTAATCTTGGTAAGATAGGAAGCGATGCCTTCCCCTTTGCTCATGTGCACATTCTTCAACTTCTCTTTTAACACCATCTTCCTGTTTTCATTTGAACTTTGGTAAAGATTTGACAAAGAAGTCCACATTTGAAAAGCATATGTTTATGCCGATATGTGAGGGATTATGTGATCCTTCACGACATTAAGTATAATCCTTCGTTCCTTCACATCTCTCTTCATGAAAGCAGCCTTATCAATTGCATTGGTAGGTACTACTACGGGATTAGTAGTTGTACTATGAACAATGCCCCATAATTCATTTTCTTCGAGTATCAAATTGATTTGAGCCTTCCGAGGGCTAAAATTTGTAGCCCCATCCAACCTGTCTTCAACTCTAAGACCAAACACCATGGCTACAACCTGTAACTCTCAAGCAATCTTTTCAAGAATATTTTTCCACAAACCCTCATTCTTCTAAATGTTCAAATTCAGAAATTTTTAACTGTGCTCTGATACCATGAAAGTTTTTGAGAACCCCAACCCGGTTTCAAGCTTGTTTGCTTCTCTACATAGTTTAATGCCCAAACCCTTGTATGAACAAATTTTCTAATAAAATTTGACTAAACTGAAACACATGGAATTCTTTTTCAAATTTTAACAATTCATAAATTTTCTTTTTAGATAAAGATTTCAAACTCAAAAATTTAAATAAGCCAAACACACATGAAAATTAACACTGATATTTTTGACCAATGGTCCAGGATAAAACCCCTAAGGGAAAGCTTGTTTCTGAGAGAGAGAGATTTATTATTTCTTCAGGTAAAATACAAAAATTCAATCAATAATACTTATCAATTTTTTCTTCTCGAAATCTGAACCCTTTTTACTGCTGATTTTCTCCTCGATTTTCGTGGCAACCTTCACCTTGAAAATCGTGCCCAGATTTTGCCTCTATGGATAGAATCTAAATTTTGTACTTTGCCTCGAAATTCATGTACAGTTCGTACTATACGGTCATTAAATTCGATCAAAATCTGTACACCTCTATTTGTGTGTAGCCGTACTGCTATATGGAATTTCTCGATTTATGTGTAACCGTACATTGTATGGAACTTCCCGATTTATGTGCAGCCGTACACTGTACGAAATCCTCCATTTTTGTGCAGCCAATGCCTCAAAATCTGCCTATACGGTCCTCAAAATTCGTGCCCACTCTGCTATATAGTCTTCTTGAAATTTGTGCCCAAAATCCTCCTCGATTTCTGTGCCCAAAATTTTCTCTCCTATTGGTTTATGAAATTTCTTCAAAACCCTCTCTGCCCTTCTTCTACCTTTCTCCAAAAATTCTCTTTCTGAAGTGAATAATGAGATGAGTTTGCATTGCCCTAGTCCTTTTTTGTTCATGGCAACTTCCTCTTCAACTTCCCGATTTATGTGCAGCCGTACACTGTACGAAATCCTCCATTTTTGTGCAGCCAATGCCTCAAAATCTGCCTATACGGTCCTCGAAATTCGTGCCCACTCTGCTATATAGTCTTCTTGAAATTTGTGCCCAAAATCCTCCTCGATTTCTGTGCCCAAAATTTTCTCTCCTATTGGTTTATGAAATTTCTTCAAAACCCTCTCTGCCCTTCTTCTACCTTTCTCCAAAAATTCTCTTTCTGAAGTGAATAATGAGATGAGTTTGCATTGCCCTAGTCCTTTTTGGTTCATGGCAACTTCCTCTTCAACCTAATGGTCAAGATTAGATTAGATGACGGGTTCTCAATAAATGCTCTATTAATTAATTAATAAATGACATTTAGTGCATCTCATGTCATTTAATAAAGTGAGAGCAACCCCTTTAATTAAATATGAACTTAGGATAAACCATGACTTTTACTTTTTGATGAAGGCACTTTAAAAACATAAAGTAATCTCACTTCGTTAATTACATTTGACTAGGGGTTACCATTTAAAGTGTCCTTGTCCACCCCAAGGCAATGCTAGATGGACAAACACTTACTAGGTAACTTTTCAACACGAGCAACACCTAGGAAGGCTTGAGCAACTCAATATGTGGCTGGGCAATGAGCATAAAAGGATTGGGCAGCCCATAAAAGAGCTTGGGTAGGCTCAGAAAGGTATATGGGAAACATAATAGGGTTTGGGAAGCAACAACAAGAAGTTGATGATGGTTGTAGCAAGGATACGATATGAACACAGGGTGGAGGGTGCCTCCAACTACAACCCTTTGAAGAAAAGGGTCATGCTGGTTCTCATGGAGAACGAGCTATATGGGAGTTCGCAAGTACAACAATGATCGCACCGATAGATCTTAAGTACCTGGCAACTCACTACTTGAAAGATTTGAAGGCTAATCGGATTATCTTGGGTGTGATGAAGGATTATTTGACCCCTCACATAGTTGAGAAGACGTTAGCCAAGGCAACGTGGGATGCTCTGACATGTTTATATTAGAGTAATAATTAGAACAAGAAGATGGTGCCAAAGGAGGAGCTCATAAGGTCCAGATGTCCAAGACTGATACTGTAGCTTCTTATCTCACCAGGATCACACAGATTAATGATAAGTTGGCAGTAGTTGGGGAGACAGTGGGATATCTAGAGTTAGTGAGGATTGCCCTGAATGGCTTCACTAAGCCTTGGGCACCCTTTGTTAAAGGGATTGTTGCACAAGAAACAATTCCTGACTGGGAGAGGTTATGGGATGACTTCATCCAAGAAAATAAGATAAGATAAGATTATTTATTAATGTCCAACTAATGACCACAAAAGTAGGTCAATGGGACTAAAGGTATGTCCAGTACGAGTACAAATGTGGGAGTGCAAATGCAACTCCTAGAAAATGCCTAAACTAAGACTTAGATAAGATAAAATAATAAAGAAAGGCATAAGCATCAATATAGTCTCTAGATATGTATATATTTGTATCAGAGGGACTAGGGAAGATTGCGTGAGGGGTGAAAATGAGTCCTGTGATGTTAAGATCTCCTGGGTTTGGTGGTCAAGGGTGAGGGGGGAAAACAAGGTGCCTGCTCGCTATCGCTGTCGTGACTCTCTAGAGCTGTTGGGGTGTTTTTTTTGTATGATCCTGGAGAGTGTAGAAGTGATGAAAACTCCTTGCATCGGAGATTGAAGGAAAGAAACTCTGGATATGTCGTTGGCGACTTCATTGGGGCTTTGAGGGGACCTTTCAGGTGAGAGGCACATTGCTTTGGATTCGGTGGGGCCTAATCCCTTTGGTACTCTAAGAATGAATGGATTGATGTGTGGCTCGACAACTCTGAATTGGTCTTGATAAGATCAATTTATCTCCCACAGAGGGAGGCTGGGGGGACCCAAGGTCGTACCACTCTATTGTCAGAGGTACTCTAGGGCTCTGCTTGCTGCTTGTTGCTTTGATTCGATGGGTTAGTGCTAAAGTAAGAGTTGATCGTTCTAGTCCTCTCAACGCGGGGTGGGATGTGAAGGATTTGTGACCTGTGGCTGAGAATCTCCTTAATGAAGAGGGTGAGGCATCTCTGGTCTTAATATCAAAAGAAGGTAGAGATGGATCCTCTCTGTTACCAGTTGAAATGGCAGTCCAAGCCACCGGTAAGCATGCGAGGAGGAAGCGACCACTGTCACCTTAGTAAACTTTTCCCAACTGCTTTGGAAGCCTAAGCCTCCTAAGGGAGAGCTGTAATTCAACTTTGGAAAGACACTAATTACCAAAGAATACCTCTTTTGAGGTTGTTAGTGGCCAGTGCCTTATTGGAGTTAGATATGTTAGTGAAACTATCGCGTTAAGTGTGTATATGGGGTATGCTTCAATAATGCAATTTATTGAATGACAAGTAAACAACATCATACCAAGTGTCATTCAACTAATAACAAATTACTTTGTAAGGTGCAATGTCATAAAGCAAATGATGTCAGTACTCTTGAGTTATCATCTAAGAGTGACTCACAATAGTAAGCATTTCACCAAACACTAGTATAAAACACCCATACCAGAGTATGTATCAGTCATTTACAAATAATAGTCATTGATGCAACGTTGTTATGTAAGTTTGATGACAAATCATAGAAGAAACGCCATTAGTCATGTAACATGTACATCAACATGTTCGAAGCAACATTAATCATGTGAAAATAATGAACAACAGTTTAGTATCGGTCATCTACCTAAGTATTTATGACGGCAATGTAGTAACAATTTGAGTGTAGTAATATATAACCAAGTACCTAATAGAATTCAAACATCCGTTAATCTTTGCACCAGTCAATACTAACCTCCACTTGTTAATCCATACACCTTAATGGTTGCGTAGAGGTGAGGAATAAAGCAGGCTGTGCAAAAGGTAAGGCTACCATTGTAAGGGAAGCCTTTTTAGGATGAAAAGGAAAGAGGATAAAAGAAAAGGGTGAGGGAAAAGGCTTAGGATGGAGCCGAGATGGAGGAGGTAATGAGGAGTGGATATGAAGGTGGTTTAGATGGCACCCATGGGTTGGAAGTAGGCTGCTATAGTAGCTTGGGGGGAAGAGTGAAGGCTACTGCTATAGTAGCAGTAGACCCGAGTTTAAGGGATGGCCCTAGGGTAGGCCCGCAGGTGGAAAGGAGGCAAAAGGTGGGTACTCGAAGGTGAAAGGGGTGAACAGTAGGCTGTGAGGGTTATAGGAGAGTGGATCGAGGGTTAAGGTGAGGGAAGCGAGGATTAGAGGAGGTCTGCACCAAACCTAGGTTAAAGGCCAAGAGTTAGGGCTGATGAGAAGAGGGTAGCGAGGGTGTAAAGAGGACCAATGAGGGTGTGAGGGAGCCTTTGGAGCAGTAACGAGGTTAAGGACTAGGTTGGTTAGGGTGTTGCAAAGAGCTAGTGAAAGAGTAGCGACGTTGGTTTAGGACAAGCAACTAACCCTAAGCTAAGTCAAAACTAACCTTAACTAAGCCCTAGGATTAACGTAAACCCAAGTTAAACCTAAACTAAACCTAAATTTGGAGGAAAAGGTGTGTGAAAACCAAGCAAAACTACCCTAGCCCAAGCCCTACCCAACCTAGGCCTTCTAGGGAGAATGGCTAGCCTAGTGAGGAAGGGTCCTAGGTTAAGCAACTAGCTTAGAAAAACTATGGAGAAACCTTAGGGCACCCTCACGAGGAGACGTACCGTTGGTTGCTAAGGTGACAAGAAGGAAGGTAGTGGCCTATCCTAGTGCAAATTACAGCTCTAGGGCTATCACTAAGACTCGAACATGCACATCCACCAACATTCAAACAAAAAGGTAAGAAGCTTGACCTCTTTGTGTTCATGTTCATCCAACAAATCAAAGCATCACCTAAAGCAGAGATTCACCATAGAATTACCAGAAAATAGCTTGCATTAACTAGAAAACTTCCTCAAGAGGAGCGCATCCATCCAAAGAAACCCTAGCAAGGGTAAAACAAGTGCATAGTGTATTATCCCATAAGTTCTGTTTTAAAATGAAAGTGAGGAGATCTATTTATATGATCTCACACTCACTTTTTACAAAATATTTAGGCCTACATGCCTTAAAATAAGTCAATTTGAAATTATAAAATGTCAATTGAAAAATTAAAAGAAAATAATAATAAAATATAGCCTAAGGTAGGCTACCTTGGGTATTTGTATCCCTAGGTTCCAAAACACGCTCAAATAAGTGAATTACTCTGAATGAAAGGCTAGAGTGAGCTGGAGGGAGTGTGTTATATCCCATCTAACCCCTAGAATGCTGTAAAATCCCTCAACGCCCTCCTCAAATCATGAAAAGGCTTGGCATGGAGGATGCCTTTTCTCTGAGGAAATAAGGCCAGGGAGAGCAGGAACCCACAATCTGAGAGGTCAGGAGGGTGTCATAAGTGTTTGTCAGTGGAGACGGTCTTACTGCTGAAGCAAAGGCCACCTGAATATGTAAACAGGAGATGGGGCCATGTGACCCATTGATGAACCCTCAGGGGTCCCGACCACCAACCCTGAGGTTAAAAAACCTTATAAAGTGCAGTTAACAGTGCCATTAAGCCATAGTACCCCTAAAGGAGGACCAAAGGGCCCAACCATGATCACCATTGCTCAATAACACCCATCCTAGTCGAACAAATTGGCCCTCTCTCCCTTGGGTACACTTGAAGGTGCGTTGGGTATAGGTGCAACGTAACACTCTCCAATCCCTTTGGAAGCAGTGATATCGTCCTCTGATCTCATAGTACAAGGGGCATTGAAAAATGTGGTGCATCTCTATCTCTGACTCCTGTAGATGGCACACTTGGCATATCCTATTAGATAGTTGTAGATGGTGGTCAATTTCCACTCAGAGTTGATGGGAGCCGACCTGAAGCTGTCCCAATGGAATCTTGAGTGAATGCATTTGATGTCGGTGCAAGTAAAGGGGTTGAACGATAATGCCATCCTGAAGTTCCAAGAAGTGCTTAAGGTAGAAAGACATCTTCAGGCCCACTATTGTCGAGGGTGAAGTCCAAATGACGTGAAATGACAAGAGGATGACGATGAGAAGCATGATGCTCTTGCTAGTTAGGTAAGGAGAAGCAAGAACAACACAACTAGAATCAACTTCACAGGGGGTGAAGAAGAAGAAGGGCATGAACAAAGTCAAGTGCTTTGTGTGCCATAATTGTGGCCACTATGTTTAACAGTGTTAAGAATGGAAGAAAGAGAAAAGCAAGTCTTAGCAGGTAGCAGTAACTGCAGAAGCTCAAGTTGATGAGTTTGTTGACAAGTTCGAGAAAGATTTCTTGTTAGTCTCTTGTATTTTTGGCACGATTTTCAGCAGTGCTTGGTTCGTGGATAATGGGGCTTCTCATCACATGACGAGGACACATGAGTTGTTCACCAGGTTGCGTGGGACAAACCTAGATCTGCATGTGGAGCTTGGCACTCATGCCGAATGTGCTCTGAAGTGAGTTGGAACAGTTAGGTTTCAACTAGAGTCAGGAGGATCTCTAGAGGTGATAGACATGTTGTATGTACTAGAGCTAAAAAATGAACTTGGCCTTAGTATCGATATTGGAGGATAGTGGATACACCATCATCTCTTTTGAGAGGGGATGGGTTCTCATTGACTAATGGGATATGGCATAAACTTAACTCGAGTTCTTGGTGTCAAAGATGGCAAAGCTTACAAGTTACAGGGCAGTCTTGTAGTTGGATCTAAGGGGATCATGGATCCTAGATCAATGTCAATGACAGAGGTTAAGGAGCAAAAGAATTTGAAGGGTGAGAAGAGTTCAAAGACTTCCATTATGAGGAGTAAACTTTCGAAGGGGGAGATGGAGTTGGCCCCTTCCATCTCTGCCGAGAGACCTTGTTGTTATGAGATGACATTGATGGATGCTCATGAGCAGGAGCAAGTTTCTAGGAGCACATTGAAGGAGGGAAGATCTTTGACAATGTTTTCAAACTTCTTGGCACTAATGTGTAGCGTGTGTAGAGTCATCGATTCCATGCCTTCCAGTAAACAAGGAGTAGCTAACCAACAGGGTTGGAGGAATGTCGGTGTGAAGGATGATGTGAGTGACAGTGTGCCAGGGTTAGAGGGAGAACCAATAACATGTGGCTCTTGAACAAGCACCTTCTTTGCTAAAGAGTGTTGATCTTTTGTAGCATTAGACAGGTACTTCCATGTGGACAGTGTCTAATAGGTGGAAGGCATAATTATTGACTTTAAGACTTACGTGATTCACTTTAGTAAAGTGAACTATTAAAGTGAATGCACTTTTGTAATTACATTTTGTAAAGTGATCTAGGGGTTCCATGGTATTAGCCCAAGGTATTTGCATATTGTAATGTTCGAAAAGTCAACCTAGGTGAGAGGAGCAGACACACAACATTCACACAGAGTGAGTGAGATCTCATTGATTGGTTGGAGAAGGACTTTCAACCAAGTGTGCAGGTCCAGGGGTAGGGTCAAAGGAAATGAGCAGGGGGTAGCCGAGGGTTAGCAACCAACAAGATCAAAGGACTTATTTTGAGGTGTGAAGTCTAGCATTCAAATATATTGTATTTTTCTCAGTAGGCCATTTTCCCAGGATTTTTATAATTAATAAAAAATGTTGTTTGTTGGTTTTTCCCTGGTTTGGGTTTTGCAGGGTAAATAATTGTGTCATATGCATGTGATATTTTGTTTTTTTCCGTTGCGTAAATTTTTTAGATCGCAGTGTTTTCAGTTAATAATTGTAGTAAATTATTTGGGATTGTTAACCAGATCTGGAATCAATTTAAATTTGACAAGTGGTGTATTGTGATGGGGCCTTGTAAACACATTACTTCTAAGGGTATTTTATTAGTGGCATAATATGTTCAATGTTGTTCTCAGAGTTTTAATGTTTAGGTCAAGCTCCAAGTGCATCAATTTTCCTTACCAATATTAACAAAGAATGATGCTTCCCCAAATTTATGAAATTATATATTGTGTACAAATGACAACAGTGAACATTCACATAAGAAAGCAAGAAGGCGAAAACTAGATTGTCACAATTGTACACATGTTTTAAACTTCATAGTCCATTCATTATATGAGTAGAAAATCGTGGTAGCTGGTGCTATGTGAAGAGTTAGGTGGAATGTTAGGTGAGATCACAATTATCTTCGAGAATATGAATCACAGATATGTGAAGTGTTGGATGAAATTCATCTTTGACTAAGTCCTCTCTGAAGAGTTACGTGAGATTTACAAATATGAAATATGACTACAATACATCTTTGTCCATGTCTTTGATCATGGTCATGCTAATGTTCATTATGTCATGGCTAACCAAGCCTTGATCACCTAGTAGAGATCTCTAGTTAGCCTTTGTTATCACCAACCTTGTAGTTGCCTGTGTGAGGTGGATCCAGGATGGATGGTAGAGGGGCAAGCAACTAAGGGGTGGAACCAAGACTGCATAGACTCCTAAATGGATGGTTGTCACACCAATCAAGGCAGCCTTCGCTTTATGTTATCCTAGTCTAAGACAACAACGGGGGAGACCCGGATCTGCTCTCGATAGGAGAGATTAGACCTAGACACCAGAACAGATCAAATGTGGCTTTGAGGTACGTAAGGTGTAAGGTAAATGGAAACCCTAGCTCTAGGGTTTAGGTACTAGCAACTAATGGAGATGACCACTGTCTTGGGAAACGTAACTGTGACAGGGTGAGCAAAGACAGAGTTGGGACTGTCTAGTACCAAGGAGACAGACTCAGTGAAAGATAGGTAACTTTAGTTATCAATAAATGTTGGCAAAGAGAATGGGAGTAAGCTCAATTTAGGGCTAGCGCTAGAGATAGGAGATTAGTGCCTTTAATCCATTGGGCAATAGAGTCAGCATCAACACAACGTTTCAGTGAACCCACCTGGGATATACCTTGATCTACAGACCCAGAAAAGGATTTGTCCCGGAAGACTCAGGTTACAGGAAAACCAACAAAAGGAGGGCTAGCGCTAGGGCTTGGAGAGGCAGATCTGCAGCTCTAGAGCCACCAGGAGGCTATCAACTCAGCGTTGGAGGGGAAATGAGATCAGGGTAGCCTAATCTACAAACCCAAGTTAGAAAAATTCAGTAAAGATCAGATATGGAAAAGTCAAAATCTGATGAGGGGGGCTAGGGGGCTGAAAACCAGTTTTTTAGATCTAGGGAAACCTGGAAGGAACTAGCTCAGCGTTGGGGGTGTTCTGGAGAGCTCAAGCCCTGATCTATCAGCCTAGCCTGTTAGATTTCAAAAAAAGTAAACTCTGGAAAAGTCCAGTTTTCAGTGAGGGTGCTAGGGCTGTTTCAGTCAAAAAATCAGATCTAGGTCAAACTGCCAAGAATCTGGACAGTGTTGAGGGTGATTTGGACTGTGTGGGACCCGATCTATCTGTCTGTGAAGTCAGAAATCAGAAAAGTCAAAACCCTAGCAGGTCAAATTTTCAGTGGGGGTTTATGCAGTTTTTTGGCTAAAAATAAGATCTAGGTCAAACTAGCAGGAATTTGACCAGCGTTGCAATAGATTTAGTGAAGAGGAGGCCCGATCTATGAAACCCAGAAGTGGTTTGGCCAAAGATCGGACGATTCCTAGATTTAGTGCTTTTTAGGGTTTTTTAGTATTTTAGGAGTTTTCAGAAAAAATTGAAGCAAGGTACAATGGATTAAGATCTGAAGAGAAGAGACTTCCCTGTTAGATCTTACCTGGAAATGCTTGTAGAAGTCTTTAACAGTGATGATCCTTGCTATCTCGATCAATTCTGGAAGATCCAAATGATTTCTATGAAGGATGTAAGCCACAAACTACCAATGCGCCCCCTATCTTGCATGAGCAAACGTCAACAATATCAGATTTGCCAATACAAGATAAAGAAACCAAATGCTACAAGAAAGAAAAACGAAGTAATCATAGATCACAATGAAACTAATGAAAACCCTCTGATCCAAGACGAAGAAAACCAAGCGAGTTGAGGTCCCCCTGCAAAAGCGCTCCAGCCAAAACACCCTCTTGTAGGCAAAAGAATGACAGCAGAAAAATATAGATCTCACAAGAATTTCCACAATGCTAGGAAGCAGAAGACTATCCAATCACCATTTGAGAACATCAGATGCAAAGCAGATCCCGAAAATATCCACAAAAAAGTCTTTCTATTATTCAGATCCAAGAGCCAAAGACCCCTTACAAATGAGAAGCTTTATCCTTTAAATAGAAATGAGAGAACCACAATCATAACCGAATCCTAACCACTTTCAAAACGAGTGGCTAAGATTAAAAGATGAAATGTTCTAATCAATGGTCGAGATGAGCTCAACATACAATACATGGATCAATATAACCATAAGTACCAAAGTGGACTAAATCACCCATAAAGAGGGTAACCCACTTAACAAGAAAAAATGAAGCACATGGTGGGTCCAAGGAGTGTTTGACTAACTCCCTCTGGGTGTCCCCATGGCACAATAAAATAATATAATAATTTAATTCTTTGACTTTGTGCCTCCTTGAGGAAATCGTGAGCCTCCCAAAAGCTCCAGAAAATAATATAAAAATGCCCAAAAATAGGTGTGGGCCCAATCAGGTGCTTCAACTGTTGGAGAAGGTGTGGAGGACATCACTCTCATCATTGTGACTCATCCCATGTCATTTCCTTGCCTCAGTAGCCCAAATCGATTTCTTCAATAGCCATTTAATCATTTTTTAATTTGCCTCAGGAAACGTGATCCTGCCAAAACAGCCTCCTAGGGTGCCTGCATTGTCAAACTGATCCCACTAGGCTCTCTGGGATGGGGGTACTATGGTACAAACAAGTGGCTGCACCCCCTATGCCCATACAACGCCCTAGGAGATCCAACTAAAACATCTCCCTGCTCATACATATCAACCTGTGAAGAAAAAACTGCGTCAGAAAGGCAGAATAAATTGTCTCATTAGACTCAGAGAGTCTAATGAGACAATTTATTCTGCATCTGCAAGTGCCTGGAACTAGAAATAAATTGTCTCATTAGACTCGGAGAGTCCAAATCCATCTAAGCTGTATACTCATACCCCTCACAGGTCTCTATCTGATCATCAATCATATCCAATAAACAATATAACCATCTGTAAATGATAGACACCAATAATAACTCAGACTATCATCCATCTGCTGCAAGTGTTAAAAGGTTAAACATGCTCTACAACTCATTCAAGCAACAATCACAACAAGTAGCATTCATTTCACTGGCGGTACATCAACCAATACATTTATAAGGCTTTATTTATTATTACTCAGACTTAGACTTTCAGGACTATACTCACTTCATAGCTGTAGTCAATTTGCTAGAGAAGGGTGAAGGATGAAATTTACAAGGTTAAAGCAAATGATGACTTGCTGCTCAACATCACAACACTTTGGGTAATGGAAAGGGAATACTCACTATAACCAATGTCGGACAAACAACAACACAAGGAATGGCAGTGCCTCACAAATGGGTGAGTTGTTTAGAGAGTGCTTATTCAACTTAGGCATCATGACTACATCAAGTTTGATCCAAGTTCATTAGGACCATCAATTTTATTCCATGGCCTTTTTGGCCTATATGACCCTTTGGGACTTCACCAGTGCTTAAAAGCACAGCTAATCGCAGCTTTCATCTGGGACATATTTATTTTTATAAGGTCAACAATATTTGGATATAGCATATTTTTTAACCATTGTTTTTTTGGACCTTTTCTTATACTTTTCAAGGAGTATTTTAGCATTTCATTGCTCTTGCCCTTTTTACATATGTTAAGAAACACAGTTTTATAATTTTCATTTTCCATGGGCGCAGATTCAATATTTTCTATGCAGGTAGTACATGAGCTCTCAGTTTTACCCACAACATCTCAAGTGACCAAGGGGAGTTTTGCACAATGCCAAACATCGGGACAATTGACCATAATGATTTAGGCATACAATCCAACTTACCAAAGGCAAGTTTTGTCACCAACTCAGAGCCGAGACACAATATAAACAGGGAGGCTTGTCCAACAAAAGTTATAGCGGGGAAAAAGGTCCTCCATGCCATAAGTCAAGAAGTCAGTCGAGTTGAAAACTAAACTGGAAGGTAATGGATGGGTGGAGACAATG
Organism: Pseudotsuga menziesii; assembly: GCA_001517045.1. NCBI lineage: Eukaryota > Viridiplantae > Streptophyta > Pinopsida > Pinales > Pinaceae > Pseudotsuga > Pseudotsuga menziesii. The sequence continues at coordinate 1,191,312 of LPNX010322218.1, forward strand.
GATGATGGAGCCAACACTAGCAAGCCAAAACAATGGTGGGAATGACTACCTCTATTCTCCCTAAGGAGGGTAAAACCAATGAGTATAGATCAGGAACTTCCAAGTCTAAGTAGGGACATCAATACATAGTATAAAATACATTCAAGTCCATATAATTATGACCACCAGATCATGATACCACAAGTTAATACATGTCACAAAAATCAGTATAAGAGCAATAATAACCATAACACAATATAAAAAGCTAAGTTATAATCATGCAATATAATCCATTTGAGACACCATCTGTCCAATGAGAAATAACTGATATAAAATTGGGCATCAATGACTGCTCTGTAATGACATAAATGGCTACATCGGTCCTCAAATCTGAGTGTCCTGAGACTCAGTCCTGACATGGGAGAGTACAATAGTCCACTAATATAATAATGATCCATCAAAACTGCTCATCTCAGCATCTCATATGTAAGAGATCTGGCTGAAAAATGTACTATGTCTGAAAAATAGAATATGGTAGCCTGGCTACTATATATGTGATAACAACCTTCACTCTACTTAACACCCTCCTAGTTTGCATGACAACCCACAAACAAGAATCCACTCTAATATTGAGTATGTTGATGCATATACATTTAGTTTTTGCTAGTTTAACTCGGGTTCATCCAATTTTCTTCCCTTAATATGGCCATGGCTAAATATGACTTGTTAAGTTACTATCAAAGGTCATTTGGGGAGTTGCTTTAGATTCCTATCCTTTTAACCTCTCACAACAATAAACTTGTCCGTCCCTAAGATAATTGCTCCATGGTTTATTGCTATAAGAAATAATAAGGCCATGCATAAATATCTTCATTTGTCCTCACTGAGGACCCACTCTCCATTCCCTTTGCCTAATGTTCATATCATTGTCTTCTTCAGCATAAGAAATGAGGCTTTCTTACTTCAAGGAGAAATGAACATGGCTTGGTCTTGGCCGCTTCTAAAACCTTTTGGTTTACCCTCCTTCGTAAAAAAGCTTCTCTTCTGTTTGCTATCAACTACCAATCCCAAATTTCACATGTCATGCCTCATAAGGACATGTTTGCTTAACCCTTTGCTATTGTCTGCTCCTCCCAACGCATGCCACCGTTTTCCTCGATAGATATTAAGAAGCTTATCTTGGCTGGAATAGTAGAGTAGTTGATGGAGAAGGCCTTGAAACTAGATTTTTCAATCATGGTATTGGTTCTCTTGCATTCCGTATTGTTATTCTCTTCAATGTTGTAGTTTGCTTGAGTTTTCCCCCTTCATTCTCACAACACATCATCCATCAGATTTTAAATGGGGTAATAGCTTTAATCCAAATAACTACAAGACTATCATGATTGGGTATGCCATTGCCAAACTTTATGAAACAATTTTGAATATGTGGATTTTGGAGCATTTTGAGAGGAACAAACTAAAAGCTAAGGGGAAGTGGGCTTCAGGGATGGCTACTAGACTGTTGACCACATATTTACACTTTAGGTTATTATTGAGGAGGCTATTGTTTCATCTCAAGTTTTATAGGAGATATGGAAAATAGTCTCGATGGAGATGAAAGGTTTTAAACTGCTGTGAATAACCATGATCTATCTTGCTTAAGTTAGATCGACAATGGGTATTTCATTTTGGAAGAAGGGCTCATTAGGAGTTGGTGGATTGACAAATGCCATGCATGGCAGACTTGATCCATGTTGTTTAAGATTTACTGTGGAGGTTGCATCGTCGAAGAAGGGGGTTGTCAAGAAACAAAAGGACTCAAACTACTGTGAATAATTGCGATTTATCTCACTTGACTAAGATCTATGACCCACATTTTATTGCAGGGGAAACTAGTTTTGGGAAAACAAAGTGTAAATTGTTGCGAATGGTCTTGATTTCATCCATTGAGATCATTTTAATGGCTCATTTTATTGTGGGAGTGTGGCTCATTGGGACGTAAAAATGATAGGAATGTTTTGAATGGTGGATTGAAGTCATGGGCACTCCTTTGATGGCTATAAAGAATTTCAGGGGTGGCTCTTCCTATTGAAGTTTGGTGGGCATGCGTTTTCCATATTGCTAGAACCTTTCCATTCATGTGGAATAGGGGATAGGCCATGTCGATTTCTTAGCAAGCATAAGTTATTTTGATTAGCAAGAGGATTATTATTTATATATATTTTTCCAAGAGGTAGAATACAAAAAGTTACAAAATGATTAGATGGACAAGGCATACTAGTGTTATCTAGAACCTCCATTTTCCGAAATTGGAGTTCATAAACTATAAAGAGGGCCCTAATTACACCCATATGAGAGTATAACAATAGCCATATAATAAAAAAAGAAACGAAGAAGCAATTCTAACTAGTAGACATGCATGTAAAACTAAAAAACAATTAAGAGGATCATCAACGTAATCATAATTTTTAGCTCCATCAATAGGACTAGAGCCATCTTTGTTAAACAACACCTTGAGCAATGATACCTTAATTTGTATGAGCTCCAAGTTTTGTTTGAGGAGCTCCTTGGAGAGGAGTGGGGTTTCTCTCCAAATATCAGAAGAGGTCAGTAACAAGTTCCTAGAATTGTTGTTGGGCATCAAGGTTAGAGGCTATGAAGGATAACCTGTACCACATCATGTCCAAGGTGGTTCAAAAGAGTGTTCGCTTGCCGTGTGTGTTCTTTGGGTTTTCTATGTGCAAGTCGTACATGGGGGGGTAACATCCAGGTGTGATAGGCTAGGCTATCTTGCTGTTATTGTATTATTTTTCAAAGGGCCATTTTTCCAGGATGAGAGACATGTTTTATCATTAATAAAATAATTGATTGTTGGTTTTTCCCGCAAGGGTTTTCTAGGGTAAACAAGTTTGTCAAATGATTGATTTCTTGTTTTATTCCACTACATGATTAGTTAAAATATCAGCGAATCTCTGTTTAATAATTCAGCAGTAATCTACAAAAGTAAATTATTACTGGGCATAAAAATTATTCAAGAGCATGGATTAGTTTTAGTGTTAGAAATTAACATGGTATCAGAGCACTAAAACTCTAAAGAGGGAAACTGTTTGGTGAGTGTCTACCGGTAGAAACAAAAAAAGTAGAGCATTGTATGACCTTTGTACATCAATCATTATATAGTATCTGTTGTACAGTAGTCGTTGTACGGCAACGTATGATTGCATGAATGTAGAGCTTGGATACGGAAACGGGTTGTGTGAGCTGATAGAATGCGGATTGAGTAGGGCAATAGGGTGCGTGGAGCAGGACAACGCAACAACAGAGAGTAGAGCCGTGAGCATAAGCGAACTAGATCAGAGGAGAGGCAACTGTAGAGGAGGTAGAGGATTGATACTACAGAGGTGACAACGTGAAGTTGCAGGGAAGTGGCTTTGTGAAGTCGCCGCTAGGAGGGCAACTGTTGGGAGGAAGTGGAGGCGGGTTGCAGCTGGTAGTTAGGTGTCGAGTAATGCTGTCAGGAGGAGAAGCCACGATTTGGGAGCTAGGGCCATGGACGAAGGAAGTTGGAGTCGATAGAGAAAAGGCATCGGTGAGCAGGAGCAGATGCGAGCGAGTAGGAAATCGCTAGCTAGTAGGTGATGGAGCAACAGGCTTGGTGATGACACAAATCTGTGGATGGTGGTTCGGGCGCTGAGGTAGCAGACGACAAAAGCCAGGAGGCGTAGGGAGTGGTCATGGGCAAGCAGAAGAACAACGAAGTGTTGGCAGGAGAGGTGAAAGGAGAAAATGAAGGATTGTGGGCTGTAGTAGTAGCCATAGACACTAGCAGGATAGGGTCGCTCATGGAGTTGGGCAAAGGCGAAGAGAGCTGACAAGAGAGAAAAGACGACAGTCGTCGGCAAGGTTAGTTGCCATAGTTGCCAAGTGAGGAGTGCAGCTGCAAACCTTTGCAATAGTCGCTAGCTGCTGTCAAGCAATCCATAACAACCATGAGCAGAGCACCAAAAATTTAGGCAGCACCCTGAAGGGTCCGGGTAGCGCAGAAAAGCAATCAAGAAGATTGTAGAAGGTTTGGGCAACTCTAAGCAAACCTTGGGCAGTATTAGAAGGCTGCAGGCAGCCTTGGGTAGAAATTCGTGTAGTGGGCAGAAATCTGGACAACGGGCATAAATTTGGGTAGCAGTATGGAAGATGGTAGCAACAGTATGAAGACAGGTTGGACAATGCATCCAACACGACAACCTTGGAAGGTGAGGGTCACGTTAGTTCTCATGGAGAATGGGTTGTGGGAGTTTGCTAACTCCACGGTGACGCCATCGATAGAACCAAACGACCTGGATGCTCATAACTTGAAGGACGTGAAAGCTCGGAGGATCATCCTAGATGTCGTGAAGGATCATTTTGATCCCTCACATATTTGAAAGGAAGTTAGCTAGGGAAATGTCGACGGCTTTGACAAAGTTGTATCAGAACGACAACCAGAACATGAAGATTGTACTGAAGGAGGGGCTCAGGAGCACCAAGATGTCCAAATCAAATACATTAGCTTCTTATCCCACCAAGATTATGCAAGTTCATGATAAGTTGGTAGCAGTTGGGGAGATAGTCAGAGATCTTGGGTTGGTGAGGATTGCTTTGAATGGCTTTACCAAGCCATGGGTGCCCTTTGTCAAAGGGAACATTGCACGAGAAGATCTTCTTAACTCGAAGAGTTTATGGGATGACTTCATCCAAGAGGAGATTTGAGAGGAATTTCTATATTGAGGCCAACAACATGGTGATGATGAGGAAAATGTTCCTTGTGCTAGTCATGCAAAGAGGAGTAAGGAAAGTACAGGTGGAGAATCAACTTCGCAAGCAATGAAGAAGAAGGACATGAGCAAAGTCAAGTACTTTGTGTGCCATAAGTGTCGCCGCTATGTTTCATAGTGTCTAGAGCGAAAGAAAGGGAATAGTAAGTTTGAATAGGTAGCAACATCTGCAGAAGCTCGTCAAGGAGTTTGTTGAGAAGTTAGAGAAGGATTTCTCGCTAGTGTCTTGTCTTTTTGGCATAGTTTTTGGTAGTACTTGGTTCGTGAATCGTGGGGCTTCTTGTCACATGAGGGGGACACATGAGTTGTTCACTAGTTTGTTAGAGACAGATTTAGATTTGCATGTGGAGCTTGGCACCCAATGCCAAGTGTGCTATAAAGGGAGTTGGGATAGTTAGGTTCTCGCTAGAGTCAGGAGGATTTCTACAAGTGATAGATGTGTTGTATGTATCGAAGCTCAAGATGCATTTGTTCTCAGTATCATCATTCATGGACAATTGATGCACCGTTTCCTTTGAGAGTGGCTGGGTTCTTATTTGGTTGAAGGGATATGGTATAACTTAGCACGAGTTCTTGGTGCTAGAGAGGGCAACGTATATAGGTTATAGGGAAAGCCTATAGTTGGATACAAGGGGATCTTGAATCATGGATTGATGTCAGTGGCAAAGAACAAGGAGCAGAAGGCCCCGAAGGACGAGTAGAGTTCATAGACTTCCAGTATGGGGAGTCAACCTTCAGATGGGAAGAGGGAGTTGGCCCCTTCTAGTTTTGTTATGAGACCTATTGGTATGAGATGACATTGATGGATGCTCAGAAACAGAATAAGGCTTCTAGGAGCACATTGAGGAAGTAGCCTTTGACGAAGTTTCCAAACTTCATGGCATTGATATGTAGCATCATCAATTCTGTGACTTCCAGTGATCAGGGAATAGTTGACCAACAGGGTTGGAGGAATGCTAGTGTGCAGGATCATGTGTGCTAGGGTCAGAGAGAGAACTAGTTCTAGGTGGCTCTTTGAGAAGTACATTCCTCGCTAAGAGGGAGTGTTGATGATTGTCGCTCGGATATAGGTACTTTTGCAAGATATAGTGTCTAGCATGCAAAAGTCATCAAAATTACGTCTCTAGGTATTAACTTGAGAGAGTGAGTGACTTTTATATCTCTTTTCTAAGTCTAACTTAGGCAAAACACATTAATTAACTTAATGTTGGCTAATGACTAAAAGTGAACTTAAGATTAAGTCACAGTCGTTGATCTTAAGTGAGGTTTGAAATATAATCTCGACCATCCATCACTTTGGAGATTGAGGGTTAGGATTTGGTCATATTTTATAAAAGGAAGCCTAAGGAGAGGAGGAGACACACACACACACAAAGTGAGTGAGATCTCATTGATTGGATGGAGAAGGACTTTTAGCCAAGTTTGTAGGGGTAGGGTTCGAGGAAAGCAACAAGCGGCAATAGAGAAGGTAGCGGCTAGGTGAAAGTTTTGAAGAACCCCAACCCGGTTTCAAGCCTTTTGGCTTCTCTGCATAGTTTAATGCCCAAGCCCTTCTATGCACAAATTTTAATAAAAAAATTGATTGAACTAAAACACATGAAGTTCTTTTTCGAAAATTAAACAATTTAGAAAATTTTCTTTTCAAATAAATTTCAAACTCAGAAATTTTAACTCAGCCAAACACACATGAAAATAACACGGATGTTTTTGACCAATGGTCCAGGATAAAACCCCTAAGGGAAAACCTGTTTCTGAGAGAGATTTATTATTTCTTCAGGTAAAATACAAAAATTCAATCAACAATACCTATCAATTTTTCGTCTCGAAATTTGAACCTCTACTGCTAATTTTTTCTTGTAATTCGTGCCAAACTCCAACCTCGAAATTCGTGCCAAATTTTGCCTATACGGATAGAATTTGTTCCTGTACTTTTGCCTCGAAAAACGTGTAATTTTTGTACGATCACATTATTTTTTGACAGAATCCGTACAGCTGCACAGTCCTCGATTTCTGTGCAGAATCCGTACAACTGTATGGTCCTCGATTTTTGTGCATGAAAAACTCCTTGAAATCTGTGCCCATTTGTACCTGTACAGTCATAAAAAATTGTGCCCTTTTTGCTATACAAAAATCTTTATTTCTGTGCAGTACTTCTCGAAATTCGTGCCCAAATTTGCCCTCGATTTCTTTGCAGAAATTGTCTTCTTTTGCTTTCTTTCTCCTGCTGGTTCAAAATCACTTCAAACCCTCATTTCTCTTCTTCTTCCTCTCTCCAAAATTCTCTTTGAAAAGTGAACAATAAAATTATATTTTCATTGCCCTAGTCCTTTTTTGTTCATGGCAGCTTCCTTTTCAATCTAACAGTGAAGATTAAATTAGATGAAGGGTTCACATTAAATGCTTCATTAATTAATTAAAAAATGATATTTGGTGCACCTCATGTCATTTAATAAAGTGAGAACAACCCCTTTTAATTTAATACTCACTCAACTTTATTTTAAATATGAACTTAAGAAAACCATTACTTAAGCCTTTTTAATGAAGTCACTTTAAAAGCATAAAGTGTACATCACACTTCATTAAATGCAAATGACTAGGGGCCACCACTTAAAGTGTCCTTGTCCACCCCAAGTCAAGTCTAGGTGGACAAACACTTCCTAGGTAACTTTTCAACACTCCCTCTTAGCGAGGAAGGTGTTTTTCACCACTCCCAACTTATCTCTGAAGTAGACATGCTTCCCTCTACCCAAAGCCTTCGTGAGAATGTCAACCACCTGCTCATCTGTAGAAACACACTGCAACTGTACAACCCCTCTCTGAACATAGTCTTTGATAAAGTGCTATCTGATCTTTATATGCTTCGACCTGTCATGAAATACTGGATTCTTAGAGAGCTTGATGCAACTCTGATTATCACAATTTATAACTGTAGGACTCAGGTTCTGAGCAAACAAGTCCACGATTAGCTTGCGAAGCCACAATGCCTCACAACTAGCCTGACTGGATGCCATATACTCAGCCTCAGCAGAACTCAATGCCACAGACTTTTGCTTCCTGCTGAACCACAACACAATTGCTGAACCCAAGCTGAAGCAACAATGAGAAGTGCTCTTCCGGTTCGAAACACTACTTGCTCAATCTGAATATGTTAAACCAACCAATCCCACTCCACCAGATCTCCTGTAGTCCAAGCCATAATCAACTGTACCCACAAGATATCTCAAGATGTGTTTTGCGACAATCCAATGCACTCTCCTAGGCTCCACCATGAACTGACTGAGAGTGTTTACCGCAAAACTCATATCTTGTTTGGTGTTGACTAGATACATCAACGAACCAATAAGTTGACGATACAAAGTAGGGTCCACCAACTCTCCCTCAGAAGCATGAAGCTTCATCTAGTTGGTGATCATGGGTGTAGACATGGGTCTGCAATCAATCATCTTAAAACTCTTTAGAACATTTGCAACATATTTTCCTTGCCCCAAGAAAACATGTCCATCCTCCTGCCAAACCTCCATCCCTAAATAATAATGCATCAGCCCAAGGTCAGTCATCTCGAACTTTGAAGCAAGATCCTTCTTGCAAGCATCAATCAGGTGCTCTCCCCCAGTAATGAATAAATCATCAACATAAAGCAGAAGAATGAGCATAACACCACCAACTGCAATGTAGTATAGGTTGGGATTTGCCTCACTCTTCCGAAACCCAATTGAAAGCAAGTAAGAATTGATCCTGGAATACCAAGCCCGAGGGGCTTGCTTCAGACCATACAAGGCCTTTTTCATCCTGCAAACATGAGAATATCTCTCATACACCTCAAAGCCCTATGGCTGCTCCAGATACACCTCCTCCTGTAGAAGACCGTTGAGAAAAGTGGTGTTCACATTCATTTGATGAATCCTCCAACTAATCTCTGCCAAGACGGAGATCACTGCTTTAATCGAAGAAAATTTGGCCACTGGCGCAAAGGTCTCATCATAGTCAACTCCCTCTACCTATGAGAACCCACGCGCAACAAAACGAGGTTTGTACTTCTCGATGCTGCCATCTGCAGCATGTTTTATCTTGGAAAACCACTTGGAAGTCACAAATGACTTCCCCTTTTGTCTCAAAACCACTTCCCACACCCCATTCTTTATGATGGAATTATACTCTTCCATCATGGCATCTCTCTAAACCTGGTGTATGGGAGCCTCCTCATAAGTGGCAGGAACGGTGTCACGCAAGCTAGTCACCTGTGCCATATAACTCGAAAATCTCTCAGGTGCCTTGCTCTCTCTAACCTCCCTCGTGGGTGGTCCAATAGGCTCCCTTGCTTCCTTCATAAGCTCCTTAAGCCAACTTGTCTTTCTCTTCTTGGAGGAAGCATCTTGTCTCAGACTCTCCTCTACATCCTCACCAAACACCTGTCTCCCTGAAGAAGTAGCAACAACCTGAGATCCTGTCCATAGTGAACTTGAACCTATACCAAGAGAACTCGAATCACATGAAGGTGTAACCTGTGAACCTGTCCTTGTACCAGAAGTCCCTATAGACTGAGCCCCCGAAACCGATGAACCTGTAACCTGTCACCCAGTCACTCCTGAAACTGGTGACCTTGTGCTCTGTCTCGCTGAATTCTCTACTGTCACCTGTGGAGTACTCTGCTGCTCTATCTCAGAATCTAGAGATGTCCTGAAGGTTTTTTCCTCCTCAAACTTCACCTCCCTTCTCACCACAACTTTCCTATGTGTAGGAAGGTATACACGGAAAGCCTTCGAAGTCTCGTCATAACCAACAAAGATACCCCTCTCTCTTGTAGCCTCCAATTTTGTCCTCTTCTCAGAAGGGACATGTGAGTATTTAAGGCAACCAAAAATATGAAAGTGACCTTTCTCAGGCACTTTCCCTACGAACATCTCCTCAGGGGTTTTGCACCCCAAGCCACGGTGCGGACTCCTGTTCAGAACATAAACAACAGTACTACATGCCTCTGCCCATAGAAAGAAATGAAGACTCTGATAATGCAGCATGGCTCTAGCTGCACCCACTATTGAACAGTTCTTCCTTTAGCCACTCCATTCCGCTGTGGAGTGTAAGGAACTGTCAATTGCCTCTTGATCCCCTCCTGCCGACAATACTCATCGAATTCATGGGAAGTATACTCACCCCAATTGTCTGATCGAAGTACCTTGATCTTCTTTCTTGTTTAGTTCTCCACAAGAGCTTTGAACTCTTGGAACCGAAGCAAGACTTCCTTCGATCTCTTGCTTCTAAGGAAATAGCTCGAGGTCTTCCTGGAAAAGTCATCGATGAATGTGAAATAATACTCATAACCTGTCAAATAGGTAGATGATATGGGACCACACAAATCTGAACGAATCAACTGAAGCACTCGCTCTGATCTGGAATCGCTGCTTGGAAAAGCAGTCTTTGTGTACTTTGCCAAAGCACACCCTCTACAAACACCACTTGGCTCTGTGTTGAACTCCGGCATACCTGTAGTCATCTCTCTCAACATTCTCAAAGCAGGATGGTGAAGGAGGGCCATCCTACTGTGCTATAACTCACACAACTCATTGCTGCTCTGAGTGCGTGACAGTGCATGATGTGGCTCAAAGAGAAGCTTGTACAATTTCCCGCATCTGACTCCAATCGCACGTGAATTAGATGGACCTGCTGCCTTGGGAAAGATGTGAACTTTCCCATCAAGGACATATACACCAAAGCCTCTCTCCTCCATCATGGAAACTGAAACAAGGTTCTTCTTGAGCCTAGGGACATATAATACATCCCTCAGAAGCATAGGCTGCATGGACTCCCTATCAAAACGGACAGTCCCACGCCCAATTGCGCTCACCACTGTGTCATCTCCCAATACAACCTCCAACTCCAAATTTGTCTTTGACATCTTGGAAAACATATCTTGATCACTTGTCATGTGACTCGAAGCTCCACTATCAATGAACCAAGTGGAGGAAGTAGTGGTAGCACTCAACGAATGCCCAACAATCATGGAATGCTCCATGTGACCCTGAGTGTCCTTGTTGGTGATAGAAGATGCTCTCTCAACACTAAAACCTGCAGAGAGAGAAAAGTCTCTCTCAAATTTCACAACAAACTCATCAATCTCTGCTGAAGTTGCTGTTTGTTGTTTCTTCTTCTACTTGTTTGGACACTGGCCATCATAGTGTCCAAACTTTTGACATGCAAAGCATTTCACTTTGCTTATGTCCTTCTTCTCCCCATCATGCTGTTTGGCCCCATCCTTGGAACCCTTCTTGAACTTCTTCTTTTTGCCCTTCGCTGCTAATGCAACATTCTCCTCATCATCTCTGTGATGTGATGAACTGCCCTGTAAGTATCCCCTCCGTGTCTCCTCCTATGTGAGATCATCCCACAATCGATCCCATGTGGGCATATTCTCCCTACCAATGATAGTCTGCACAAACACGGTCTACTGCTGAGTCACGCCATTTAAGTCTGAACGCACCATCTCAGCATTTCCTATCACCTCTCCTACAGCTGCAAGCTCATCTCTTACCTGTGTGATCTTGGTAAGATAGGAAGCCATGCCTCCCCCTTTGCCCATGTGAATATTCATCAACTTCTCCCTCGACACCATCTTCCTGAAAGATTGGTTAAAGATGTCCACATCTGAAATGCATGATCTTTTGCTGATATGTGAGGGATTACATGATCCTTCACGGCATCAAGTATAACCCTTCTTGCCTTCACATCTCTCTTCATGAAAGCAATTTTATCAACCGCATCAGTAGGTACTACTATAGGCTTAGCAGTTGTACTGTGAACTATATCCCATAGTTCATTTTCTTCAAGTATCAAACTCATTCTAGCCTCCCATGGGCTAAAATTTGTAGCCCCATCTAACCTGTCTTCAACTCTAAGACCAAACACCATGGCTACAACCTGTAACTTCCAAGCAACCTATTCAAGAATATCTTTTCACAAACCCCTGTTTTTCTGAATGTTCAAATTCTGAAATTTTAACTGTGCTCTGATACCATGAAAGTTTATGAAGAACCCCAACCCTGTTTCAATCCTTTTGGCTTCTCTGCATAGTTTAATGCCCAATCTTTTCTATGCACAAATTTTAATAAAAAAATTGACTGAACTGAAACACAAGAAGTTCTTTTTCGAAAATTAAACAATTCAGAAAATTTTCTTTTCAAATAAAATTTCAAACTCAGAAATTTTAACTCAGCCAAACACACATGAAAATAACACAGACGTTTTTGACCAATGGTCCAGGATAAACCCCCCAAAAGAAAACCTGTTTCTGAGAGAGATTTATTATTCTTCAGGTAAAATACAGAAATTCATCAACAATACTTATCAATTTTCTGTCTTGAAATCTGAACCTCTACTGTTGATTTTTTCTCGAAATTCGTGCCAAATTTTGCCTGTACAGACATAATTTATTTTTGTACTTTTGCCTTGAAAAATGTGTACAGACCGTACTGTATGGCCACATTAATTTCTGACAATCCGTACAACTGTACGGTCCTCGATTCCTGTTCATGAAAAACTCCTCGAAATCTGATCCTGTTCGTACCTGTACGGGCCTCGAAAACTGTGCCCTTTCTGCTGTACGAAAATCTCAATTTTTGTGTAGTACTTCTTGAAATTCGTGCCCAGATTTGCCCTCCTCGATTTATGTGCAGAAATTGTCTTCTTTTGGTTTCTCTCTCATGCTGGTTGAAACCCTCCCTACTCTGTCCACAACTTCACATCACGATGTCTTCAACATGCACAACACCTCTCTCTCAACTACATGCCCAAAATCAGCTTTCAATACTGTCACAGAGAAATCTGACTGCATGACTCGTATCTGACATGGTTGATGCAAAGCATGCCATGACACCAACCACTTGTCCATCCATTAAATCACTAGTTGGATTAGAATCAATATTGGCTGAAAGATTCATCCCATTTATCAACGACACAAAACTGATCTTCAATGCAATAAACTAGTATTTTCTATACGCCGGTATCAAAATATCTCAACCCTGAAGATCCTTTTTATCTGCAAATTGTGCTTCTTGATGAAGCTTGCAGACATTAGACGAAGTTTGCAGAAAAGCTGTGTATATTGAGATGAAAGGGAAGAACATGCAATCATTCAGGGAGCAGAAGTTGTCCTTCCATACATCCAGGCAGATCAATGTGCGGGTGGAGGGAAGACTCCGAAATGATGAAGTTGTTGCCGCAAGATTGGTGACATTGAGGAAGATTGGCTGCACCAGTGACCAGAATGCTGTTATTATATATACTGGTTTAAGTCACGCTCTGCTGGATCTGGGGTCAAGAGCTAGGAATCAGGATCGTGGGACAGGAGCTTGAAACCTCTCCATTTGGAACAGACAACACCACACATGCCTAGATCCAAACCTTGTGCACCAAGTTCCAGAGGTACGTGTGTACACTCTGCATGTTGTGTTGAAGGCTTCAAGTTATCAGCGCTAGTTGCTATGTGTCAACTGCTGATTGGCTATGTGGGTGGTTCTCCTCAATGTTGAAAAAGTCGGCGAGGGTCCCAAATAGAACTTCTTGACAACATCGGTAAAAAAATTGAGAAAAATTGGCAAACATTAAAAATTAGAAAATACATGCATTTTTTTAGAATTTTAAACATATAAAGCAACAATAACATCAGAAAAACATATCGAAACATAAATATGAAGAAAGCATTGATATATATCATCATCATGTAGTCATGCCAAATATAAAACGATACATTAAAGTCTATACTGAAAGTCTGAAACATCATAGTTGTCCAATCAAGGACTCAAAAGTGTATAAAGTTTAAACAATACAAAATGACATCACATATATAAAAGTATCTGAGGAAAACTAGCATCTAGCTATCTAATATCAATGCCTTCTTCCCCTTTTACGGGAAAGTATCATGGGTCTTTTGTTAGGCCTGCCCCTAGCACTAGAAGTAGTAGCAGAAGGTCCTGGCCCTGCATCTAATACTGGACGCTGAGTGATGGATGGAGGACTAGATGTATCAATCGGTGTAGAAGGTGGTGGCGATGCTAGCACATCACCCTCCATGGTGTCTTCAACCACCTCCTCCTCCTCCTCCTCCACTTGCCCTCCTCTTGCCCCTCCTCTAGCCATGCAAGTGACTCCTCCATGATAGGAGTCTCAATCTCCACCCTCCACTTAGACAATATATCAATATTGTCCAAGGAGATGGCATTTGCATCTGGTTCTTTCTGTATTTGTGTCATCCACAAGCAGAGGTTGTAATGGACATACACCGAGTCATTAAGACGTGTGAACTCCAACCTGTAAGAGGGTAATAATTTTTTTTTATTAGTCTAGAGGGTAATAAATTGATAAATTATAATATCTTAGAGGATCATAGATTCATAAATTGCATTAAAAATTTATATGCAATTGCTTTGTTGAAATTCTAAGTTCTAAGTTTCTAACCTTCTGTGTCTCTTTGCATGTATTTTTTCAAATACACTCCAATTCCACTCACATTCTAAAGCTGTATAGGTTTGGCTAAGGATTATGATGGCAAATTTTTTGTAAATTTGGTGTCCTCACACCATAGGTTTGCCACCAAGTGGCTACACCACACAAGAAATAAAGATAACTATATTACATTTCATTACATTCAACTTTGGAAAACTAAAATAGGAAATAAATATAAATAAATCATAATTCATCTCACAAACAAAGGTGAAAACTTAAAATGCTCAAATAAGTTAACAACTTTCCTGGCCTAAATTCGGTCCCGTCACGAATAACATCACCAAAGCTAAATACTCTAGTACCATCTTGATACACCTCTATCTTGCGATTGACTGCATTGCGAGTGTCATAATCAGGTATTATCCTCTGAATACAAGTGAGAAGCCCCTCCAAAACCTCACCATCAAAATCAAAATTGCATTTGTAGGCAAATGCGGGGTTGAGGAAGAGTCCTGCTGTATGAATGGGTCGATGAAGCATGCCAGTCCATCGAGTATCAATCAAATCCCATAACAACATGTGTCTGTTATGCCCTGGGGTACCCTTTCCCACATAGAAATTTCGAATAGTCTCTTTGGCCATATCCATGGCCTCATATAAATAGCCCATTGCGGGCTTATCACCATCAACAAGTCTTAGAACCCTTACTAAAGGTTCACTCACCGAGCACACTTCCTCCATTCCTTCCCAGAAGGCGTCAGTGTACAGCAACTTGGCAATGGTTTTCCCATCCTCTCTCCTGCTGTAAGCACAATCACGCCACTCATCACAAACAAACATTTGCTTAAACTCAAACTGACATTGAAGCAAAGACTGAAGAGTAATAAATGTGGTGGCAAAACGCATGATTGAAGAACGCTTCCACTCCTTGTTTTTGGTGTGCCTCCTCATGAGACTAAGAACAAAAGCATGGTTGTAAATAAACTTGGGGATGGTCCTAGCTTGATCAATCACCACCTTGATAAAGGGAATTTTCCCCATATCCTCCAACATCAAATCAATGCAATGGGCTGCGCATGGAGTCCAAAACAAACAGGGGTACCTATCCATAAGCATCCTGCCAGCAGCCACATAATTAGCTGCATTATCTGTAATAACTTGCACAACATTGTGCACCCCCAATATCTTGGATGAGCCCATCCATCAACTCGCATAAAAGTGCTGCATCTTTTATATGTGCCGATGCATCAACTGATTTTACAAACATGGTACCTCTAGGACAATGTACCAAGAAGTTGATAAGGGTTCTACCCTTACCATCTGTCCACCCATCTGACATGACTGTGCATCTAGTGCTCTCCCATGACTGCTTGAACTTTGTTAACCTAGCACTGATGGCCTTCTTTTCTGCTTGAAGGATTGGGCCTCGCAACTCCTCAAACGTGGCACTTTTATACCCTGGGCTAACTACTGTAATGGCACCTCACATCAACTGCCAAAATGGATTGTTTTTAACAATGCCGAGAGGTATGTGACTTCAGTAAAGACACCTTCCCATTACCTTGTCCACTTCTATCTTTTCCGATTTCTTTATAATTGACTTGATAGAAGGTTGTGATCCCGGTCCAACAAAATGGGATGAGAGCCCCGCCCTCCCAAGAGGTGAAGTTGTGGAGCCCCTCCCACTACCCTCACCGATAGTGGTAGATAGAGATGCACCTACACTTCTTGCTTGGCCAAAAGCTGCAAGGTCAACTTTGTTTGCAACGATCTTATCCTTCTTTCTCATTTTTTCATGGTTGGCGTCATGGGTAGATCTCATGATTTCTGGGGTCACTGCAGTACAAAGGCCAACATCATGGCCAGGTAGTTTGGCTAGATGGTATTTCAACCTGTTATGTTAACCCCTCCCGACATGTGATGCCCACATAATTTGCAACTCAAATTTTGTCTATTTGTTCCATCATCGGGCTCACCATATTGCCAAAATGGGTCCAATATCTTTGGCATTTTTGCAATTGGAATGCTTCAACTCAAATGCAACCCTAGGGCACAAAAAAAATAAAAAAATTACATTAAACTCCATTGGAAAAAAATAGCGACATTCTAGCTTAAAAAATCAGACCTCTAAATTTAGATTTTAAGCCATGAAAGATAAAAAGAGGGTGGCTAAGAATTAAAAAAAGAAGCATGCTATTTTCCATTCTAATTTTTAAAACCCTCTTTTACGTTGTGACTGTTTTTCATATTTTTGGGCATGGAAATCAATGGCAAAATAGAAAAAAAATAGCAAAGAAATATGCAAAGAAATAGTCAAAGAAATATGCAGAAAAAATGCAAGAAATCTTTCAAACAATCCATGGAAAAGATAGAAAAACAATGCGATAAAATGTACATACCTGTGAGGAATCTTGAAAGACTTGCTCCACAAAAATCCTTGATTGAGATGGTAAATGGTGTTTGAAAGCCTCCAAAGGTGTTGGTGGTCTCCTCAAACCCTTCTCCTCCTCTTCCAAGTTCCAACAAATCTATTTATCAAATGACATTAAAAAAACTGTTGTTTCCTTTTAAAATCCATGGATTGGAGGCCTGGGCAACTTTTTACATTTACTCGCGACTTTTAAGGAAAAATCTTGATTTTTAAGGAAAAGTCGCGACTTCCTGAATTTTTAAAAATGCGCGACTTTTGCTCGCTGAAAAATCGGCTTGGAGCAAAAGTCACGACTTTTCCGATTTTTTGTGAGAAGTCGGCAAGGTTTTCAACACTGGTTCTCCTTGTTCTTCTCATTCTGTCTATGTAGAACACATGTACACATTGACTTGTCTGGAAAATGTGGTGTGTTGACTTATCTAAGTCTTTTGCATTCTATCTTCTCATGCACAGAATGTTTCCAACCATATTGTCACCAAATTATGCCTGGAAACCATGTGCGCTTGGAGAATTCTCTCAGCCTACATCACAGTATTTCCTATGCGCTTCATTTCCGTGGTACCAGTGCCATTGTTAACTTCAAAGTAATGACTAAATGTGAGGTATGCAGTCCTTGTTGCCACTACTTTGGAATGTGTCCCTGTCTGCATGCACTGTTTCCCTCTTTCTGGAAAATTTGAAGTTCTATTTCTGAAACCTGTTTCATTTCAGGAACTGTATCTGTTTCCATGGTCCAGCCATAGTTATCATAGAATGCTACTTAGATGAATTCCTCTGCTTTGAAAGTTATCTATCTGTGATATTGAGGCCATAGTTGGTTTTAAAGGCATGACTGAATATCAGGTCCGCGGTCCTTGTTGGCACTGCTCCGGAATGTGGCTGTCTGCATGTACCGCTTCCCTGCTTCCTGAAAATTTGGAAATGCTGTTTCTGAAATCCATTTCATTTTGGGAATCTATAGCTGTTTGTGTGTTCCCGGCATATTTAGCATATACAAATTTGGAATCGAGTTTGAACTTTGGTATGATTTCGAGAAATTTCATACTGAAATTCCAATACAAAAAAATACAGGAATATGCATTTCATTAAACTCTGCCAGTAACCTGTATTTACTGTCTATTCTTTTAAAATCTAATTGAACTGAATAATAATAGACACTACACGCTGTATTATAGAGAGATGAGGAAATATTAAATGATCAAACAATTGTAAGAAATTATAAATAATTTAAAAAGGATCCTAGGAGGTAAAAGTACAGCATCATAAATAGCAATAACAAATAAAAATGCAGAGGGTGGCAGATGCTGGCAATAACAAATAGAGGTCTGAGTTATGTATGGCAAAGTTCTCTGTATTCTTGTGAGTTTTTCAGGTGTTCGTGAATCAAATCCCATAACTTTTGTTTGAGGTGATTCAAAAGTGTGGTAAAGTTAAAATAGAGGATAAATCCGGGTAAATATTTTATTGGTCCACATGGAAAGGGGTAGTCTATGCTAACGGGTTTACTAGGGATGCCATCCCTGAATCTGGCGAAGCATCCCTTCGGTTTTACCATGAGATTTTCTTTGTTCAAAGGTGAATGTAACTATAGAGAAAGAGGTTGAGGATATAATTCGGAGAAAGAAATTCCATAATCTTAACCATATGCCCATCATACCACCAGATGGTAGCATTGATCTCCATAGCCGTGGCTGCCAGCTGGTAAGGAGCAAAGGTAAATGAGGAGTCTTATGGAGAAGGGTGTCGCGTTGTTCCCAGAGCCAAAGCAAGACCTGCAGTCCTGCACGACCTTCCTTCTGGATCTTTCTTTACAGAGAGTCGCGGATATCTTGCTACCTGGTGGCAGAGGATGGCATGCATGGCATTTACCCTCTTTGATGGTGGCTTTGGACGAGACTCTGAGGAGGGAGACTGGCTATGGGAGTTGGAAGTGTTTGGCACAAACCTGGTTCTGTGTCTGGACTCTGGGCAGGAGGGTTCAGTACTTCATAGTTTGTTGCACAGCTACCACATAACTACTCATATTTTGTAGCACCCTAAACAGTAACAAAATTCAAATAGAATGAGAGTAGATTCTAGAGGGCTGCAACACTATTGCTTTCAGGCTTTCTCACTTTAAATCCCTGAAAGCTGCAAAGGTTGGCAGTAAAATTTATCCTCACACCTCAGTCAATTTCCCACATACAGCGCAAAAGCAAGGGGATCAAACTCTTTAACTGTGTTTTAGACCTTGTTGCATGGGCATAGCAAGAGACGACAATATTTTGGAGGGAAATATGTTTCTCGGTGCACTAGTGTTTTTGTGATAATAGGAATTACAGAACAAATTACAAGGTGAATTTCTACTGTTTGATTTGGATTTGGTCAATGATACATTGACCAATTTGACTCCGATTTCTGACAAAAATTCGTCTGACTAGCTGAAGTTCCATACAGAGAGGCCTGATTTGGCCGAATTCAGCTAATATGGTTCCAGGTGACCCAGTAACAAACAAGAAGGAAATACTGCTCATATTGGTATATGTCTACTGCTGGTAACAATTGCTATGTAGATTTGATATGAACAACCGTGATAGTAGATACAGCTGTTGGGTCAAGTACTATGGGCCCTGGGGGTACATCTCCATGGTTGGTAAATGTTGCAATGCAAATGGGACATGACCAGCAGCGATAGAATGCTCAGAAAACATTATTGGTTGGAAGTGCTTGGCGCAGATCGGGTTCTGCTTATGGACTATGGACAGGAGGGATCAGTACTTGCATATTTTGTAGCACAACTACCACATAACCACTCATATTTTGTAGCACCCTAAACAGTAACAAAATTCAAATAGATTGAGAGTAGATTCTAGAGGTCTACAACATTATCTCTTTCAAGCTTTCTCACTTTAAATCTCTGACAGCAGCAGGGATTGGCAGTAAAATTTATCCTCATGCCTTAGCTCTTCAACCGTGTTTTGGACCTTGTTGCATGGGCATAGCCTTATTAACCTCTATAAATAGCATGAGACGACAATTTTTTGGAGGGAAATATGTTTCTTGGCGCACAAGTGTTTTTGTGATAATATGAATTACAGAACAAATTACAAGGTGAATTTCTATTGTTTTTGTAATTTTGATGTATTTTACCAGATCAATCTTTTTCACTTTCATCACGTTCCTTGCCAGATAAATTCAGAAAAACATTCATTTCTCTTTTTATCACTACATTGGTCAGCATTGCAAATCCCAGATATATATAAGAGAGCAGGAAAGATAACTTTAGTGAGAACTGACCTTCCTGCTAAAAAAAGTACATATAGCTTCAATGTGTTAGATTTTCATAAGATTATAGCAGTATATCTTAATTGCATTTATCAATAGGATCTTTAGAAGATAGACAAAGCACAGAACAATAACACAAGTATTTTTATCCTAGGAAACCCAAATGGAAGAATACCCAGCAACATTCGTCTAGAGATAATAATTCTGAGATCAGAGTACAATGAAGAAAGAGAGAAGATGGAAGTATCTTCCAGAGATAGAAACCTTAAAAACAGTCTTCTCCTTTAGTAGGTGCAAACTTCTCTCTCCCAAAAAATTGCGAACTTCACTTTTGTTGCTATGTGGAATAATGAGGGGGCGCCTCCTATTTATACAGATTTTCCACTAATATTTTAACTGTGGCCGACTTCTCTTGGGGGAGCAACATAAGTTATATTTTATCTTTTCTTTTGCTTGGTTTTCCCCCCAAGGTCTACATTGTTCTTTCTAGGGTTTGTATGATTGATTACAATAAGTTCATCTCCCGTAGGAGGTACAATACAAGAACAATAAGAATAGCTTCTAAAGTTGCACAAATTCCAACACTCCCTCTCAACAAGGAAGACATTCTTCGGTCTTCATCAGCATCATGATCATTTGGGTTTCATCTGTACATGTATACTGTCTCTATCATCTCTAAACGTACTGAAGGTTTAATTCATAAATTTGTTCCATTCGGATGTTTAAGAGAAAATCTTCTGCTACCTATCTGTCTCTATTGCAGATGGAATATTTCCATCCCTGGCTAGAGATCCTGGATAAGCAAATGTGTACGACCATCTACTACCTGTTCGTCTCATTTGTTGATGGGGTACCATACCTGGATGAGAACCTGAACGAGTAAATATGCACGACCATCTACTGTTTGTTCTTTTCATCTGCCGATCCACTCCCATACCTGGTTGAGAACTTGAACAAGTAGAGGTACCTGTGCAATTCCACGACCATCTGCTACCTGTCCGACTCATTTGTCGATGGGATTTCTCCCATACCTGGCTGAGCACCCAGACGAGCAGTGGCACCTATGTGAACCCGACCATCTACTACCTGTCCGTCTCATCTGTCGATGGGATTTATCCCATACCTGGCTGAGAACTTGGACGAGCAGAGGTACCTGGGTAAAATTATGATAAATGTCTCTATGTCATCTCTCCCTCTCAAGGAGGGATGCGTTCTCTTCTAAGTCTTCCGCGAAAGTATTCAGACTTCATCCTGGGAAGAGGCTTAGTGAGAACATCTGCAATTTGGTCATTTGTCGGAACATACTGTAGCTCGACCGCACCTTTCTGCACTATATCATGTATGAAGTGATACCGAATCTCTATGTGCTTCGACTTGTTGTGAAATACAGGATTTGCTGACATCTACACACAACTCTGGTTATATCAGTGAATCATGGTTGCCTTTGGAATCTGGCCAAACAATCTTGCAAGAAATTTACGAAGCCAAACTGCTTCTCGGGCTGCTGAACTAGAAGCCATATACTCGGTCTCTGCAGTTCTGAGAGCTACTGAGTTCTGCTTCCTATTGCACCAGGAAATTACTGCAGAACCTAGACTGAAACAACATCCTTAAGTGCTCTTCCTATCTGCAGTGCATCCGACCCAATCTGAGTCTGTAAACCCTTGCAATTTTAAGTGACATTCTGAATCATATTGTAGACCATATCCCACAGTGCCACGTAAGTATCCGAGCACATGTTTTGCAGTAGTCCAATGAATCCACCTCAGTTCGCACATGAACTGATTGAGGGCATTCATAACAAAACAAATATCTGGTCTAGTGTTCGTTAGATACAACAAGGACCTAATCAATTGACGATACATAGTGGGATCGATCAAATTTGAATTTGAAGTAGAATCTCTCAGCTTCTTCAAATTTGCATCCATCGAAGTAGCCATTGACTTTCAGTACAATAATTCGAATTTCTTGAGGATATCTATGGTGTAATTTTCTTGTCCTAGGAAAATCTTCTTTTGCCTTTACCATACTTCTAATTTCAAGAAGTAAAACAATGTCATTCAGAAAGGCTGTTTTGATATCCATCTGATAAGACTTCCATCCCATAGCGGAAGTAATAACAATGATTGATCTGATGGAAGTATATCGAGCCATAGGAGCAAATGTCTCATCATAACCAACTCCCTCTTTCTGAGAGAACCCTCTGGCAACAAATCTGGCCGTGTATTTTTTCAATGCTCCCATCCGTTCCATGCAGAGTTTCATGCTCCTCTGCATTCTGTAAAATTTGTCGTGCCCATTTGAGTCTTTTTTGGCTTACTGCCATATTTGTGGGAGCATGGCTCAACTGGATCAATGGGACTAGTCGGTTTATTCCTTTCTTCAGACTCCCTCTTAATGTTTGGAGGGGGAGATGATCTCATCTCTTCATTGTCATCGATCTCCATATCTGATCCTCTTCCTTTTCGGATAGCCATTTCTTCTTCAAAGGTTACATCATGTCTGACTTCGATTTGCCTCGATCCTGGGATGTATATTTTGTAAGCCTTTGAAGACTTGCAATATCCCATGATTGTTCCTCTCTTGCCTGAAGGTTCTAACTAGGGCACATGAATGTAGACTGGAAAGTAATTATCTATCCTGGTGACAACTAGGTTCATCAAGGTTCCTTCAATTGTCTTGTTCGAATCACGACAACAGTGTCGTTAGTTTTCTATCATATGTAGTAGACTCAAATCCTTTTCTTTGAGGGATAACACCCTCTGTCTCTCAGAAGTCGGTTGAGTAAATTTTGTTGAAGCAACAGATAGATCGACATTCGTAGAAGCCTTACACTTTTGATCAACAAATCTCTGCATGAGATCATTCTAGGTTTGAGAGTCATAATACATGCTTCTAGAGGATTTCTGCTTCCGTTCCATCCCTATATCACTGGGATCACACTTGTCCTTGTAGATCAAGGCATTCCCTACAAGTCAAATCCTGTCAGATGGTTAGCAATATTTCATAATCAATGTATTTAACAAAATAATGTAGGCAACCTGTTAGTCAATGCTTTGACACAACACACATAAGGCCATTATTCGGATGGTTATGGTCTCCATTATAACATACCATTAATTAAGAGTGTGTACTACTCTAAGTATGTTATAATGGAGTTGTCATCCTAGATGGGTTGTGCAGCATGACAAGCTATTTAACTACCATTTTTTAGAAATGTAGATCTGTGTAAAATATATTAAAAGATTACTAGAGCATGTAAAACCAAATACTTATCTTTTGTAGTTTTGTGGGTGGGCTCCCACTGTTAGAGTCCATTGATCTTCATATGCTTGCTTGACGATCATCACAATTTAGATCTTCATATAATTTCTTGGAATAACTCCGAACGATCATCCTTCCTTGGCTCCTTGTGAGGAGGGTCTTCTTCTACATTAGCAGTTGAAGCTTCATGCTTCCTTTTGATTGAATTTCGACAACTACTGGCATAATGATCGTATTTCTTGCACCTGTAGCATTGTAGCTGAGATAAATCTTTCTTCTCTTGTTTATTCTGATTTGGGGAAGGACTTGATCTCTTATGTTGGCATGAGATATGAATGCCTGATTCTCCTTAGGTAAGCACCATGAAGTCTTTGGCGTGCTGCTATTCTCGTTTTTTCTTAAATGCATTCTGCTCATAGCTTATCAAATTTGGGCAGCTTGGTTCAACCACTTATAGTTTGGATGAAAGACTCCCAAGATGGTGGGAGACCATTTAAGGTGGTCATAACAAGATCATTTTCTTTAAGATCGTCTCCACTACTTTAGCTTGTCTTGGAGTTCGGATATCCTCATGAAATATGAGGCAATATTCTCGGACTTCGTCATCTTCATATTCGACAGTTTATTCCTCAATGTGAGAGTCACATTGATATTACTGTGTTCAAATAGCTTCTTTAAGGTTTTGAACATCTTCCTCACTGTCGTCTTTTCTACGATCTGAGAAACCAAGTGGTCTCTAATTGAGTCCATCAAAATCCTTCTTTCTTTGGCATCATTCTTCCTCCAACGAGGTTTGTCTTCTTCGGATTCTGATTTTGGGACGTTTTCATTTACACACTGTAATAGGTCATTTTCTTCTGGTAGAAGAACCCTAGACTTCCAGGGGATGAAGTTGGAAGCTCCTTCCAGACGATCTTCAACCTTCATGTCGATCATCTTGACTGTAGATCTAGATCTGAAACCCTAGCAGAGACTAGGTCAAAACTGAAGTTTGAAGTTTTGGAAAACTAACTCCACAGATAGATGCGCCCTAGAGAGGCGATTTGAGAAGAGGTAGAGTCGAGCCAAAACTGTGGAGGGAGTAGGTAAAAAACTGAAACCCTAATTTCTGTTGTAGTTGCAAAATTATGTCAAAAATTGAAAATCCTTAGAATTGAATTTTGTCTTCAACAAAAGATGCGCCCTCCTTAGAGTGAAATTCCCAACGCTATTTTTTTGCCAAAAGGTTGAGTGAAGACCTTGAAAGATGAAACCCTAGTTTCGATAGAGTTTTGACAATGGCTTCTTCTAGCACTGCTCTGATACCATGTTAGATTTTCATAAGATTATAGCAGTATATCTTAATTGCATTTATCAATAGGATCTCTAGAAGATAGACAAAGCACAGAACAATAACACAAGTATTTTTATCCTGGGAAACCCAAATGGGAGAAAACCCAGCAACCTTCGTCTAGAGATAATAATTCTGAGATCAGAGTACAATGAAGAAAGAGAAAAGATGGAAGTATCTTCCAGAGATCGAAACCCCAAAAACAATCTTCTCCTTCAGTACGTGCAAACTTCTCTCTCCCAGAAAACTGGGAACTTCACTTGTGCTGCTGTGTGCAATAATGAGGGGCGCCTCCTATTTATACAGATTTTCCACTAATATTTTAACTGGGGCGACTTCTCTTGGGGGAGCAACATAATATATATTTTATCATTTGTATCTTATCTTTTCTTTTGCTTGCTTTTCTCCCCAAGGTCTACATTGTTCTTTCTAGGGTTTGTATGATTGATTACAATAAGTTCATCTCCCGTAGGAGGTACAATACAAGAGCAATAAGAATAGCTTCTGAAGTTTCACAAATTCCAACACAATGAGATTGGTTCGTCCTGCTAAAGAAAGCTATTATATTATTCTATTTGTAGTTTTTCTTCTTCATATTCTCCAAGATATATTCAGAGTGCTTTGGACCCTGTTGTCCGCCGATCGCACACCAGCAGCAAAATCTTTCGAAAGCTGTCTCCTCACTTAGGAAAGTGGGAGAGGTGTGACCTTGGGGGAAAGCACAGAACCATGTCTTGTCACCTACTCTTAGCTCCTTCGTTTAGGCTAACTCCTAATGAAGCCAAGGGGGGTAGTCCCTAACAAAGAGTTTTCTATTGCTCAATGTTTAAATTAAGTTTTTGATGTTATGATGCGGATGGGTGTTGTTTAGGAGTTATTGTGATGAAAGATGATTAAAAATTATGAATTTCAAGCACAAGACAAAAGCAATCCACGTTGCTGTATTGGATTAACAAATGAACATTATATCAAGACTTGTGAAATAAAGATGCATTCACAGATAAAGATTTTAGAAGCTAAAGACAAATGATCCAGATGTAACAATCACTCATAAATTAATAGACCAGTGCCTTATGCAGTCGAAGCTCTGTAATGATTAAAGAGATAAAATCAAGTCATGAAATAAAGCTAGTGGATGTTATGTGAGTGTTCTTGGTATATTTTAAGTGTTTTTAAATGATCTTGTTTAGGGATTCAACGAAAGGTATCACAAGATTAGCCGAGAAAATCTTCCAAGTTAATCTGTTGGAGACATGACGGCCCGCCCAGTATCTCAGGCTGGTATAGTGAAGATTGACCAGCTAGCTGAGACTCTAGATAGCGGGGAGTTCCGGCGCCTTTACTAGGAATGACTTAGGAAGTTTTCTACAAGGCCGGTGCGTCGGTTATGGGGTAATTTTTTTTATTAAGATGAGTCTTGTAAGATTAACAATCCAATGCCATTTCTGGGTACTCCGATTTTTAGGTCGGTTAGAGCATACTCAAGCAAGGAAACAACGATATAAATTAATTAAGCGGGGAAATGTTAGTTGCAAAATTTTATTAAGTAAATTGATTAAAACCCTCCGGCAGAGAGCGCTCTTGACTTTGTCTTATGACAGAAGTTCAAGAGACTTAGCAAAACTATATGCTTGATGCAAGGATATGCAGTGGGAATGCTCTCCGATAGAGAGTGCTCTTTACTTGGATTACGGCAAGTTCAAGAGACTTTAGAGATTAATTAATGAACTTGTAAAACAGTAAAAAAGACTAATCTACCAAAGAATCTCTTTCAGGTTTTTAGGTCCTAATCGGGAGAGCATGGGGGTAAGTAAAAATCGAAATAAAAGACAACTCTCTGATGGAGAGCACTCTTGATCCACAAAGTGAGATTCAAGAAATTTCTACTTTAAACAGTTGATTTACTAATTGAAAGATAAACATTTAAAAGATGAAGTAATCAACTTATTAATGAAACAAAATGGGCTAATCTAGCAATTAGTATTCTAAGAAAGACAATGAGATTATTCTAAGCAAAAGCACATTTAATCTAAGCACATAAAAAGATAAGAACACCATAAACCTTCTCAAATGGGGGAGGTTGAGAGTGGGGGCTTAAAAACCCCACTCAAACAAAAAGAGAAACTTTATTGAGATTTACAATTTGTCTTGGGAATTCAACCTTTGAAAGGACTTTTTGAAATAAAGCTAGAAGACTAACATGAAACGTTTTTAATGGATTTTATGTAAAAATGAGAGATTTACTTTTTGTTGAAAACCTTTTCTTCAAACTTGCAAAGAGGGAAAAAGAAGAAGATAGAAGATAGCAAAAAGAGGGCAAAAGAGGGCAAAAGAAGAAGATAGAAAAGAGCAAAAAGAGGGCAAAAGAGGGCTGGAACAAAAGAGGAAAAGAGGGAAAAAAGGGAGAAACAAAAAACAAGAAATTGGATGCAAAAGATGGGAAGAATAGGGCAGCGAACTAAACAATCAATGAGCTGCAAAAAATGGTAAAAACGGGACTGCGATAATAGAAAAAAGTGGCTGCAATAAAAATGAAAAAAGAGGACAGCGAAGAAAATAAAGAAGAAAATCACACAATAAGGTGGAAGGAGGCCAAATCCAACCTAGAAGAAGAAGAGAAAATCAACCAATAATCAACAAAAGGTGGGATCAACCTCCGAACAAGGTGACCACTAGAAGCACTAATCCCGAAACTGTCCAGACTAGCTGGATGTACGCAAGGATGCTAGTGGGGAAAAAGAAGTAGCCACAAAATTATGTGGCACTTGGGATCAAATCCCAAGCTACTTTCTCAGGTCAAAACGAACATGAGATACATGGAAATATTGAGAAAGGAGAAACTTAGATTAAACTTGAAAAAAGTAACCGGAAATATTTCTTTTACTTGATGGATGAGGCAAAGAAATTGTGCTTCTCGATTTTCCTGAAAGAGAATGACTTCTTGTGGAACCTGCAGATTGAATGTTAACCATAAAAAAACCCCTGTATATCGGACGATACCTGAAAGCACACAGCCTTCAAGAGAAAAGCATAGATTATATGAAATAGTGCTAGATTGTTAGCCTTCAAAATTTACTCAATCAAATGCTTAAGAATCCATAAAGAAAGGAACAAAGAAAGGTATCACCTCACACGGTGAATCATGACCAACATAGAGCTTTCGCTTTGACCTCCAAAGTCATCAACTTTATTAAATCTTAGGCAAAATATTACAATAGAAATTCTCCAGAGTTTCTATGCCAAAAATCCGATCCTAATAGAGCTAAAAGAGCCTCTATTTATACAATGAGAGAGTGCTAAAACCCTAAAACCCAAGGTGGGTGCAAACCTAGCTTTGTAGCTATGTGAGGGAGCCAAACCAAAAATAAAGAAGCTAGGAGTGAGGGGAGGCCTCCACCTAGGCAAGGTGCCCCCACTCCAACCCCAACCACTCCAACCACCATCCAAACGAGACCTCCACAAGCAAAAACGTGAGGTTTTAATGCTCTATCGTGAGGAAGAGGAGAGGCACACATGATAGGCTTGGGAAGGTAGGCGTGAGGCCATAAGGAGGCTTGTGCTAGGTTTGGAGGATCCAAAACCCTAGCAAGCCATGATTCAAGGACCATACCTCTTGCTCTTCACCTCGAACATGCCATCAAGCCATTAAACAAGCTCCAACTCACCCAAGCGTGGTCATCACTAAAGGAGGCGAATTGGCCAAGTGGATGAGAACTCAACGCTCTCCGATTGTTAACTGAAGCAGATTTGTGCCAACCTCAATCATCATTAATGCCCGATGCAATGTCATTTAGCCTTTTATTTTATTCAATTTGGTTAATTTTGGAGAGTTTTTGATTTTCTCCAAAATATTCATTTTTAATATTTTAATTAATAATTTCTCCGTAAATGACTTTTTTGAGAAATTATTAATTATGAGGCTGAATGGACTTCTGAAACTTGGAGTTAGCTGGCTGGCTGATCAAGAATGATTTTTGGCTTAGGGTTAGAGCCTTCAATCATTGAATTCGGACCCTAAATGGCTGACTTATTTAGTGTTACAAATATCGGTGATATATCGCCAATATCGCGATACGATCTCCTCGGCGATATTATTGGCAAAAATCGGGGTAAACATCGGCCATTTTTCGTATGTAAAAATCGTGATTTTTTGGCGATAAAATCGCGATTTTTTCAGCCAAAATCGCGAGTCGATAAGTAGCATCACGGGTCCGTCGAGGGTTTAAAAATCGATTTTTGGGGCGTTTTAACCTTTTTCCAATCTGCTGCATGTAGTCTGGACTCCAGAGCTCTGCGTTTTACGACAGTGCTTACAGTTTGCAGGAGCGCTGAGAAGTAGATTTGCGTGGAGGTCTTAGGTGCGTGGAGGTTATGTCACTATTTTATTTAATTTACAGTTTAAAGTTTAAACATTGAAAATTTAATTTACGGCGGCCCGTGGGTAAACACTGGCGAACTGTGTAAACGCCGGCGGACTGTGGTTTCCGTGGGTAAATTTTAAACGCCCGTGGACTTACAATAATATGTTTAATATATAATATATATTATCTATAATATATAATATATTATATATTATATATTATATATTATATATAATATATATAATATATAATATA
>LPNX010322218.1:1221348-1391819 GCA_001517045.1 Pseudotsuga menziesii
GATATATTCACCGACACGATATATTCGCCGACACGATATTTGTAACATTGGACTTATTACAATTTGAATTTTTCCATTTAATTCATGGAAAAATTTAATTAAAAACTTAGGAAAAATAAAAAAATAATTAAAATCCTAAATCCAACACGTCCGGTAAAATTTTTTCAAAATTTTTTCTGGGGGTTCTGGTGACTTAGGACATGACCATGCTCTATTCTACTAGTGTCTAGTAGGTTCATACACTTCAGTTGGGCTCTAATAACCCCCAAGGCCCAAAATTCAAAATCGAGCATTTAGCTTTGGAGGAAGCGGGAGAAAACCTCGTCGATTATACTCGGCTATAGTCAAAGCATAATCTACAAGGGCAAAAAACTCCCTGGAATACCTTAGTTGAAATTCTACGTCTTAGGGGACCGAACCACTCAAACCCCTACTAGCACACTTTATTACAAACCCCGTGGGGCCATGGTCATAATTATTCAGAACAAAAACTGACTAGCCAAAACTGGCTAGGCACAAAGGTGGATCATCTGATACACCGGAAACAAACATTTATCATGTTTGTCAAATGGCGGCTCCTCAGCTGATCCAACTAAGGTACAAATAAGTTGGTAACAGACCCCATTTGAAATTTGAAATTTCTTTCTTCTTGAAGAATTGCTTATTGTTGTTTCCCTTGTTTCCAGTCTGTAGCAGGACATGTTATTAGTTTGCTTTGGACTCCATTTGAAATTTCTATCTACTTGAAGAATTGCTTATTGTTGTTTTTCCTGCTTCCAGTCTGTAGCAGATTCTATTCAGCCAAAAGATGGTGACAAGTAACTAAATTAATTGCATGCTACTCTAGTAATGGTGATGTACATAAACATTGAGGAAATGCATGGATTCTTTTAGCCATTTTCATGGATCATTTGAAATATTTGGCTTCACAAGCCCTCCCACATACTTTTCAAGAAAGATTACAATTGAATTAATTGCATTCTACAGTCTACTCTAGTAATGGTGATATATATAAAGATTGGGGAAATGCATGAATTCAATCAGCCACTATCATGGATCATTTGAAATATTTGCCTTCACAAGCACTCTCACATCCTTTTCAAGAAAGATTATATCGAATTGTAATCTTTCTTGAAAGGGATGTGGGAGTGCTTGTGAAGGAAAATATTATTGAAATAATATTATGTATCACACAAAGTCTTTTGTTGTTTTACTTCGTCTTTTATATTTTGCTATGAATGTTTTTAATGCTGATAGAAAACTTTAGTATATTGCAGTTGTTGCCTTCATCAATTCTTGGTTGAAATTTTAATTGTGTTCCTTTGTTTGACAGCTGTACATCCACGAGGAGAAATTCAATCAGCCAATACTTTTCTGTAACAATATCTCAGGAAAAGTCGACCCTGTAAGTGGGTACTGATTGCTGGACTTTTTCTTCATTAATAAAATGGATCTATTGTTTTAGCATCATATGTTGAAAGAAAACAAATGTTTAGGTGTTGTCTATGAATTATATTTATTTTTTAAAGAAGCACCTCAAACATCAGCAACATCTCTTAAAGAATATTTTCTTTCCCAATGTGCCTATGTTTGGAGGAATTCTGTTGTTTTATTATTTTTAACGTGTTATACAAATTGCAGTTAAATTTTGCATCATGCTTTTGATCTGCCTTATAGAATCTTGAAGCTGTAGCCTGTATATATGTAAAGTATCTAAGTGCTTTTGACCTGTGTTATATAATCTTGAAGCTGTTTTTTACAAGATTACCTAAGGAATGGAACTTCCTTCTTGACTTTGTTAACTGTTCTATCTGGTTGAAAACACCCATGTGCCTGAATGATACGTTTTTTAAGCTTGAACTGAAAAATCAGGGAGTAATCTCTCCATTTGAACTCATTGGTCTCAAAATGCCGTGGGTTGGACTGAAAATTACCATGTAAGCAAAAATTAGCATGAGAGAGCTTTAGCCTTTACTAATGATAAAATTTCCAAACCCTAGGTGGTTGATTTCCTTGTGTTCTCAATCAAACAAATGAATTACAGAATATATTTAATTGCAGAAATTAATTTCTGAATATAGCATCAATCACACAATAGCTGGAAATGTAGATAGTGGAAGCATAAATGAAATACACACATACACAGATGATTTTTCCATCAAATCAGCTAATCATTCACTGATCAAAGCTTACAAGGGAACCTCCACGGTATGCTAAAATCAGCAGCTGTACAGACTGTCAAATCACCCTTGAACAGAGGTGTACGGCCTGCAACTGAGATGTACAGCCTGCACAGACAGAGAAAAACAGCAGCAGCTGCTGTACTTGCTAATTGCTTCAGCAATTCGCCCTTATGCTCCCTGATGCACTCTGTCTCCTCTCTTGCTTTCTTGCTATCTTTATGCTTTTCCAAGACCCTAATCTCATCTTGAGATGGACAACCTAGATTAAATCTAGTCTAAGTCATTAATGTATGAAATACACTTTATTAGACTCAACTTCAAAAATAATATTTCACTTCTCGAAGTGACTACAAAATATAGATACCATCCACTTTTAGCAAGGTCTCACATCACAAAATATCTTAAACCACTTACTGTAGGTTCACAATGAAACTTGTTGTACTATCCCAACTGATATTCTACCCTTATATTGATAGGCTATGGTGATTGTTTGTGGGTTTGTGGTTATTTATGTGTGTATGATAAATAACTTGATTTGCATGCAATAATAAATTCTGTGCTCAAACCCTAAATATGATAAATACTGAGATAAAATAGGAAATATGCTTGAGTAAGATTGCAGTAACATACCAATATTTATAGCTGTGATGGTTGTTCAGTGTACAAAAGACATGCATGCCATGCATCAACTAATTCTCCAAAAAACGTGTTGCTGGCTCCAGGTGATTCACCCATGCATAGAAAAACGTCCCTTTCTAGATGGTGATCCTCCCGTAGATGCTTCAATACTTGGAGGATGATGCTGAAACTTTTTAGGTGATGTAGTATGGCCTCTCTGAAGATTTTGACGAACACATGCGAAAGCAGTATGATGTGCCCCTGTTTGGTAATTCCTCCTCTGTGTACTGGATCTCTGATGATCAGTGAATGTCTTGAAGTGCGGATGATAGATCTGAATGATCTATCCGATAAATGATTAGGGAAGATAGATTTCACTGCCGAAAACACTTGTTAGTTGATGGCTCACGCCCTCAACCTCGAACTTGTTGCTGCGGTCACTACTGTTGCTCTCGAAACCAATCTCAAAAGTGAATAATAACATTAGATGCCTTTTGGGTTTGACTTATCTTCCTTTTATAACATTAGGTTTTGCCTGACTTAACTTTGCATGCATGCAACTTAATTGCTCGTTGGTGCATGGAAGGTGAAATAAGGCCCGCATGCTTGTTGATATCCGCTCTGATGGCCTTCTTTACTCTATTGATGACATAATAGCATTGAATGGATGTTCTTTTATGCTCCCGGTACTATTAGTCCTTAGTTAATTTCCTTTTCATTAATACTTTCTCAAACCTATGGGAATTAAATAGGTTAAGGGGTGTTTTAGGGTGCTTGGTTGGAAGAGGACATTACAATCCTCCCTGCCTGAAATTGCTTGCCCTCAAGCAAATGTAAACTGGAATGCTACAATACATGTTCTCCTTCCCATGTGGCATCTTCAATAGGTAACTCTTTCCATTGTACCAAATACTCCATTGTACCAAATACTCTTGGATTACCATGTTTCCGAGCTTCCTTTCTTGTACATGGATAATTCTTTCAAGAATTAGCACTGGAAGCCCTTCATTATCTAACATGGGTAGCTCATTAGATAGAATGATCAGTTGGCCCACTGCTTTGGAATACATTGTGGATTTTACTTTCTTTGGGAATCTCAAGCTCATACGTTACCTCTCCAACCTTTTTGATTATTTTATAAGGTCCATAGAAACGAGGCTTCAGTTTCTTTGCCCCCTTTTTCTTGAGTGAGGATTGTCTGTACGGCTGTAACTGCAGGTACACCAAGTCACCTACCTCAAAGCTACGCTCGACCCTGTGTCTGTCTACATACAACTTTTGTTGATTCTGTGTCGTCTGTAGATTTTCTTTGAGTATTCTAAGAATATCCTGGCTACCCTGGATCCAATCTTTTGCTTTAGGCGCTCTGCTGTTTGCAAAAGTTGGTGCCTTGTATTCGTATAGTGCTTTAAAAGGAGTCATCCCGATAGACATATGAAGTGTAGTATTATAACACTACTGTCCCAGATGTAACCATTTAATCCAAGTCCTCTGCTGCCCTGTTACATAATTCCTCAAGTATCCCTCGATCAATTTGTTGACTATCTCTGTCTGCCCATTGCTCTGATGGTGATAGCTTGTGCTAGTGGCTAGTTTTGTCCCCACCAACCTGAAAAGCTCCTGCCAGAATGCGCTAGTGAATTTGCTATCTCTATCACTGACTATGGTTTTTGGTAGTCCAGCTAGTTTGAATACTTCTCTGAAAAATAACTCAGCTACCTATGATGTTGAGTAGTTTGATGGAATGGGAAAGAAATGGGTGAACTTGGTCAATCTCTCCACCACTACATACAAGCAATCTTGTCCTTGTACCTTGGGAAATCCTGCAATGAAATCCATCGAGATATAGATACTCTCCCATTTTTGCTCAAGTATGGGTAATCACTGAAGTAGTCTACCTGATGAGTGTGTTCTACCTTATTATGCTGGCAAGTTCTGCACTCCTTGACATGCTGCATCGCGTCCTCCCTGAGGCCCTTCCAAGAGAACAACTCCCTAATTTGTCCGTAAGTCTTTAAGAAACCCTAATCTCCAATCTCCCGACAGTGGTGAGTCATGTGAAGCTTGTAAGATCTTTTTCTTTAAGGTGGATTCAGGAACTAAGTAGATATGCTCATGAGAGATAAAGCAACTGCCCGCTTGGATAATGCATCAACTACCACATTGTTTTTTCCTTTCACATATTTTATCTCAAACTCATAAGCTTGGACCTTGCTAGCCCATTTTTGTTGGCGCTCATTTAATTCTTTTTGCTCCAAAAAGTGCCTAGAGGCTATTGTGATCCGTCTTGATTTTGAACCTGCTCCCCACCAAATATTGCCTGAATTTGGCTAGGGCATGCAGGATTACTAACATTTCTTTATCATAAATGGAATAGTGGTATTCATAATCTTTAAGCTTTCTACTCTTAAAGGCAATAGGATGGTAATTTTGCATCAGTACTACTCCAATGCCCTCTTCTGAAGCATC
This sequence comes from Pseudotsuga menziesii, assembly GCA_001517045.1. Classification (NCBI taxonomy): domain Eukaryota; kingdom Viridiplantae; phylum Streptophyta; class Pinopsida; order Pinales; family Pinaceae; genus Pseudotsuga; species Pseudotsuga menziesii. The sequence continues at coordinate 1,226,619 of LPNX010322218.1, forward strand.
ACATTCTTCAACAAATGGTCGAGTGAAATCTGGTAATGCCAACACCGAGCATGAACTCATAATCTTTCTTTATTTTGTCAAATGTGTGTTGTGCCTCATCTGTCCACTTGAATGCTCCCCTTTTGGTAAGATCGACGAGTGGTGCCGTCAACTGTGAAAACCCTTTAACATATCTTCTATAATAAGTGCAAAGGCCCAAAAATCCCTTCAATTTTGTCACTTTTTTCAGTGTAGACCAATCTATAATTTCTCACATTTTTTCCATATGAACCTGTACTCCATTGGCGCTTATGACATGTCCCAAATATAACATTTCTTGCATACCGAATTCACATTTTGACATTTTGGCATATAAAGACTGTTCTTCTAGGATTCCTAACACTTCATCTAAGTGTCTCAAATGCTCTTCCCATGTTTTACTGTATATTAAAATATCATAAAAAAACTTACGTAATTGAGCCTTGAAGTGTGATTCATGCAAGATTGAAAAGTTGTCGGTGCATTTGTGAGCCCAAAAGGCATGGCCAAGAATTCATAATGACCAAAGTGGCAACGAAAGCTGTTTTTGCAATATCTTGATCCCTTACTCGGATCTGATGATACCCTGATCGGAGGTCAATTTTTGAGAAGTACTTTGCCCCCTGTAATTCATCCATCAACTCATCAATTATGGGAATGGGGTACTTGTTCTTGAAAGTTTTCTTGTCGAGGGCCCTATAATTGATACACATCCTTAATGTGCCATCTTTCTTTTTTACCAATACTACTGATGATGCAAACGAGATAGAACTTGGTCGTATGTAACCTAATTCTAGTAATTCTTTTATTGTTTTTTCTATCTCATCTTTGTACCTTTTTGGATGCCTGTATGGAGTGGTGATAACTGCTTGTGTTCCCTCCTCTAACTCAATGATATGCTCGAACCCTCTGTCGGGTGGTCGACCCCTTGGAAGATCTCTGAATACCTTCTCATGCTTTTGTAGCAATACCTGTATATTTGTTGGATGTTGTCTGTTGTTATTTGGAGGTTTCTGAAAAGGGACAAAACACTCTGACCACTCTATGTCTCCTTGTCTAAGCACCGACTCCATCCTCTGTGATGATACTGGCTTGGGGGGGGGGGGTAAGTGTTCATGCCCCTAAAGACTACTCTCTTGCCATCCTGTGCCTGGAGTTCCATCTCCATGGTCCTATAGTTAGTAGTATATTTCCCTATAGAATAGAGCCATTGAACCCCTAATATTACATTTATATTTGCTACATTGACCACATAGAAGGAGTTTGTCATATTATAATTTCCCAGTGTGACATTTAGTTTGGGAATCCAGTGGTTGCACTCCATGCTGTTCTTGCCTGTGACTGCTACTGCTACTGTGAACCCTCCAATTCCTCTGTTTGGATACCCCGCCTAGCAACCCATGCCACATCTATAAAGTTGTGGGTTGCCCCATCATCAATCATCACACCTCCCCTGTGGCCCTGTACTACTCCTTTGACTCGAAGAGAGTATGAAATTTGGGTGCTCCTGACAATGTAGAAATAACTCCACCCTTGGGTTCTCCCTAGAACGGCTCTTCCTCTGTTGCTCTAAGCTCCTTAGTTGTTTCCTGTTCAGGCTCATCCTCGTCCTCTTCACTATCTGAGTAGACTTTTATGTAACGCGCTTTAGCTTTCCTTTCACAACGGTGACCTGAAATCCATGGTTCCTGAAAAGTGAAGCATAATATCTTTCTTCTGAGTTCCTTTTTAGTGTCATCATCCATCTAGTTTTTCTTTGGTCATTCTTGCTGGAAGGGTTTCTTATCTTAATCTTTAACCGAGAAATTTGTCTTAACCGGAAATCTGTTATTGGGAACTGAATCTTGTAAGTCTCAGGTTCTACTGATGCCATCTTGTAAAGTGGATGGTTTGTAGGCTTTCACCCACCCATGTAAAGGCTCAGTCAAAGCTTCTGTAAATAACATAACCAATTTTCTCTCGGATACATCCGTTACCATAACTGCCACTCTCTGAAACTCTCAGATGAAGGCCTCGACACTGCTAGTCTGCTTGAGTTGAGCTAGCTCTTTGAAATGTATCTCAGGGTTCCTCTTATCAAACCCCTCCATGAGCCTTTGTGTGAAATCACTGTATGAAGTGATGGTGTTGTGACCCAACGTCACTAACCCATGGTACCACCACTCATGAGCCTCTTTGTCTAAATGTAAAGCAACCAATTTAATGGCATCAACTTTTGGATCCATATTTTTGTTGGACCACTCCGAGATCCATCAAAATTATGAATGGTCAACTTTCCTACTGTCTTCTATAATTCATAGTTCTGAGTAAACCCTTTGTTAAAATTCCTTGGCCGGTTCCTGCATTTCATATTGCAAAAGTCTGAAAATGACATAGCTGAGTGGAACTCATCTTCCAAATCCCTGTATTCTTGTAGATATGCTCCAAATGGTTCACTAGGTTCAGTTGGTATGACAAGTCATGTAGTGGCATTTTCCAGAAAGTGAGGCATGGTAGGTCTGGAAGGTTTAGATCCATTTATTGTTCAATCCCACAGTTGGTGAGGAACATGCTCTGATACCACTGTAATATCTCAACTGATATTCTACCCTTATACTAATAGGTTATGGTGATTGCTTGTGGGTTTGTGGTTTTTTATGCGTATATGATGAATAACTTGATTTACATGCAATAATAAATTCCGTGCTCAAACCCCAAATATGATAAATAATTAGATATAATAGGAAATATGCTTTAGTAAGATCGCAGTAACACACCAATATTTATAGTTGTGATGGTTGTTCAATGTACAAAAGACATGCATGCCATGCATCAACTATTTCTCCAAAAACGTGTCGCTGGTGTTATCACACAACTTGTAGTTGTCCCTAAAGGTATCCCATCCGAGACGGTAGAGGAGATGGAAACTAAAGAGGTGATTCAAGAAGTGCAATGGTTCCCAATGCAAGCTGGGAGTCACGTCAACCGAGGCACTCTTGACTTTAGATTATGAAGAATCACAACCAAGGGGGAGACCCTATAACAAATCAAAGAAGATTAGCCAAAGCAAAGGTTCATAATAGGGGAGTGTGTAAATTGAGATACGGAAAGCAATGCAAGCTTAGGTGAGCCCAAGAGTTTAAGTGTGGTTGAAGAGGTTTAAGATATTAGGAATGTTTCAACCAATGAATGAGTTAGGACACCTAGGAGGACCAAAGAGATAGATCTAACACCATGAAATACACAAGTAGGGCCCACTTTCTTAAAATAGGGAAATGATTCAAATGGGTCCCACAAGGTCAAATTAGGGGTGATATTGTGCTAAGGGGTGTTTGATGATGTGGATCTATGGATCCAAGGTAAATTAGACACACCCACATATGTGATCTTAGCATATGACACAATCCCCAAGGAGTGCGAATTGAACCAAGGAGATTAGTGCCTTTAGTTGGAGGGGCAAATGGAGTCCGAATTATGCCAAATTGTAGATCGGGGTAGTTAAAACTTAAGGCAATTATCAAGGTGGGTTTTAAGTGGCATGCCCCAAGGTAGGCTAGATCTCCATAGATCTAAGCTTGAAAATGCATCACCCAATTACCCAAGTGGGGCACAATCCTCAAAATGAGGAATGGGGCCCACAAGGCAAAAATCAAAGGAGTGAAGCACTAGGGGTAGGTTATCAAATGAGAGGAGTGCAAATCAAGCAGGATCTCACCTACCCAAGTGAGAGAACTAGCAAAACTCACCCAACCAAGGAGTGCGACCTCACCCAAGGAAGGCTAGGTGCCTTGGAAAATGTGTCAAATGAAGTCCAATTTCCACCAAATTGTAGATCCGAATTGCTGTGGATACGATAGATGTGGGTTCTTTTTATTATTCCCAAAGACAAGCTAGATCCAAGTAGATCTAGAAAAAAGTGAAAAAATGAGGGTTTTAGTCAATGAGGGTTTTTGAGATCTAAGAGAATAGATGGATAGGATAGAAGAATTTCATACCTCATGGAACATACCTGGAAGATGAAGATGGAAGAGGCTTGTGACGAGGATTACTTCCCACAAAGATCAAATGCCAAACTTTGATGAGCCCTTCTTGCCAACGTTTTGCCTCCTTCAACCAAGTCCATTTTCCTATTCCTGTCAATCAATCAATCAAGAATGGAAAGAGATGCATACAAAGAGATGAGAAACATGAATTGTTGGTACAAAAGACAAAACAACTCCTTGTCACCCAAAACGTCCACTTGAAGCTTGAAGGGTAGGCCTCCCCACTAGTTCGCACCCCTCCAAAACGTCTTCTTTGCTTGCAAAACAATGTTAGTTGAAGATAAAATCAAGATGGCCACCAATGTCTGTCAGTGCAGAGGAAGAAGCATTTACAATCACCACAAGCATTCCATTTCTAAGATCCAAAATGCCCAAGAAAGCATTTTTATTCCAATAGCCCAGAGCCAAAAATCTCTAGATCCCTCCACCCTTTACAATGAGAAGCTCTTTCCTTTAAATAGGAATGAGAGATAACAAAATCCTAACCACCTTTCAAATGGATGGCTAAGATTAAAAGATCAAAATGTTCTAATCAACGGTTGAGATGAGCTCAACATAAAGTACATGGATCAATACAATAATATAATATATTAATGGACTAAATCACCCTAGGAGAGGGGATCCCACTCAATAAAAATGAATAAAGCTCATGGTGGGTCCAGGGGGTATTAACTAACACCCCCAGTGTGTCCCCATGGCACAATAAAAATAAATATAATTTTTTAAATGCAAAATAGTGCCTCTTTGAGGAAATCGTGAGCCTCCAAAAGCTCCAGAAAATCATAAAATATGCTGGAGAGATGGATGTAGGTCCACTCAAGTGCTGAAACTGCTGGAGAAGGAGTGGAAGACATCACACTCATCATCAAAACTCATCCCATGCCATTTCCTTGCCTCAGTAGCCCAAATCGAATTCTTTAGTAGCCATTTTTATTATTTTCAATCTGCCTCGGGAAACGTGATATGGCCCAAACTGCCTCCTAGAGTGCTAGCATTGTCAAACTGAGCCCACTAGGCTCTTTGGGAGGGGGGTAAAATGGTAAAAATAAGTAGCTGGACCACCCCTGCCCTAGGTGAACCAATCAAATCACATCTCTGCTCTGGCATGCCATTCAGCATGGCAAAACTGCACCCGAATGGTATACTGAGACAAATCATCACTGTAACTGCCCAGAACTGAAAACAAGCTGTCTCATTGGACTCAGGGAGTCCAAATCCATCTAATATGCATACTCATACACCCTACAAATCTCTGCATGATCAGGAATAATATCCAATATGCCCAGACAGATAGAATAATAATATGTAAATGATCAAATAATAATATAATCCAGGCTAACATCAATCGGCTGCAAGTGTTTAGAGGTTAAGACATGCTCTACAAATCATTCAAATAACAATTATAACAAGTAGCAATCATTTCACTGGCGATCTATCAACCAAATATAGNCAGACCAGACTTCCAAGACCATACTCACTTCATAGTTGTAATCATTTTGCTAGTGAAGGGTGAAGGCTAAAACTCAACTGGTTAGGCTAAAGGGTGACTACCAACCTGACACTGTGACACTTTGGATATGGAAAGGGGATATTCACTCTAGCATATGCTGGACAAGCAACAACACAGGGGATGGCAGTGTCTCACAAATGGATAAATTACGTTCAGAGGTGCTTATTCACCTTGACAAATGCTCACAATCCAAATCAAATACAAGTGAGGCCAGGAATCTTTAGATATAAATTTTTAAGAACCATTGCTTTTTGGGCCTTCGAATTTCCATAGCCTTGGTCCATGCATTATGTACACGGATTTTATTATTGAGGCTTTATGCATTCATGTATGTTTAAAACACTACTTTTCATGAATGGATTTTCACAAGATATTCATTTCAACATACTTCATAGGCAATTTCATTAGGCTTGCCTTGCATTCATGTATGTTAAAAAACACTACTTTTCATGAATGGGCTTTTTATAAGATATTCATTTCATTTCCAAATACATTGTATTGATGGAAGCACTATTTGTTTCAGGTTTAGCCAACACAACCTAGGCAACTCAGAGCCGAGACACAAATAAACAGAAAAGCTTGTCCAACACAGAGGCTCTAGTGGGAAAGGTCCTCCATGCCACAAGTCAATTAGTATGTCGGGCTAAAAACATAACTGGAAGGTAATGGATGGGTGGAGATAGTGAACAATGAAACCATCACTAGCAAGCCAAAGTATGGTTGGAATGATCACCTCTATTCTCCCTAAGGAGGGTAAGACCGATGAGTATGGGTCAAGAACTTCCAGGTCTAGGTAGGGACATACATACATAATATCAATACATCCAAGTCCTCATATTTATATGACCGCTAGATCATGACACTAAATGCTAATAAGACATGTCGCAAGAATGCGTCTAAAAGCAATAATAACCATAACACAAGTTAATATCTACCGAGTCGTATACATGTAAATAACCAATATGAAACAACATCTGTCTAATGAGAATTTTCTGCTGCAACTCTGGACAATACTAACTACTCTGTGAATGGCTAAATGGCTACATCAGTCGTCAAATCTGAGTGTCCTGAGACTCGACCATGGCGTGGAAAAGTACTATAGTCCATCATCATAGATGTTCATCTCAACATCTCATATGTAAGGGAACTAGCTGGAAAGTGTACTGGAATCTGAAAAATAGAATATGGTAGCTCGACTACTATATGTGTGATAACATTTGGCTCTAGCTGGGACAAGTGCTCTAAGGGAGAGAGCGCTTGAGAACCTCAGAATCTCAGGTCTCGAACTGCTCTGCATCAGTCTTCATCAACAACTCATCATCCTTACTTTCAGCTTTTTCTTTATTTTTGCACCTGTATCTGCGCTCATAGCCACTAGAATACCTCATGAAGCATGTATGGGAAAAATATAAAATAATGTTGAAAGAAATCTAATCTATATCAAAAACTGAAAAGCATAATGGAAATACTGAGCTAACAACTCAAAAGGAGTTTGGTTTGATTGTGTAGGAAAAAGACAAACACCCAGGACTACGCTAAGAGCTTTAAAGGAGAGCTTCAAGGAAAAGACAAAAAAGTGCTAGACTAAATAGCTAAAAACTACTGCCCAAATAGGCTTATTCAGGTCTACCTACCCTAAACAAGCAAGCAGGGTCATTCAAGATTTATAGGCGGAAAGTAATGTTTCAACAACCTCCCATTTACGAGTAATTCCAACTCATCACCATCCAAAGTCTCTAGGAAGATTGAACCCTTGCCAGCTATCCTACTTAGTCGATAAGGGCCCATCCATATCTTCTCAAATTTGCCATGGTTCCTTGGTTTTTCTTTGTTTTAGTCCCAAAGCAAGACTACATCACTAATTCCAAAAATCACTTCTCTACTCCTTTGGTCAAAGATTCCCTTTATTCTTTCTTGATCTATGACCATTCTATTCCAAGCTTCTCTTCTAGTTTCATCCAATTCTACTAATTTATCAATTCTTGCTTGCAGGGCCTCTTGATCTGAGGAACATTGTTGCAGAAGCTCATACACGGGGATTTGAAGGTTAATGGGCAATCTACAATTTTGGCCATATACAATTTCAAAAGGGGCCTTACCTGTTACTCTTTTAACGGTAGTTCTATATGCCCAAAGAGCATATTTAAGCTTAACATCCCACATTCTTTTATTTTCACCAATCATTCGCTTCAGAAGCCTTATCAAATTCTCGTTGCTCGACTTTGCCAAGCCATTTCCCTGTGGGTAATAGTTGGAGGAGTGAGACAAAGTGATTCCATGATTTGAGCAAAATGTGGACATATCTGCTTTGCTAAAAGCTTTTGCATTATTGGTGGTGATTTTTAAAGGGCACCCATATCTGGCAACAATATACTCTTTTAAGAATTTGACTACCACTTTAGTTGTTGCCTTTAGTAGGGATAGCTTCAACCCAACGAGTGAAATAATTTGTGCATGTGAAAATGTATTTATAACCACTGGAAGAAGTAGGGTCGACTGCTCCCACAAAATCCACTCCCCATTGTTGGAAAGGGGCTTCTATGATAACTGGGGTTAAAGGTAAGCTAGGCAATCTAGGATTTCCATAGTAAAATTGGCATTCTTGGCAAGTCTTGACACAGGCATGCACATCTTTGAACAAAGATAGCCAATAATACCCAGCTCACATGATCTTAGCAGCTGTGGTTCTAGGAGCATAGTGTGCTCCACATAATCTAGAGTGCATCTCATTTATGATTCTTTGAGAATCATCATGGTTCACACATTTAAGCATAATTCCATCTAGATTTTTCCATCCCAGGCCATCTCCAGTTCACACATACTTTAATGCCTTCAACCTTAGAGCTCTCCTTTGGTGATCTAAAAGATGATCAGGATAGGACATATGTTTAAGATAGAAGATGATGCCCTTGTACCACTCATGATCTTCATCAACATAGAGTACCATAGCATTTTGAATGCTTACCTCCTCATGATTTGGTTGCATTTTAGAATCAGTTAAAAGTTGAGGTAATCCTTGACCTTTCATTATTTTGATCGACTTAATTTCAATATCATATTCCTGAATTCTTGAAATCCAATTTCCTCTAGTCCCCAAGCCATCTGGTTGAGACAATACATCCTTGACAACTTGGTAAGGGACATAGGCTAAAACCTTCGAATAACCAATGTAAGTCCTCAAATGCTTTAAAGACTTGACTAAAGCGTAGGCTTGCTTCTCAGTGGTGGTGTAATTTAATTTCACATCCCGAAGATTTTTACTCATGAATGCAATTGGTTGTTCATGGTTGTTTTCATTCTTTTGCAACAAGACACCGACTATAGTATCTTCAGATGCATATGAGTAAATTAGGAACTCTTTGTTATAATCAGGACGCACAAGGACTGGGGCCGAGGAGATTGCTTCCTTTAAAGATTCAAATGAGGCATCACACTTATCCCAAACAAATTTTACATCTTTCTTCAACAAGGCATTCAAAGGTTTTGCCAACTGAGCCAAATTGGGAATGAATCTTCTCACAAAATTTATCTTTCCGAAAAAGGATTGTAATGAGCTAACATCTTTAGGAGGAGCTATGGATTGAATGCCTTGTAGTCTTTCTGGGTCAATTCTAATGCCCTCTCTAGAGACAATATGGCCTAACAACTTCTCTTCATCGACACCAAAAGTAGACTTTTTAGGATTTAGAGAGATTCCAAATTTTTGACATCTTTAAAAAATTCTCTTTAAGTGTTTTACATGATCACCCCTTTCTTTAGAGAAAACAGTCAGATCATCTTGATAGATGACAATGATTTTGCCAATTAGGCCTTCAAAAGCATGGTCTATTGCTCTTTGAAAAGTTGATCCTGCATTTAAAAGGCCAAAAGGCATCCTTATATACTCATATGTTCCCTAGGGGGTAGTGAAAGTTGTTTTTCCACGATCTTCCTTTTTGATTTGGACTTGGTGATAACCTGAGAAACCATCAAGCAAAGATAATATACCAGCCCTCGTTACATTTTGCAATAAATTTTCCATATTGGGTAATGGATAATTATCTTTAAGCGAAGCTTGATTTAGGTTCCTAAAGTCAATACAAATCCTAATTTCCCCACTTTTCTTCCTTACACCCACAGGATTAGACACCCATGATGTATGTCTGACTGGCCTAATGATACTTGCTGCCAACATCTTTTCCAACTCTTTTTTGACTAGGAGAGCTAGTTTAGGATTTACATTATGCAACTTTTGACGGTAAGGTTTAGCTCCTTCTTTGAGAGGGATAGTGTGCTCAGTAACAGATTGATCATAAGTTTTCATATCATCATAAGTCCAAGCAAAGACATCTTTGTATTCTCTAATCAATTCTTCGATTTTCTTCCTTTCTTCTTTAGAAGCATTTTTCCCTATCTTAATCATTATTGGGGAACAAGAAGAACCAATATTAATCTCAATGACTTCATCAACTGGTTCAGATCTCTTACCCTTAAACTCATCATGCCTTTTGAAATTCTTCTCCAGAAGGGAAGTTGATTTTTGTTATGTCCATGCCCTCTATGGAACTACCCTTTATTTGATCTTCAAAGTTTACCATTAGGGTTTGGGCGGCAGTCAGGAATTGGATGATTTGAGCATCACTATCAAAAACTTGCCAGTAATCTTGATTATTGGGCACTGAGGGTCTAAATAAAACTTCAACCTAGCAATTTCTTTGCTTCAAGGATTCAGAGGCTTGGAGAGTACTAGTGATGACAGACAGTTCATCAGCCAAGGTGTTTCGCTCACGGGGAACTGCTTTAATTTCAAAGGCATCAAAACATTCAATGGTATCCCAAATTGCATTTCTGTAATCTCTAAGTCTATTATTCTAGGCAGCGAATTGATTCTTAACTTGGGATACAATGAGTTCAAAATCTCCTATGATAGATAAGGACTTAAAGTTTCTTTCCCCAGCGAGTTCTAATCCTAGGAGCAAGGCTTCATACTCGGCTACATTATTTGTGCAATCAAACTCCAATCGAAAGGAAAACAAACTTTCTTCTCCAGATGGCGAGGTCAACACAATTCCTGCTCCTGCACCATGACGGGAGCAGGCCCCGTTAAAGTGCATCTTCTTGATTTGATCAGGTGGGTAAGGATGTTTCCTAACTTCTTCCCAATAGTTTGCCAAAACCGTGAAGTTTCCAATTTCATCACTTGAGTACATTGCTTCAGTAAACAAGTGTTCAAATGTCTCAACATGCTCTTGCATAGGTGGCTCATTAAACAAAGTTATGGATGAACCCTTTCTAGTTGGGATTGTGGATTCCTCCTATGTGTATTGGATCTCTGATGATCAATGAATGTCTTGAAGAGTGGATGATAGATCTGAATGATCTATCTGATATGTGATTAGGGCATATAGATTTCACTGTCGAAAACACTTGTTAGATGATGGATTACGCCCTCAACCCCAACTTGCTGCTGGGGCCACTGCTGCTGCTCTCGAAACCAATCTCAAAAGTGAATAATAACAATAGATGCCTTTTTGGTTCGATTAATCTTCTTTTTATAACATTAGGGTTTGCCTCACTTAACTTAACTTTGCATGGAAGGTGAAATTGTTGAATTTAGCGTTTGCATATATTCTTTAATTTTGCAGACTGTAAGATAGATAACAAAAGACAAGTACAGCAGATAAACATGAACACAATGAACACAAGATGTTTTTCACGGGGAAACCTTTAAAGGACAAAAACCCCCAAAAGCATTAGTAATTCATCTCTTAAATGAGATGACCGAGTTATGTAGAAGAATCTCAGAATTTGTCAAACCTTAACAGGTTAACCACTTGTCAAACCCTAGCCAACTTTGACAAAAAATTCTCAAGGTCAAATTTCATAAAAAAATACAGATATAGGGCTAACTGCCCAGGTTTCTTTTTGTTGCCCGAAGTCAACAGAGGTTTGCCCAAGATTTCCTGTCTTCCTAGACTGCCCGAATTGAATTTCCTGCTGCCCGAATCTTCTGTCTACCTGCCAAGAATAATTTTCTTGCTACCCGAGATTGAACAGAAGCTGCCGAATTTGAGATCTACACTGCGAGAGCCTGCCTGGAATAGTTTGAGTCTGCCCGAGCCACTATACAACTTCTCGAAGCCTTCTCGAGGCTTGCTCATGATTCCACACTACTGCCCGAGGGTCCGTACTACTGCACGAGGGGTATTTGTTGCTGCCCGAGGGTTATTTGCAGCTGCCCGAGGGTTTTGTTCATGTGCTCGAGGGTTTTGTTCATGTGCCTAAGGGTTCTGTTCATGTTTGAGCTTCGAAGGAAGGTGCCCAAGAAGACTGGCAAGCTGCCCGTGACCATATGATGTCTGTTTGTGCTGCCCAAGAGTTAAAGGAGACTGTCTGTGAACAAGAGTAGTGCTAGGGTGATGCCCTAACTATGCTCTAGCTGGCCGTGAAGAGAAGAAGGAAGAGCCTAGCTGTATGGGTATTGCTGTAGAAGTATAAATGAAGATGCCCTAGCTAGAAACCTCCATGCTAGTGCATAATCAAAACTGTTATCTGTTTTCCCTTGCGAAAAAACATAAAGAGCAACTCAACGTTAAGTTCAAGTGTGTAAAATGAATTTGGGTTGATCTTCTTTTATAGCCTTTGATTCACCTGGATGTGGACCAAAACTCAAAAGAATGAAATAATAACATTTTATTCTTTTATCTTTTGACTTTTACCTTTAGTGGTACTAAAGGTCTTTTTGTATTTTCACTATGACTCCTTAGTGGTCCAAGGGTCCTTATGTATTTTTGACGTTTACCGTTTAGCCTTCTTCAAGTGCCCTGTGGTCAAAACAAGTGGTCATAGGGGTCCTTCATCCCCACTTAAAGTACATCATCATAAATAGAGAGAATTACTAATGTTTTTATCTCACACTTCTTGGGTCACCAAGATTGGGTACTAAGTGTCTTAACTAAGGGTAGCTAATTCTTGGAGAAGGTCACAAAGCCCACAGATCGAGGGTAGGAGTACCTCACATGCCCAAACCCGGTCTAATACTTATAGTGATGTCCTGGTACTTGACCAGGTGCCTCAGTCATAGGCTGCATAATTTGACCCAAGGTCAAATACTTGGTAACCGACCAAGTGCCTCCATTCTCTTGGAGAATGGCCCTTAGCCCTAGGCTGAGTCCCCCAGTTCTAGAGTGGTTCATCTTCCTGGTAGCTGACTAGGTGCCTCCATTCAAAGAGTGGCCACTCAACTCTAGGCTGAGTTCCCTCAGTGTTGGACTGGTTCCACATCCTGGTCCTTGACCAGATGTCCCCATTCAACAGAATGGCTACTCAGCGCAAGGCGGAGTTCCCCCAGTGCTAGACTGGTTCCATATCCTGGTCCTTGACCAGATGTCCCCATTCAACAAATTGTCTAGTCAGCTCAAGGCTGAGTGCCCCTAGTGCTGAATTGGTTCCACATCTTGGTCCTTGACCAGATGTCCTCATTCTCCTAAGAGAATGGCTCTCAATGCTGCTTAGGAAAAATCAACAGAAATAAGGCCCGCATGCTTCGCATGCTTGTTGATATCCGCTCTGATGGCTTTCTTTACTCTACTGATGACATAATAACACAGAATGGACGTTCTTTTGCTCCCGGTACTATTAGTCCTCAGTCAATTACCTTTTCATTAATACCCTCTCGAACCTATGGGAATTAAATAGGTTAATGGGTGTTTTAGGGTGCTTAGTTGGAAGAGGACATTACACCTGTTCAAGAAGCTCCTGTCCGAGCTACATTTCTCAACAACTGGGATGTCCATTTTTCTGCTCCAGGCTTCAGTCTTCATCCTTGCCACTTGCCTTGCTAAGTTCACCATCCTTACATCTGTTTCCAGAACTTTAAATGGATGGCTGAATTTTATGTTTTGGATTATCTGCACATGCTGCAGGTCCTCCAGCCACCTCTGAGCCCATCTTTACTGTCCCACCCAGGGCATCAATTGCTCTTATTGATTTTCTCATTCAGATTGTTGACTGTGTCGCTGGGTTTTCATGTTTCTTTTAGTCGAATCTTAAAATTTTCAAATGTTGCCAGCTTCCTTGCTTTCACTTTGCTGTCCCATTTGTCACACAACTTTTTTTAGACTCATTGAAACTTCATTACTACTGTAAAAAATTACGTTTTCATCATATGTTTCTCTTATGTTGACTTGTAGCAATGATATATTCATATTGTGTCCCTTTGATGCTTTTTAATTAATTGTTCTCTTTTTATTACATAATACAAATACAACCAAGGAACCCCTTTTAGAAGTGATGACCAAGCTAATCGAGAGGTACTTCCAAATTTGTTTCTATCCATGTTATTTAACTTTACGACATAACTACTATAATTTATTCTTTCACCGTGGTACAGTGTAATTCTTTTCTTTTATGCTTATTGTTATCAATGTGTTACTCCCATTTAAATTTTGTTCTTGTTATACTATCGCTCCATCTTGAATCTTGGGAAATAAACCATGTTCATACATTATTGTTGCTTGTCTTCTATCGATTCAACCAATTGCACTATGGTATATAACTTGCTTTGTAAATGCACGATGTTTTGACCATACTTGACTCACCATGGGGACATCTTGTGGCAAGTCTTATAAGTGATTCAACTTATTGATTGTAAAATACATAGCCTTGGTTCTTTTTTGAGGTATCGGGGACACATTTTTCTCATTTTGGCAAAGCTTATTCTAGAAGTTAATTTTTTTATTTGTGAACCATAGTTCAGGGAACAAAATATCCCACCACAAGATTGGGATCAGGGCTCTACTGTGTGCCCATGTAATGCAAACTGTGTATTTGAAATTGTGATTGAAAGTATGCATGATAAAAGTGAATATGCATAGCCCTGTAGCTATTATAATCGTTTCATTTTGATCTTGTATCTTAGTTCTTCCTTTATAATTTTGTATTATGTAATAATGTTTTTTAGCATTTGAATAATAGGTCCTTTTGTTCTGACCCTCTTCTTTTTAATGGAAATTTTTTCTTTTTCATTATCAATATGCTTAGGCTAGATTGCATACCTGGTTTTACATAGTATTCCTTTGTTCAATTTCTAGAGGTTGCTTCTATTGTCCAGAAAGAGTTCTGCCTTCCAGGATAGCATTTACAGCTAAATTATTTACAATAGTATGGCTTTGACCGAAACCTGACTTGAACTATATGGAAATTCTTAATGTTTGAAGAAGGTTCAAAGGGGCGTTGGAGCATTATCTTATTCCAGTTTGATTTTATATCTTGTTTAGGTGATACCTCCCGATGCAAACAGAGCACTGTTCTCAACACATTCTTTCAAGATTATTTTTAAAGAAGGTGGCTGTGGCACTTTTATACCTCAATTCTTTGCTGTCCTCCGCTCAGCTAGGACATATCATCAAATGATGGCTTCTTCTGCTGATGTGTCAACTAGAGCTGAGGAAGCTGATCCTCTGCAAGTTGGAGAACCTCCAGCTGAGACGATTAATCGGGCGTAAGTACATTTCCCTTTGTAATTTTTCTGTGATATGTGCATGGTGTTTGTAATAACGAGAAGGAAGCATTTGAGTAAGAAAGATGCATGTTAGATGCTATTTGAAATCATTATTCTATCACCATAGGCGGCAGATTATGGTGACCTTAAATATAAGTTCTGTGGCAGCATGCATCATGTAATACAACCCAGATAATGAAACTCGACTCATCCCTCTGTAACTAGAGATTTCTACAGTCACAGGTGGAGCTGAAAATGAAATTTTCTGCGAATACTTTTATGTGTGTATTGCGATATTGCATTACATGTGTTGTAATAGTATCAGTTCATAGTAGATATCAGTTGATATTGTTGGCTCTTGTTAGAGCTAATCAATCTTGGTAAAATATAATACTCTGCATTAAAGATACGATCTACAAGTTTTCCCCAGCTATAGATCTTTAGTGGTGAATTTGACGTGATGGAAGTCAGCATTTTCTACTCCCTGGTGACTTAAAGTGGTTTGATTGCATTCCAAGGCTTTTAATGGGTCATGTAGGATTCATGGAGTGCTTGCATCGGGTGACTGATTGTTGTTATTCTCCTTCCTCACCCCAGCTTTGAGGATCCTCATCCCTTGGATTAAAGAATGGTCTAAGTTTTCGGGTAGCAATTATATATGAACATAGTAGTGTAGGCATACTGGGTGTATTATCCAAGTGACTATTAAAATTGTTGTAACATTCTTTTCTACATTACTGGTCGAACAGTTTGTTACTCCTCATATTACATAGGTGTCCACTTCTAATTTTCATCCCAATTTTCAGTAGGGATGATATGTTGATGAGGGTTTGGATGGCTTATTGATGATTTTCACGGTGGTGTTGAGCTCTTGGCATTTGTTTACATTTTGCAGCTGGTTTTCATGCGTATCCTGGGGTGAATTGAGCAAAACAGGACCCTGTTTTCTAACCCTCGGTTCTACAATGCCCTTGCTCAGATAAGGGCATCTGATATATGGTTGGAAAGATCTTTATGAGCCTTTTCCAATGGTATAGAATGCTCAGCCTCATTCGTCAGGGTGACAGAGCAATGGAGACATCTTTCTGGGCTGTTTTTGTTGGTTGCTGGGCTGTTTTTCAAGAGTTTGGCACCCTATCTTCTGGAGGGTGGATCTCACTCATCCTAGTCCTGTTTTGGAAGTTCCATATATGGTTGGAAAGTTCTTTTCAAGACCTTTGGAAAGATGTTGAGCACTCAACAAGATTCCTAGGGGTTTGAGAACACTAGGGTAATCTTTTAAGCTGTTTTTCACTTTGTTGGAGCTATTTCCTATTAGCTTTTATAGATCGGGAGGTACTTTTGCACTTTGTGCCTGGGTGCAAAAGTGAGGAATAATGTAGTTTCAATAAAGGTCTTAAGTGACTGTATTAGTGTATTTATTAAAGTACTTTTGATGTGACTTTATGTTTTTAAAGTGAGTTGTACTTTATTAAAGTGATTTTCGCTTTATAAAGTGACTTCATTTAATAAAGTTAGTCTTTTTAGTTAAAAGTGACTTTTCGAATTCCAATGTATTTTTATAAAGTTCGCTTAAGTGATTGAAGTGAACTTTAGATTAAAACACCACCGTTGATATTGTGGCTAAGATTCAATCTCAGCCATAGAAGATGAAGAGTGACCGGCAGTTGCCCTAAGTTGAAGATAAAAAGACATAGAGACTCCATTGTTACACACTTTCCAAGAGAGCCGAGAGAGGGCACGGAGTTCCAGAAGAGTGAGGAAGGGAAGCTGAAAAGGCAGATTTGTAGCAGCAGCAAGAAGGGCACGATTACCAAGGTGGTGGGCATGTTTTATAAGGTGGGCGCTGTTCCCTAGGAGGGCCCAATTCCCAAGTCATATTTCTGCCATTATTTTGGACAGGTCGTACAGTGGTGACAGTGGAGGCCGTACTGTTGGTTTTGGCACAGTTTTTGAGGCAGCCAAGTGAAGCAAAAGAGTGGGCTGTACTGTTGGAGTTCTGGGCACGTTTTTCTATGCAAAAAGTGCTGTAGCTATTTTTGGACAGTTTTGGGCAGCTGAAAGTCACTGTTTCGAAGGTCATCTATAGCATGTTTTTCGAGATGAAAGTCTGTTTCAGATTTCTGAAATTTCATTGTAATATACTGTGTATAATGGCTGAAAGCGACTGTTATTGTAAAATTCCGAGATTCACTGCCTGTTAATGAAAGTCTGCTTGAATGGGTCAAGTTTGACCAACATTTTGTTTGTCTGAAACAGTGTTATCGTAACCGGACCGGAACCGGCAAAACCGGCCGGTCTGACCGGTTTACAGGGTTGGCTGGTCCCGGTCAGTACAAAAATTGACCAGACCAGATTTTTTTCCAAACCGGGTACGGAACCGGCCGGTCCGGACTGGGGACTCACCGAACTCAATTTAAAAAAAAAACAGAAAATAAAACTTTGCTGATGTGATTTGGAGCCTCTTTGTTAATGTACTTTGGTTCAGAACCTCAGAGATGTATTGCACTAGGTGCTATTTTGGATATTTGCACCCATATTTGCTATATATATGAGAAACTTTGCATATTTGTGTATTAATGGTTTGGATTCATATGTATGTGCATGAATATATATATATTTTTTACAAAATATGAATATTACACCCATATTTGCTATATATATGAGAAACTTTGCATATTTGTGTATTAATGGTTTGGATTCATATGTATGCGCATGAATATATATGTTTTTTTACAAAATATGAATATTTTATGTATTTTTTAGTCAGCCGGTTTTTTACCTGGTTTTTTCCCTGTTCCGGTCTGGTTCACATTTTTGGGCTTCACCAGTTCGATAACTAGTCCGGTTCACATTGGTCTGAAATACATTTACAGTCTGCTGTTCATGATGTTTTTCTGCTGCAAATTGACTTTCTAAACAGTATATCATCCTTTTAACTGGTCTAATGTGTTGTGTAATATGTATATAAGATTATTGTCTCAGTTGGGACTGATATCATAGGTTTATGAAGTGTTTGACATATGTTCTAATTGACTGGGCAGAACTTTCTCATATTTTTTAACATGGTATTAGAGCTAGGTTCTGATGTTTAGTGGGCGCAGCAGTGTTGTAGTATTTTTGGCAAGATTTATATTGCTGGATTTTAACAGCTTGTTGGCAGGTGGACACTATCTGCAAGTGATTTTTAGGTGTTGGGCAGAAAGGGACAACTGGTGGTCTATTGTTTCTTTTGACAACAGAGATGGTTTTTTTGCATCAGATATGAGGATCGGTTGGATGGTATGCCCAACTACTTGCAGTGGAAAGTCAGAATGACTACAGTTCTCAAGGAAAGCAGACTTGGGACTATGGTTAGCATCGTGGTAACTCCTCCGGATCTGATCCTATTGCTTTGGACATGCATGAAGTGGAAGAGGCCAGAGCATAGAGGATGATTTTTGATGGTATAAGGGACCACCTTATCCCACTTGTGGCTTAGAAGAAGATTGCTCATGATATGTGGGTTACACTGAAAGGCTTCTATGAGGCTAAGAATGAGAACCCAAAGATTGCTCTCAAAGAAATTGCGGGAACCAAGATGGCCAAGGGTGAGGGTGTAGTATCCCATCTTACCTAGCTGGCATAGGTAAAAGATGAGCTCGCTGAAGTTGGAGAAGTCATCTCTAATTCTGAGTTGGTGAGATAACCTTGAAAGGCTTCACCATAGAATGGGAAGTCTTTGTGAAGTGTGTGGTGGTTGCTAGAGAATACCTCCTAGATTGGAGCAGATTATGGGATCATTTCACTCAAGAGGAGATCCGGGAAGGATCTCAAGGCAGTGGACAAAAGAAGGGTGTTGATGAAGAGAATGTTGCTCTTTCTGCTAAGAGGAAGAAGAAGTCTAAAAAGGACTTGAGCAAAGTCGGATGTTTTGCTTGTACTCAGTTTGGTCACCGGGCTTCTCAGTGTCTTGAGAAGAAGAAGAAGAGAGATGAGGTGATTGTCGCACCTACAACAGAGGTAGAGGACTTTGCGAGAAGATTTGAGAAGGAATTCTATTTATTCTCTCTTGTTTCGAGTGCTGGTAGCAATGGAGTTGTGCAAAAGAGTAGCTGGTTTATTGATAGTGGAGCTTAATGCCATATGACTGGATTATATCATATATTTTGTGAGATTACTGAGACAGGTCTTGATTGGATGGTTCGAAGTGAAGGGGGAATGGCATGTGCAGTGCGTGGATTTGGGAGGGTTAGATACTAGGTTTGTTGGGGAGAACTCCTAGAGCAGAATGGAGTTCTATTTGTTCCAACACTGAGTGTGAACTTGCTCTCTATGTCAACCTTGGAGGATGCGGGTAGATATGGGATTGAATCTAAGATTCAATGAGATTGAGTGTGCGAGTCAGCACTATCATAGAACATTAGAGAATATCAGTATTTGGGATATTACAGTGGCATCAGAGCATGATCCTTGCCAGCTGTGGGCACATAGCAATTGAATAAAAGTGCATGTTGATGCATGCGTGTACATGCAAATGCATGTCAGTGATGTTGGTGAAGTGCATGTCAGAACAAAGGTTTTTCTTTGCCAGCTTGTGAGAACATGAAGACAATGAGAAGGATCTTGACTAGAAATTGGCAAAGGTTAGAAGTACTTCAACACTTGTTTAGATATCAGGAGTATCTAGCCTTGGGTGATGAGGTATGTGCAACATTGTCCTTTCAAGATTATTATAGCCTCAAGTTCAGGAGCCAACCCAAGAATTTGGATGAGGATCTCCTTAAAGGAATAGTTGGGGGAGGGAAGAAAGATGAGCATGAAGTATAGGTTGTTGGTGAGCTTCATTTGGAGTTAACAGTACATGATGAGGATGTGCATGAGGAGATAGCATTAGAGCCATCCTGTGAGTCTAGCGACACAAGCACATTCGTTAGTCAGATTGTGGACAAGTCGTGTGATGAGTTGGAGTTGGTACACTCTTCATCACCTACAACAGGAGTCCAGACAGTTATGATAGTCAAAATACATGAGGTGCAAGGCAATGAGCACAACAGTCGAGACAGTGAGCAGTCACACATGGAGGTTAGGGAGAGTTTATACATGCATGAGATAGAGCTTCCAGATGATAGTCACCGAAAGAAGATTGAACGTGTTAAGAAAGCATTCTAGCAATGAAAGAGAGGACCAAGATACTCCGAGACACCGTAGTACAACGAGGTGTTGAGCTTACTGTTCTTCGAGTTGTATGTACTGAGTCAGCGGTCAGGCTTTCTAGTATTGAAGAGCAGTTAGATTTCTTGATGGGGCAGCAGAAGAAACATACTATTGCATTTCAAAGCAGTCCTCTTCAGGAGTACATAGACAAGGCTTGCAGTAGCTTGAGTCCACATTTGCATAATGGTGGATGGTTTTTACAGGTTGGCCAGGATCGAGAAATTGACCCGCAGTATATGAGAATTCCAGTTGAAATCAGAAGGGCAGAATATCAGCTTGGTAGGATTATTCCTTGTGATGGTGCTTATGGACAAGGTACTTTTCGGGGGTTGGATTGGAGAGAGATTAAGAGTTGGTGTCCTATTGAGTGGGCGATTCTTGGGAAGACATTCCTAGCCAAGGGTATAGTCCCACAAGAGCCTTCAGATATTTGGGATGAAATATGCACAAGTTTGCATTGGGATCCAGGTGGAAGACCTTATGAGGGATGGATACAGTGTTTACTGATGGCATTACTTGGGAGTCCACATGATGCTCCTTGTGTCGATACTACGCAGGGTAGCGATGGATGCATTTTGACCTCTGCAATTCTCAGATTGATTTGGGACCCTGGGATTACAGTGACTGACAATTTAGTAATTGCTAGAGGATGCTTTCAGGAGGTCTATTGTGATGGTACCTCGTTTACAACCTGGTTAGTTACTCTACTTATAGGAGGATTCCATGGGATATCTTATGATGGTACCGTGCAGTGCAGTGCTTTGAGCAGAGGGTGCTACAAATCTCCTAGGATAATTTGGGACCCTGGGATCATCCCCGAATTCAGTTGGTTCAGTTTGATTGATTGAGGAGTTGCGTTGGCATTGCTTGAGGACAAGCAATCTTTCGCGAGGGAGGACTGTAATGTTCCCTTTTTGATAAAAAGGGAATAACTGAGCACTGATAGCACTAGGAGCAGAAAGGTACATCAATTCAGTATTATTAAGTCATCAGTGTAGAAAGAAGGGCATTAGAGTTCATATCCTAAAGCATGCGAAGCATGCAGGCCTTATTTATTCAGTATTAAAGTCAACTTGCAAATAGAATTGCATGCATGCAAAAGTGAGCATAAACCCTAAAAGTGACATGCAAACCCTAAAAGTGCATAAGGATCTATTTAAGAAGGGTTATGGGACTAAAGGAAATATCTATTGTTATTGTTGATTGATTTTGGAGTTTCGAGTAGCAACACAGCGTGCAACTGCGATAGTTGGTGTTGGAGACGGTGTCTAAAGCTAGCGAGGGTTCGACAGTGAGATATCTGCCCTAGTCTCTTATTGGGATAGATCATCTAAGTTTACCTATTGCATCCATCATATACTATAGTATTCAGAGATCCAGCACATTCCAAAGGTTTATTAGCAGATCCACGTTTTGTAGCCAAAAGTAGCAGAGAAAACACATAAGGATTTGCTGGGACCACAAAACCCAGTCTTTCCTCCGCATGTCAGCTTCCTCTTTCTCAGCAGGCCTATCCTACGGTATGCAGTGATTATCATCCATCAATTTGCTCACCTGGAGCAGCTATCAGCCAAACAGATTAGTTGGGGGCGTGAGCAACATAACTGCTAATCAATTCGCTAGGGCACTTAGAGGCAGCCAAACCTCCGCATGTGCCAGGCCATCTCTCTGACATCAGTAGACGGACAAGCTCAGAAAGTTTCAGCTTGAATGAACCTCTCCTCCTACAAAAACGTCACCTTCAGTCTGGAGGGTTTTTACGGTACTGCGGGGCAGTAACACCAGAGGAAAAGAGCATTATTAGACCACCCATCCGGATCCTTATGCATGTAGCTATCTTTGGAGTCATTATCAGCCAAAATATCAGTGGTAAGTGTTAATTTCTCTTTGCAAAACCTTAACCCTAATTCAGCTATATTTTAGGGCATTTTTGCATGGCGAGTTTGCATGCACAGTTATTTTGCAAATTTGCATGAGATTGAGTGTGCGAGTCAGCACTATCATCGAACATTAGAGAATATCAGTATTTGGGATATTACAGAGGGAGTGTTAGCTTTTATAGATCGAGAGGTACTTTTGTACTTTGTGCCTGGGTGCAAAAGTGAGGAATAATGTAGTTTCAACAAAGGTCTTAAGTGATTTTATTAATGTATTAATGTACTTTTGATGTGAGTTTATGTTTTTAAAGTGAGTTGTACTTTATTAAAGTGACTTTCACTCTAAAAAGTGATTTGTATGTCATAAAGTGAGTCTTTGTAGTTATTTTGGGAAAAGTGACTTTTCAAATTCCAATGTAGTTTTATTAAGTTCACTTAAGTGATTTAAGTGAACTTTAGATTAAAATACCACCGTTGATCTTGTGGCTAAGATTCAATCTTAGCCATAGAAAATGAAGAGCCACCAGCTGTTACCCTAAGTTGAAGATACAAAAGACATAGAGACTCCATTGTTACACACACTTTCCAAGACAACTGAGAGAGGGAACAGAGTTCAAGAAGAGTGAGGAAGGGAAGCTGAAAAGGAAGATTTGTAGCAGCAGCAACAAGAAGGGCATGATTCCCAAGGTGGTGGGCATGTTTTCCAAGGTGGGTGCTGCTCCCTAGGAGGACCCGATTCCCAAGGCAGATTTCTACCATTATTTTGGACAGGCTGTACAGTTGTGACGGTGGAGGTTGTACTGTTGGTTTTGACACAGTTTTCAAGGCAGCCAAGTGAAGCAAAAGAGTGGGTCGTACTGTTGGAGTTATGGGCACGTTTTTTTATGCAAAAATTGCTGTAGCTGTTTTTGGACAGTTTTGGGCAGCTGAAAGTTACTGTTTCCAAGGTCATCTATAGCACCTTTTTCAAGTTGAAAGTCTGTTTCAGATTTCTGAAATTTCATTATAATATACTGTGTATAATGGCTGAAAGTGACTGCTATTGTAAAATTATGAGATTCACTGCTGTTAATGAAAGTCTTCTTGAATGGGTCAAGTTTGACCAACATTTTGTGTGTCTGAAATACATTTACAGTCTGTTATTCATGATGTTTTTCTCCTGCAAATTGACTTTCCAAACAGTATATCAGCCTTTTGACTGGTCTTATTGTTTTGTAATATATATATATGATTTTTGTCTCAGTTAAGGACTGATATCATTGGGTGTTTGACGTAAGTTCTAAGTGTGCAGAACTTTCTCATATTTTTTAACATTTACAGCACTTGGTTGACCTTATTGCACTATTGGCACAAGTTATGGAAGAGTTACACACACATTTGGAGCACTCTTCATTACCTTGGGCCAAAGCTGTTGGGAGTGGGAGAGGGAAGCTTTTAAATTTTTTTTTATGGGAGTGGAGTGCTTTATTATATAAGGCATATTTTAATATATTTTGTTGCATATATATTAAAAAAACATACATAATGCCAAATTATTTGTAGAAAAACATGAAGACATTGATCTAACCATTTATAATAATATATAAGTCAATCATTTAGTAGCTATAACAAATAACATTGTCATCAGATGATCAATCATCAACAACATCAACCTTGTAGAAAAAAATGAAAACATAGATCTAACCATTTAAAATAGTATATAACGTCAATCATTTAGTAGCTATAAGTTATAACTTGTAACGTTGTCGTGAAATGATCAATCATCACCATGATCAACCTTCAAGTTTCAACATTAACATTTGCCATCGACAAACTTTAGAAAATAACATCAACCAGGAAATGAAACAAAGCATCATATTGATTACCAAGGAGTTGTAAGAAGCAATCTTTTGCCACAAAAACTAGCACCCCAAATGCAAGGACTAAAATGGGTTTTAGCCAGGTGCAACTATGGAAATTTGATAGAGATCACCTACCAATTTTCCTTTCACTTTAAGTGGCTTAGACAAATTACTAAGGGGGGATTCCCTAAGGAAACCAAGTCAAATGATCTACTTTAACTTTGATTGGTTGAAAGCCGAAAAGGTTTACTTGGAATAAAATTGAATCACTTGAAGATTATTACTTAAACAATTTGTTGAAGTTTAATGCATAAACATAATTATAAAATTAGAATCAGAGTAGTACTGCTCTAATAAATTTAAACTGTAATAAAACAAACATAATTTTCATTTCTTTCAACTTAACGCTCCATTAGTCACTTGGATAAAGTTGGTCCTTGAGATTCATCAAATGCCATGTACAGTAACAACATGATAAAGTCATGTATAGGAGATATCAGCATATCAATAGTAAAGAATCATAACCAATATTTGAATCAGCCTTATACTCAGAAATTGTGGATTTGATCTTGTCACCAAATGGAAAAGTCAATTGGGTAAACAATTGTCGTACCTTGAGAGAGAGCTTAAGAGGTTTAAAGGATAAGCATACTGAACCAGATTTCTTAGTCAACAAGTACAGTCACGCTGACAAAAAACACACAATCATGCTGAGTAAGGATTTAGTCACATTGTGCAGGGACACACAATCATGCTTTCACAGTCATGCTTTGTAGGAGACATGTGGTCATGCTGGGAAACCCACAGTCCACATAGAAACTCATGGTCACGCTGGCGAAAACCCATATTCCACACTTGAAAGACAAACGCATGATCCTGCTGGGGACAAACCACAGTCCATACTTGAAAGACAAACTCACGGTCACACTGGGGAAAAACCATAATCCACACTTGAAAGACAAACTCATGGTCACGTTGGGGAAGAGTCACGCTTCAGAGAGCTAGGGTAAAAACACGTTGAGTAATAGTACAAGATCACGCGGTAGAGAGAGGTGCGTGGAACAGAGGGATACAATCACTCAGGTGAAATATAGTCACGCGGGATAGGTAGAACCAGTCACGATCATGCATAAGGAGAGAGCTCGGTCACTCTAGCATTATGCTAAAGAGTTACGCTCGGGGAGGGAGAAGCAGTCACACGCGAAGTAGGAGGCAGTCACGGGTAGTCACGCGCGGAGTAGGAAACAACCACATGAGCAGTCACATGCGGAGCCGGAAACAGCCATGAGAAAAGTCAACAGAGAAGTCCTGGAAATGCAGTCGCAGAGGAGAGAACACGACGATGCTAGCGGAAGGAAACATGCTGGAAGGATGTATAGTCACACATACAAGGAATCAACTCCGTAAGTGAAGTTGAAATTAAACCTCAATTTATAATCTTGATATATCTTAAGATAGGGTATCAAAGGTCTAATCAAAGGTCCAAATAAAATGAAAGTTCCAATGGTTTTATAATAAAACCATAAAATAAATAGACCAAAGGTTTTATAATAAAACCATAAACAATAAACAGTTCAATGGTCCTTTCATAAAGTAAATGCACTTAGGATAATGTACCACAAAATAAAAACCACAAGCTAAGAGTCATCATAACAAAGGTACACATAATAAGAGTGGTAGGACCAAGTAAGATAAAGGACCATCAGTCAACTGAGGAGGTCACAATAAAACATTCCATAACCCCACAAGATCAGGGTGAATCATAAGGGTGGATAGACATTTACCTATAGCACCAACAAGACCAAGGACTTTAATCTTTTCTCTCTCTCAAGGTACATTGTTTCATATATTTTGTCATCACTGTATAAGGGGAACATCCAAACCGGATTGTACGATCCTTTGGTCCTCAATATTGCTCCTAAGGGTTAGGTGCTAGGGACATCATCAAGGGGTGGCCAGTCCCTTGAGAAACAACTTAGCAGTAACCGATTAGGAGAGAGCACATCACACATCATTATCTAGTTTAACTAACCAAGATCCTCCATTCTTTAAAGAATGGCTCTCAGCCCTAGGCTGAGTTTGAGTCCCAGACTGAATCTTGTTGATCAACCACTTGGACCTTGAACAGGTCCTCATTTCTTCTGGACAATGGTCCTTAGTACTAAGTTGAGCTTAAGTCCTAGACTAAAAGTTGATGAACCACCTGTAGGACTTGCTTGGTCCCACACCAAGAGTTTGCCTGGCCCCAGACCTGGAATGTCTCTGCCTCTACCCGCAGGATCTACGTGGACATCGTGTCCTTGGTCCTACACAAGAATACCCTAGAGGCGCATAGGGGCCCTATCCACATGCTAGGGGCTTTGCCATAGCATCAACTTGCTTGGTCCCAGACTAAGAACCCCAAGAAACTAGTGGGGGCCCTAGGTTACCTTCTAGGGTCTTACTCTTTCCTAGTTAATTGACTTGGGTACCATCCTCTCTCAGAATGGGTCTCGTAGCTGCACTAACTTTAACACTCCCTCTCAGCAAGAGGGGCATTCTTAGCACATCGATAATATACTGCACCATTACATGGTGATCACTCATCTCGATGTGTATCGACTTGTCATCAAATATAGGGTTTCTTGAGAGCTTCAAATATCTCTCCATCTCAGTACGAAGAATGATCTCATAGATCCTCTTGGAAGTTATAGATGACTTTCTCTGATAGCTGAGAATCACTTTCTACATGTCATCTTTCCAAATCTGTTGTTTGGTTGACTCCGTATAATGAGAGTAGACTGAATCAGTGACATGGTTCCCATTGGAGCAAGCTTGAATATTTTCAATAGTCTTCTTAAAGAGATCAAATGAAGGCTGCTTGGCCTTCTCCGTTTGCTTCTCTAAGTGAGAAGTCTTATAGTCTTCCATCTCTGAGGGCACTAAAGCACTGATGGAAGATCACATCTATACTTTCCTTTTTTACAACTCCACTTTGTTGGGGACTAAAGAGGACAGTTGGCTCCCTCTTGATCTCTAAACTTACTAGTTGTTCCATTCTACAAAAGCATGACAGCGTCTCTGGGAGGATGAACCTCCAACATAACCGATCTTGCATCTTGGGGAACCTCTTGCTCCCTCTGTACTTGAGCACTCAGCTCCCTCTTGAGCTGTGCATTTAATTCTAGGCATAAACAGGATCAATGAACGTTCATTGCTTGTCACATCATCCAGCTTTATCAAAAGCCCATATCGATTTCACATAATAACATGATCTTGTGTACAAATCATCTATCTCAATGCTATCAAGAGTATATGACAATACAAAGAATCAACATAAGTTGGGATAGAAAGTCTTCCCTCTTTATTTCTGCCCTTATGCAGAAATTACAATGTGCAAAACATGTACCATTAAAGGTGTCAACGTCATATCGTCTTCATGCAAATGTATTAGCACAATCTAGGTAGGGTCATATTCCTAGACATGATATAAGTTCTAAGCTTCTTTGCACTTGCAAATTCATTGATGCGTCATAATCAATCATTCTACATTAATTCTTTCAATAATACCATTCTCATGCATCATCACACTTGTTAGTACAACATAATCCAAAATATGATCATGATCATGAACTCTAACTTCCTTGTACTTAACAATTCTTGATCACATCCATTAATGAGTCATAAAACCCTTTTGCACAAAACTATAAGGTATCGTAAATAATTAAGTAAGCTTTCTTACTTATCATTTACCTCTTCAAAATCCATTTTCTAATGAACACAAGTAATAAACTGTAATGCGTAAACATAATTACAAAATCAGATTCAGAATAGTACTGCTCTAATAATTTTAAACTATAATAAAACAAAAATAATTTTCATATCTTTCAACTTAACGCACCATTAGTCACTGCGTTAAAGTTGGTCCTTGAGATTCATCAAATGCCATGTATAGTAACAACATGATAAAGTAATGTACAGGAGATATCAACAGTAAAGAATCATAACCAATATTTGAATCAGCCTTATACTCACATATTTTAGATTTGATCTTGTCATCGAAGGGACAAGTCGCCTCTCGGTAAACAATTGTCGTACCTTGAGAGAGAGGTTAAGAGGTTTAAAGCATAAGCATACTGACCCAGGCTTAGTCAACAAGTACAATCATACCCAGTACACTCATGCTGAAATAGGACACAGTCATGCTGAGTAAGGATGCAGTCACATTGTGCAGAGACACACAGTCATACTTTTACACAGTCATGGTTTCACAGTCATCCTTTGTAAGAGACACATGGTCATGCTGGGAAACCCACATTCCATAGAGAAACTCCTCGTCACGTTGGGGAAAACCCACAGTCCACTGAGAAACTCATCGTCACGTTGGGGAAAACCCATAGTCCACACTTGAAAGACAAACTCACGGTCACGCTGGGGAAAAACCATAGTCCACACTTAAAGACAAGCTTACGGTCACGTTGGGGAAAAACCACAGTCCATACTTGAAAGACAAACTCACGGTCACGCTGGGGATAAAACACCGTCCACACTTGAAAGACAAACTCAAGGTCATGCTGGGGAAAACCCACAGTCCACACTTAAAAGACAAACCCATGGTCATGTTAGGGAAGAGTCACGCTGTAGAGAGCTAGTGAAAAAACACGCCGAGTAACAACACAAGATCACACGACAGAGAGAGGTGTGTGGAGAAGAGGGATACAATCACTTAGGAGAAATACAGTCACGCAACGGGAGAGATACATCACACAACTACAGTTTACAATCAAGTGGGAGAGGTAGAACAAGTCACGATCACGCACAAGGAGAGATCCCGGTCACGCTAGCATGATGCTGAAGAGTTATGTGCGAAGTAGGAGGCAGTCACAGGCAGCCACGTGCTGAGTAGAGACAGTCATGCGTAGAGCATGAAGCAACCATGGGAGCAGTCACGTGCAGAGCAGGAGTCACACGTGGAGGAGGAAGCAGTTACGGGAAAAGTCAGCAGAGAAGCCATGGAAATGCAGTTGCAGAAGGAGAGAACATGACCAAGCTAGCGGAAGGAAACACACTGGAAGGATGCACAGTCACACAGACACGGAATCAACTCTGTCAGTGAAGTTTAAATTAAACCTTAATTTATAATCTTGATATTCCTTAAGATAGGGTATCAAAGGTCTAACCAAAGCTCCAAAGGTTTAATAAAAAATAACTTAGGGTATATCAAAGGTCCAAATAAAATGAAAGGTCCAATGGTTTTATAATAAAACCATAAAATAAATAGACCAAAGGTTTTATAATAAAGCCATAAACAATAAAGGGTCCAATGGTCCTTTTATAAAGTAAGTGCACTTAGGATAATGTACCACAAAATAAAAACCACAAGGTAAGAGTCATCATAACAAAGGTACACACAATAAGAGTGGTAGGACCAAGTAAGATAAAGGACCATGAGTCAAGCAAGGAGGTCACAATAAAACAACCCACAACCCCAATAGATCATGGTGAACCATATGGGTGGACAAACATTTACCTATAGGAACAACAAGACCAAGGAATTTAATCTTTTCTCTCTCTCAAGGTACATTGTTTCATATATTTTGTCATCATTGTATAAGGGGAAGATCCAAATCGGATGGTACGATCCTTTCGTCCTCAATACTGCTCCTAAGGGTTAGGTGTTAGGGGCATCATCAAGGGGTGGCCAGTCCCTTGAGAAACCTAACAGTAATAGATTAGGAGAGATGACATCACACATCATTATCTAGGTTAACTGACCAAGATCCTCCATTGGTTAAAGAATGGCTCTCATCCCTAGGTTGAGTTTCAGTCCTAGACTGAATCTTGTTGATCAACCACCTGGACCCTGAACAGGACCTCTATTCTCCCGAAGAATGCTCCTCAGTACTACGCTGAGCTTAAGTCCTAGACTAAAAGTTGATCAACCACCTGCAGGACCTGCTTGGTCCCAGACCAGGAATGAGCCTGCCTCTACCTGCAGGATCTACTTGGACATCGTGTCTCTGGTCCTAGACCGAAATACCATAGACGCACATAGGGGCCCTAGCCACATGCTAAGGGCTTTGCCATGGCATTGACCTGCTTGGTCCCAGACCAAGAACCCCAGGAGACTACTGGGGGCCCTAGGGTACCTTCTAGGGTCTTACTTTGCCCTAGTTAATTGACTAGGGTACCATCCTCTTTGAGAATGGGTCTTGCAACTGCACTAACTTTATCACAATTGAGCATTAAAGGATGTATTAAGTGAAACAACCATCATCATTAAATGAGCATGCCAATGGAACTTTGTTGTTGAGACAAATTGATCAATAATCATAAAGAGAATATGACCATATGAAAGAGATATTGACCAAGGAAGATTGCTGCAATTATGATGAAATAAACATGCATGAATAACAATGAAATAAAACATTTAAGATGATATAATTGTCATTAAACCACATTAAATATTTTTGTGCAAAACTGTGATTTAATTCTGAAAAATAGTAAGCATAACTTTAGACTACAATACGAGGGTTTTCTGTTGTTGTTTTTGCTAAGAGAATGACATCCTTTATTCTCATCAATTTAAAAGAAATAATTTGCAGAAAATTAGTGGTTGAAACAACATATAGATTTTAACAACTTAAAAGATGAAATTTTAGTGCAAAGTGCTGAAAATGGGAGAAGTAACTTAGTGCTGAAAATGGAGAAGTAACTTAGTGCTGAAAATCAAAGGTATTTTTGGTTACTTTAAAGTTCTTTTAGCCTTGAATCTTTAGATATGAAATGATAAGTAAATTACCAACAAAATTTGAAATTTATCTTAGGACAAATTTGTTCAAGGGTGCAAATAATAGTACCATGTAAGCAACTCCAAACATTTAAGTTCCAACTCATAAAAGTAAAAAATCATGTGGAGCTAAACAAATCTGAAAATGACCATTCAAGCTCAATTTTGTATCAAGTAAAGATAACTATTCAACCACAAACATAGTATAAACTGAATTAAATCGTAGCTTATCCCCTTGCTTCTTTGTCTATGCTTCCAAACTTGTATTTTCATTCTTCACAAAATCTTCTTAATATCTGCAACCTCACTCATGGCCTTGCTTGCATATGTCCCACAGCTCTAGATCTTGGCCATTTCCCTCAAGTTCTTAAGAATGGCATGCTTACCACCCGCTGAAGAGGGAAGAAGCGAGAAGAACCTATGAACCCCTAAACCTAGCAAGACTAATAAATGAGTAAAGAAATCCAAATTCCATCGAGAGACAAAAATATTTTACAAGAAAAACCCTTTTCTTGAGAGCTTGTGGGACAAGGAGACCAAACCTCAACTTGTGATCGATTTCTCATCAATCCTGATGCTCCTTCTTTGTTGCATTGAGCTCTACATTTATTCAACCCTCAGTGCTTGGGTTGTCCCACATGCATGACGAAAATGAGAGGGAGAATCCATAATTACCTCCTTGTTCATAGGTGCAGTTAGAGCCACGCAGGGTCGAAGACACTCAAGGGCGTGAGATTTCCCTTGCTTGAGTTTAATGGTGGGAGATTTGTATGCGTCTGCATGAGCTATATGACATCTGGTCAGGAACCCTGTGTCAAGCGGCCTCCATAATTACCAATTGTTTTAAAATTTTAAATAAACTATCCTACACCTTGTATACCTTGATCATCCCCATTAAAACCACCTTTTTCTTATGGTAGCAACCTTCTTTCCAACGGTTTCACATTGGTTTCACATTTAGAACAAGCACACCTATGTCGAGCTCAAGAACAACATTTGCTAGCTGATTTGCGAGATTGTTATGATGCCTTTTGATGTGCAAAAAGCTTACTTATTTGATGCTTCAAAGATTATAGGCTATTCTAGTGTAAACTTTGTTATTTATCTTACTATTCTTCTCAGTGTAGGTTCTCGTTTGTTTGATGACTTTTAAGGAATTCCCAAAGATTGTAATTTGATGAACCCCAAGATTCTTAATAAATATGATCGTAGGAACAATGCATACACCCCCGCATGATTGTTAGTGGTAACTCTTAATCTCCAAAAATACCTAATTACTTCTTGTCTACTAGGGTCAATGAGGACCCCTCTAGACTTGCCACCCTTGGATTACCTTTGGAAGCGTCATAAAAAGAACTTATAGCTTCCTTGATTGATCAACTAACTATTCCTCGTAGTTTCTATTCGCTACATAGGGAGGGGAGGATTGAAGCCTGTCCCTTGCGAAAATTTCACTAACCCATTTATGCTTATTGATTGAAAGCGGTTCCTTTTCAAGTCCTTTACTCCCCATGTGCACAAAAGTCTCCACCAATAGAGCCTTCTCCTTGATGGCCATTTCAGCTATAAGGGGATGAGCTCTAGGTTGAAGATTCAACTATTTCTTACAAGACAAAGTTTCCATCATACAAACATTGGGGGACTGTCTAGATTTGTCTCAAAGCGATTTTCTTCCTTAATGTATCAAAAAATTATGATTTCTAGTGAAGTAAGAGATCTTTCCAGGTTGAGGGCATCATTACTTCACTTTCTAGTTCATCATAGAAATATCTTTAACTTGTATGGAGTCGCTTCATTTTAATAAGAGGTGCTTTGTCGATTCTTTTTCTCTTAGACAAAGAGCACAACTTGACGGCCCTTCTATTTTTCTGTTTTTAAAATTTTTTGTGGTTAGAACTTTTCCATGGACTAGAACCCAATAGAAGGCATTTATTTTTGGGTGACAGTTGGGCTTCATATTTTCTTCCACAAAGAAGAAGTTAGGGGTAATGTCGTTTGGCTAAGAAGATGATTATAACCCTCCTTGACTGAATAAGTACCTGAGGTATCTCGTTCCATATGGTCTTTAGTGGTCAGACTGATGGGCATCTCCTTGCATCAACGATAACAATATCTTAAAGGGATACAATAACTCTCTTGGAACTCCTATCCTCTCCTAGTTAATCCACAAGCCATCTCTGTTCCACTCGGATAAGTCGAAGAGAGTTCGAATATCCTGAGTTCTCATCAAGTCTTCCAAATCTTCCAACTCATCTTTTTGCTTGAGAGGGGGCCTTCCCATGATCTTATCCTCCCATACATTAATTAGATTCCCATTTCTAGGGATCCAATAGAACACTTCTTGAATGATGCTCCCAATAACTTTGTACAACCAACTTATAGCTGAACCCGATCCTTCTCATGATTGATGATCTATACAGCTCAATCTAGTTCCTCTGAAGTTTCTTTCTAAGGTTCTCCTTCAACCATTCCTTCCTTGACAACATTCCCCATAATATTTTGCCATTTTGGCTCCCACTGCTAAGTTTTAGCAGTTTGGGCTCTTGTATACTAGTTCCTCCATTGAGAGTAGGAGCTTTGATCATGTCCCACTTGATGAGATGAAACTTTCGATTATTGGATCTACCCCCCTGCTATAAGAATCTTTGAATTTCCTTGCATATAGCTTTCATTACGCTATCTAGAGCTAGAAGAGAAGATCATAAAAAGATGGGTAATGAGGAGAGAACATACCTGATTAGAATGATCTTGCCCTCCGGATTAAGCCAATGGGGTGGATTTGTTGATGAAATTGTCATTGATGCCAACATGGACTTGCAGTAGCCCCACGGGATGTCATTGATGCCACCAAGTCCCACCTGCAGTGCCTTGATCCCTTACAGAGTGGGTTTGTGCCTTGAAGCACCTTGTACCCAGTTGACAAGGTCCTTGTCCCCACAAGGATGAATCTTGAAGCTGCCACCTTGTTGAAGATTCATCCTTGGAGAACTTGGAGATGGTCTTGAAGCCTTGGTAGACGATGGAGAAGCCCTAAATGGCTTGTAGAAGCATTAATGACCCATTCTGCGGTCATTTATGCTCTGATGGTGCCATGGTACCCCAGAAAAAGGCCCATCTACCCCACAAGTGATGGCACGATGGATTTTGGCCCTTGGAGGTCTCATGGTGTGGTTGAGGTGGATGAAGAAGCCCTGAAGAAGACCTAGAACCCTTGATGATGACCTTGATGCACATGGCATGTCCTTGGAAGCCCTAATGGCTTGATGAAGAACATGATGGCACCCACTTGGACACTTAGACACACTAGATGATGACATGGCTTATGATGAACTTGAAGACAAACTCTTGAAGATGAAATGATAAAGAAATACATGAAGGATGTTTTTGCAAATACTTGCAACAAACCCTAATGGCTTAATGACACCCTTATGATAAGGAGTGATTGTGTGACTTAAGTGTAGGGTGGATTTTGAATAAAATGATTTAATAAAATTAAATTTCAAAGTCAAAATTAAAAATTCAAATAACAAATTTAAATTAAAAGTTAAAATCTTACCTTTTTGAAGTCGGTCTCTATTTTAGGATTTGAACACAGTTAAATGTGTTTATACACCACTTGGCACACTTAAAAAGGAATCAACGAATTGGAGGAAGAATGAAACTCATAGCTGTTGACTGAGGTGGCATTCGTGACTGTGGACAATTTCGTGGGAGCAGTGAAACATTTGGTAGCAGTCAGAATTCTCGGTGGATTGGAGCAACAAAGTTTTTTTTTCTTACTGAACAATCCCGAATTCCTTTTTAAAGAAGTCTTGTTTTGCTTCTTTTAGGTGGCAGTCCTATGGTGGATTTGCATGGGCAGCAAAGGACCCAAGTTTGATAACTGTCCTAATGATATCTGTGGAATGAACCAACGAATTTGCAAAGGAGAGTGAGCTCGCAGCTGTTGTTAGACTGAGGATTTTCGCTGAGTTTGACTGAGGTTTCGGTAGTAGACTGAGGAAACTAAATAGCAGCAGAGAAGAAGTTACAGACCCGAGTTTTCAGTGATGAATTTGTTTTGAAGTGTTGAGGTTGACCTTTGCTGGTTTGACTGAGGCAGCAACAAAGTTTTTCGAGTGTTGCAGCAGTTGGAGGATAACACTCTTGGGTTTCATTTTTATATTTTTCCCTTGCTACTAGAAAGTCCAAATTTGTGACTGATATTGTAGGCTTTATCCACAGTCCCGAATTGAACAAATTGCTTGCAAGTTTGACTGGGTTTTGGATTCCAGTTTTGGACTTGTTCTTGGGTTACTTTCTCCTCCACACGTATGGACTATTTTTGAAGGCAGTTTGAGTTAGAAGTCTAAGCTAAGAAGGCTTCCAATGAAGATGAGGAAGATGAGCTTGCTGACTGTGGAGGACTGAGGCAAATGTGACAGTGGAAATTTCGTGATAGCAGCAAGAAGACACAGTCCCGAGGTTATTTAGGGTTTAATCTACAACATCATGAGATTTTTGTATATCTTCTGAGAAACTCGGGTGGACTAATGGAGAATTGTAGGCAGCCTAATAGAAGACCATTTTTTATGTTTTATCATTTATGAATTTTGGATTTTGCAATGTGGACAATTTGGATTCTTGATGTGATTGATGGTTACAATGCTAGACTGACCCGTGACTGTAAAAACAAACTTCCTCAGTCAAGATTCGAGTTTGTAAGATGAGGTTGAATACTCAGTTCAAAGGTGCATGAACAGTCCAAGTTCTTGGTGAGGGTTATAGTCTGCTTTTATGAGTCTTCTACACAGTTCCGATTTGATAATTCCTCAGCATGCAACAGTGATTTCCTTGGGTTCTACACAGTCATGAA
The DNA here is from genome assembly GCA_001517045.1 of Pseudotsuga menziesii. Taxonomy (NCBI): domain Eukaryota; kingdom Viridiplantae; phylum Streptophyta; class Pinopsida; order Pinales; family Pinaceae; genus Pseudotsuga; species Pseudotsuga menziesii. The sequence continues at coordinate 1,262,188 of LPNX010322218.1, forward strand.
TTATTTTCCTCTCAACCTGTAAACAAGTCCACAATTTGGGGTCCTCTACAGCAGTGGAGTCCAAAGGTTTGACATGCACTTATCAAGATGATATGTTGAAGATAATTCACCCTATCAGAGTTGTATGATGACTTGACAGTGAACAACAGAGATGAGCAGGCCTTGGTGATTGATGACTAGATGAGCAATGTTGATGACAGTAGCTGCTCTCTCTCAGACTAAACCTTTGATGCTTGAATGAGTGATGGAGTCTTCCTCAAACTGACAGAGCTTTGATGGTAGTAATGCCCTTGGAGTATGCTGCAGCATAAACAAGTCTACAAGTATTGACAAGCATAGTTTTGAGTAAGGTATGATGATGTACTCTCCTTGCAAACTGATTTAGATTGAAGTCATCTACAAAAGATGTAATACTCAGCAAAGTGAACCATGAATACTGAGGTAAGTCCTATGGTGATGATGATATGTTGATATCATGATGATGCCTGACACACTATATAGATGATGCACTGTATGATGATGAAGTTGCATACCTTGAAGTGATGATGAAAGTCTGCTATAGTATGCATAGTTGAAGTCTGATTAAGATGATATAGGCCCTATGATGATGTACACTTATTTGAGGCTTATCTATTGATGATGATGAGTTGTTGATGAAGATGAAGAGCAATAGTCTATACCCAAGGTTCAGTGACTAAGCTGGAGCAGACTTTTGTAGCAGCATATGATGATGATAGTCTGTGCATTGACAAGTGATGATTAATTGACAGTGATTTGGACAGTTGCCAGTGGATTGTTCATAAGGCAGTACGATGACCAGATTGACCAGCAGTGATTGATGAGCAAAGTTGATGAGCAGCTTGACTAGCAGCATTGATGTTTAATATGATAGTGATGACATGGGGAGAAAGATGATGTGGCAGTGATATCTACAGGGATGATTTGATAGTGACTAGAGTACAGAGATTGTTGAGCAGCAGTGAGCAAATGAACAAGATGACTGATGAGCAGTGTTACAGCAGAGTTGATATGATGAGCAGCGTTGATAATGTGACAGAGATTGCTTGAGTATGATGACATGAGTATGGTAACACAAGTATACTTTAATTGTAAAAACAAGCTTGTCTTGTTTTTGAGGTTAGGATACCTCAAACCCTTCTTAGCAGGGTCTAAGAAAACCAGGCAGGGTCCTGGATGAAGAGTAGGTGCTCTTTGTATCAGTAGGTGCTGATTTTGCCTCACGGTTGTAGCCGGTCCAAAACTAATACAAAAAGATTACAAAATTATATGGTGTTGTGTTCTTTTGTGTTATGGTTCTTGATGATTCAAATGCTTATGATATATGAATGATGAAGTGAAAGATGTTTATGAAATGATTATGAGATTGGTAGAATAGTGGAATGATGAATTGGTAGTTAATTGTGACAAGTTAAGAAAAGTTTTAAAATTGGCTTTACACTGATTCACCCCCCCTCTCAGTGTCTAACAGGATTAAGCCAATTTCATTTTGAGGATAATGTGATTCCAATCAGTAGATCAAGGTTTTGAGAGGGAAATAGGAATTCCAAGATATCGAAAATGTTGAAAAGTTACCTAGGAAGTGTTTGTTCACTCATTTGTGCCTTGGGGTGGACAAAGACACTTTAAAAAGTGGTCCCTAGCCTATTTAAAATGTGAGAATGACTTTTTAATAAAGTGACATTTTAATGAGTGTTTCAGTTATTAAAATCATTTGAAAGTGACTTTATGAGATTAAAAGATGGGTGTGCATTAAATTCTCATTTAATATTTAAAAAATGTTTTTAATAAGAAAATGAGATGGGCCCTTGATCTCATTGCGCCGAGAGGCGCTTTCTACAGCTCAAATGAGTGAGATGTGTCCCATCTGTAACGTTGACATGGCACATGTCGGCTCAATAAAAATAATAATAATAAAAAGTAAAAAATAAAAAAAACTTATAACATGTCGGCTTATAACTAAAAAAATAAAAAATATTATACTCATAAATATACAACCATATTAGGGAAATACTCACAATCTTACAAATATTAGTAGCAAAATTCAATTGACTTGAGTAGTAAAAAGAAAAATTATAAAACCAAGAAGTCATAAAATTTAATTTAAAATTAGCTAAATTGTAAAACACATTTATGTAATTATATATCAAATTTCAATTTAAAATTTCATTGACTTGAAACCTAAGCACACATAATGTTAGGAATAAAATATGTGATAGAAAATAAATTACAAAATTATAGCTATTACAATGGAATATTACAACCATATTTATAAGGTTCTTTAAATGCAAATACAACTAGCAAGAAACCACGGGCCACTAAAACCATGTTTCTTAAACCACTTACATCCTTACTGATTCCCAAGTCAAGGTTAACCCTAACATGTAAATGTTCATTTTTAGTTATAGAGAAAAACAAGTCACTTCTCAAAAACATTTGGATAAATGTTTAAAATCTTCATTTGATGGTAAAATGTTTTTCAATATCCAATAAATCTAGATTTTAAAATTTTATATGGATTATTTTACTCATTAATTACTCTTAATATTCATTATTAGTTTTAAAGAAAATAAGTAAAGCAATTTTTGGAAAACTATTTGATTATATGATTTTTAATGTTACTCAGCTCATTCTTCTATTGGTATTTACCCTATTTTGAAATTACTTAAGCAAGTTGGTCATTTCCCTCCCAAGTAAGAATACTTATTAGACATTTTTGTAAATTAAAAAGGGTTTGCACCTCAAGAGAACTTGATCCCTCTCGGTGCTTGGTAGAGCCATAGTTAAGATGGATCTATACTGGTTTAGTTGGCTTTTAATCTAAGCCATTGATTTGGAGATGGAAGTTACTCAAACAAAAAGGGCTTGGGAAAGGAAAATCTAATTCATTGTTCACTTTCACAAAAGAGATTTTTGGAGAAGAGAGAGCAAAAAGAAGAAGACAAGGGTTTGAAGAGATAATTTCAAACTAGAGACAGAGAGAGCATTAAATTTCTGGCACACTTTCCTAGGAGAGAAAAACAGAGATTGAGCATATTTTCCAAGGAGAGAAAAACAGAGATTGGGCACATTTTCCAAGGAGACCGTATAACAGATTTCAAGGCAGCGTACAACACAGAAATCGAGGCAGAGTACAAGCAGTCCGTACAGCACGGTTTTCGAGGAAAAAGATTGAGTTTTTTTTTGGGAAAAGTACAGAAGAAAAATTTTGATTTTTTTTTGAAAAAGTATAGTGCGTACTGTATGGATCTGTACAGTCCATACATCAGTCGGTACAACATGAATCTCGAGAAGAAGAATTCTGAAATTTTTTAGCAGGCCACTCGGTGATTGTTTGGCACGTTTGCCAAGGTGTTTTCGTTGAGATAAGTACTGCTGTAAATTTGTTTAATTTGCCTGAAAATAACAAAATCTCTCTCTGAAGAACAGGTTTTCCTTTCGGGGTTTTTTCTGGGCCATTTGGTAAAAAATTCAGAGTCTTTAATTTTCATGTATGTGGCTGAAATAGTTTTCTGAGTTTGAAAATGTTTGGCTGTCATAAAAATTCTGAGTTTAAAAAGTAGAAAAATATCTCATGTGTTACAAGTTTTTTCGGTGAAAATTTTAATTTTAAATGTACACGCATGATGGGGTTTGGCATTTAACCATATGCTACACACTGAAACTGAAACTGGGTTGGGGTAAAGAAATTTTTCAGAAAAGAGGACCATTTATGGTGCCCAATAAATCCAGAAAAGCAAGAAATTCTTTGAAGAAAATAAGTGGAAACATTTTATCTCTAGATATTACTTTTTCCTTCATTGATCTATCCACCACAAGCTTCTATATACATGTCTAAAATAGACTTGAAATGTTGGGCATTGATGACAAAGTCTCCTCCAACGAAAATCATATCATTTGCAAAATGAGCATGATTTGTGGCCTTGACGCCTTAACTAGAAGAATTCCAGATATATTTCCTCTCTCTCTCTCTCTCTCTCGATTTAAAGTCCTATTGAGCGCTTTTGCCATTAAAATATGTAAAAATGGGGAGGAGGGCACACCCTTGCCTTATCCCGTGTGAAACCTGAAAAAAATGAGCTGGCTGGCATCGACTAGCGACTCTATCCAAGGTCTTTTGATACAAGCCTTAATCCATTTAATAAATGCTACCGAGATTTTGAACTTTCCTAGTGCATAATAGAGAAAGCTATGTTTGGCTCTGTTGAAAGCATTAGCCAGATCACGTTTAATTGCCATTCCTCATTCTCCCCTACTGTTGCTTGAGTGAACTACCTCCTGTATGAAGATAATATCATTCGTGATTTGTCTATTAGCCATGAATGCTCCTTGATTTTTTGATATGAGTTTTGGTAATAATGCCTTTACTTTGTTTGCTAAGATTTTGGTCAGAATTTCGTATTTCGCATTGCATTGGGTGATTGTCCTATACCACCCTAGAGAGGAAGGCTTGGATTCCTTGGTGGTGAAGGCTATTAAGGAGTAGTTAGTTGCTCCACCGATTTTCTTTCTACCCTTGGTTCAATTTAACATCTTGAACAAGTCTTTCTTTGTGATGTGCCAACATGCTCGGTAGAAACTAATGGAAAAACTATTAGGACCTGGAGCTTTCTTCAAATGGAGGCTCAAAAAAGATAGCTACTATAACTTCTTCCTTTGTAATTGGGCTTGGATTCCCACATAAAGGCATGAGATCCATTTATATAAGAGCTCCATTTAAGTAATCGAAGCTTGGATTCCCATATAAAGGCATGAGATCCATCTATATAAGAGCTCCATTCATTCTCTATAATCCTGAGTGCCTCCTCTTTATGAAACCTTAAAGGGTTAAACTTGAATGGGATAGGTCCTAAATTTTCTGGAACCTTTAGGAAATGGTTCTATGATCAGAGGTTGCTGAAGTGAGGATTATTGAAGAAAAGGGGAGCTCCTTTTATCAAGGAGCCATGAATTGAGAACCGATCTAGTTTAGTAGCAATGTGACTTGGACTAATTCTGTGATTGGTCCATGTATACAACCCTTTTCTGGGAGGGATGCCCATTAGATCCCATTTTGTAATGAAATCCTTTAGGTTTTCACCTAAGGGGTCCTTGACCTTACTCCGCTCTTTTCTTTCATCCAACTATTATCAGGTTTTGAATAATACACTGATCTTGGATGATTCTTATTTCTTAATGAGTTCCAAAACTCCATCTTGTCCTTATATTGAATTGGCCCATAGACATCACAAATTCTTATTCTTTCTTTTTTTCTTGATCTTCTAACTCTACCATTAACCATTGGGGAGTTTCTAAATGGGAGAGAAAGATGATTCACTTATCATTCCAGAAGGTTGCCAAGCATCATGACACATCTCTAGACTGACTGCTTTTCGCTTGCCTATTTTCCAGATCATAGGTAATGTTTTCATTGTTGATAACATCATCTGCCTCCATTTTGGTTTCTTGAATGAGAAAAAGAGAGAGCTTTTCATTTCTTATCAAATATTTCATTGCTTCTATTTTTGTCTTTTCTACCATGCCTCGGTAGTTGCAATAGACCACTTTCATTTTGATGTTTTTTGTAGAGGGATGCCTTCTTCCATTTCCTCATTTGGATGACCTAGACTTGAGATAGCTTTCTTTAGCACTTTAGGGATTGTTCTTGCTTACCTAAGACTTTCTTTCTTGTTGCTCATTCATTTCTTTTATATGGTTTTGTCGGTCTTCTTGGCCTATTCTTCATAGGAATCTCTTCTTTAGTTTCCTATCTTGTTTCACTCCTACTATGCCTTGTTTGCCTTCTAGTGCTCAGAGTAGTTGTGTTTGAACCCCTTTTGCTGGTAGGTCCATTGACTTCTTCATACAGAATATTCGATATCTCACAGTGTCGTATTTCTTCTTTTCCAACTTCTTGTAGAATTGGTTGCTCTGGATTCTTTTTTTTGCTTTGATCTAATATTTTCTCAACCTCCTGCTTAGTTGTGCTTGATTGTTCTTGATTCTCTGTGTGTTCTCCCCCTTCTCGAGAAAGAATTTAAAATTCATTGAAGTGGAAGAGGAAGATATACACTGAACTACGGTCCCCACGGTTGCATTGGGTTTTCTTTTCCTTCTGAGTCGCTTAGCCCTTTCTCTACTTAGTTCCATTCATCATTTGGGCCTTGGGGTAGTTTCTTGCAAAATGCCCATATTCATGACATGATTTGCGCTTGAAGGGCAACTGTTCATAATCTAGCTTTTGCAAGTGTGACCATCCATCCATGCTAACATTGATGGCTTTCGGTAGGCCCTTTTCTAGATTGACTTCAACACCGATTTTGGCACATGTGAACATTGGTTCTTTCGGATCATATCTATCAATATAATGCCTAAAGAGTTTACAGTGGATGCTAGGGAATTATCACTACAACAATGTAGAGGCAAATGTGGGAGTTTCACCCTAACCAGAACTATTAAGGGAACATCCTTTTTCTGATCAACGTCTAAGCTCCATCTATTCAAGTACATTCCTTTAGGTCCCATGAAATATGAGACGTTTCTAAAGATTAAATCCCTATCCTCCTTTTCAAAGAGAAAGGCCTAATATCGTCTTCCACATAAATGGAATTGAAGCTCTTTAGAGATTAAAGTTTTCCAGTTTTTCCCTAGCCAAACCTCCATTGCCTTGGGGGACAACCACAATCCTGTGAAGAGACCCACTAGTCCTCTCTCATTGAGAGCCATAGCTTTATGCCTTGTTCCTACAAAGTTAGTTTAGCCTCCGGGATTGAAGCAAGTATAATGAATTTGGAGGCCTGCATCACTAAGGAGCGGGTTGGTTGAAGAGTGGCTGGTAAAGCACGAAATTCCTCTGCTTCTTGCTGCATGATCCATCACGATTTAGGCTCCAGGAAGGGATCCATATAGAATCCCAGTAACTCACTACCTATAGGNAAGAGTGGCTGTTAAAGCACGAAATTCCTCTGCTTCTTGCTGCATGATCCATCACGATTTAGGCTCCAGGAAGGGATCCATATAGAATCCCAGTAACTCACTACCTATAGGGTTTCTTAGGTGCTCTTTCAATATTGCAGAAAATTTATTAGTTTTTTATAATTTCTTGCTAACCCTTGTTGTAGGAAACCTAACAAACTTATGTAATATTATGTGAAGATATATAACCTTACTTTGCAAGCATTCTTTGAACAAAATGAAGGAGTTTATGGTTATGTTCCACCATTAACCCACAATTAGCTCCTAAGATTTACCCAATATGCTATCATACAAGAAAAATAGAAACAAAGTATCAATGATGCTTTATTCTTCACAAATTCTAGCCATCTAAAAACATGGGTATAATGAGAATCACTCTCTTTATATATGAAGAGAGCTTAACAACTTGCTTAAAGGAAAATAATGGATTATTCCTTGAGATTTCCAAGAATAACAATCCTAACTCAAATTCCTAATGACATGGTCAAAAAAATATATTAGGTGGTTTGTTATGCCACCTATACATCATATCTAATCCCAAGAAGCATAAAATAATGTCAACATATGATGTGCCACAACCGAAGCCATATCCATGAAAACGACCCACCACTGTGCATGAGGAATCATCTTATGTGAAATAATGAATAATGAATGAGTTAGTCCATGTGATAAGACCTGTAATGTAGCTATCCAAAGAATAATACCCAATGACTCCCAAATGCGGTGAACTTGGTCCATGTTATGACATCGTTAATGAACGCAGCCATGTGGATGGAATGCCAATCGTATCAAATCACCCCCTTTGTGAGATCTGTGCCAGCGGATAATAAACAAATTTGCGTTGGAGCAACTCGCCCCTTTTGTGAGATCCATGCCATGTGATAATACACAAAGTTGTGTTGGAACAACTCACCCCTTTGCACAAAGGGTGGATCCCACGACTTCAGGATAAATTTTGACATCATCCAAAAGAGGGGGCGAACTTTACCAACCCATGAACCTTGGAAATGTTGGACTTTAGAAGCTTGGTGTCCACAAAGATGCTTTGGTGTTTCCATGAATCAATGATGGAAAGCTCATGTTATTATTAAGTGGGGGCAAACATGCATGAAACCCCATTTGATTTAGCCCAATTGTTCTATGTTCCTCCATATGTTAAACCATACGAATCCTCCATAAAGTGAACCAAGGGGTGCTTCAATTAAGATAAAGTTTCTTTAACTCCATAGCTGAGGAGCAATCCATCCATCCTCGCATACTAGACTCTCGGAGCATACAAGGCTTTCTTCACAAAGCCTTCAGGTTGTTCAATATAAGCTTCCTCCTCAATCTTACCATCGAGGAAGGTTGTCTTTACATCTATCTGATGTAACTTCCATCCGAATAATGCAACAAGTGAAATGATGGTTCTAAAGGTAATATATCTAGCAATAGGAGTAATTATCATTACTGACTTTCCTGTTGGTTTCGGAACAACTTCCCACACATCATTCTTCATGATTGAACTGTACTCTTCAATCATGGCATCAACCCATACCTGTTTACTTGCCGATTCTTCGTATGATGGAGGTTCTATACTGTCAAGCTAACTCATAAGACCTGAGTACTTTTGTGGTCTAATGCTTTCTCTGAAAGTCCCAGGAAGAGCTTTATGCTTCTCGCCTTCTTATACCATTTCTTGGTACCGAGCTGGTATCCTTTTGGAAAGAGGAACTTCAAGTAATTCTTTTGGTGGACTTCCAGTGTCTTTTGGAACATCTAGAATTTGATCCTCAAATTCCTCTTCCTCCCTCTGAATTTCCAAAACTAGAAACTCAAGTGGAGGTACATCATCTTCCTTTGTGTTTGACAAAACACAACTTTCTCATGGAAGACCACATCTCTGTTGACTATCTTCTGTAATCCTGGAAGTGTTGTGTAGTGAAGGTGTCCAAACCTTCTATGCCACAACTCACATGGATCAACTGCATGAGTGGAATCCTCGGAGGCCCTGTAAAGGCCTCCCTCTTGAACCCCAATCTGAACTACTGAGCTTAGGTCTTCATTCTTTTCCCATTGAAGAACTTTCTTGTCCATAAAGAGGACTCTGAAGCCCTTGTCCTCTAAGCCAACAACAGATAAAAGATTCTTCTTTAATCCAGGAACATATAAGACATCATCAATATGAAGAACCGTACCTGAGTCAAGTTGAAGTGAGGTTGATCCAATTCCTTCAATCTTGTACGTGGAGTCATCTCCAAGTTCTACCTGTGTGATGATCCTCTTCTCTCTGTAACTGGTGAGAGCTTCACGGTTAGCTATCATGTTCCTAGAGGCACCACTATCCACCAACCAAGAGGTGGCACAATCTGCGAGAGAATCAGTGAGAGCAGAAATCAAGTAGTACCTTCTTCTAGGTTCTTTATCTTTGTTAGCAGCATTGGTTTTCTTTTTTTTTTCTTCGGTTCTTCATCTTCTTATTCTTCTACTTCTGCATCAAATGCTTGAAACCTGTGATTGGGTTTCTTCTTGGCTTGCCTGAAATCCTTGGCAAAATGTCCAAACTTGTGGCAATTATAACATTCCACTTTTGACATATCAGAGAATTTACCTCGAGGTTTCTTTCCCTTCTTTTGTTGAGGGAAGGGTTTCTTGAACTTCTTTGTTTTTGCTGCAAGTGTAAGGTCACCTTCGTTGGTTACCTTGCTTGAGGTTCTTCCCTCTTCTTCTATGCAATCATGCCACAGTCTTTCGAAAGTTGGTTGATTCTCTCGTCCACTGATAGAAGCCATGAAGGATTCCCAAGAGCTTGGGAGACCATCAACCACAGTTTGCACAAGGTGATCATCATCAACAGAAATACCAATAGCAATAAGTTGATCTCTTACATGTGCAATCTTCGTGAAGAAGGAACCAAGTCCTTCATCCTTGTTCAGCTTCAAAGTTCGTAGCCTCTTCTTCAAGACTCTCTTCTGATTGGGAGACTTCTTCTCATACAAGTTGGCCAAGGTGTCAAAGCATTCCTAAGCAGTCTTCAAAGCTATGATGTTGGGCATTACGGTCTCTTTGATAGAATCATAGATGATCCTTTTGGCCTTACCCTGCTTCCTCTTGTAAGCAAGACTGTCGGCATTAGATGTGGCTCTTCAATGACATTAAAAACAATGTAAGACCTTCTTGATGGAGCAGCAATACCTGTGAGAGCAAGTGTGTGTTAATGAAATGGATTGATCTTCTTTTATATCCTTTGAGTCACCTGTAAGTGGGCCAAAATTAGAAAGAAAAAAATAATATTATTTTATTCTTTTCTAATTTTCACTTTTACCTTTAGTCTTCCAAAAAAGTTCTTTATGTATTTTTGACTTTTACCTGTGGTTCGAAAGTCCTTTATGTATTTTTGACTTTTACCTGTGGTCCAAAAGTCCTTTATGTATTTTTGAATTTCTTCAAGTGGTCAAGGTCATTGCCACTCAAAGTACATCATTATAAACAGAGAGAATTACTAATGCTTTTATCTCACACTCTGTGTGACACCAAGATCAGGTACTAGGGTGTCTTGACCAAGGGTAGCTAAGCCTTGGAGAAGACCACGAAGCCCATTGATGAAGGGTCAGAGTGTCACACATGCCTAGACCAAGTCTAGGGCTTATAGTGCCTTCTTGGTAACATACCAGGTGCCTCAGCCATAGGCTGCATAATTTGACACTATGTCAAATACTTGGTAACAGACCAAGCGCCTCCATTCTCCAAGAGAATGTCCCCTTAGCCTCGGGCCGAGTCCTGGTAACTGACTAGGTGCCTCCATTCAAAAGAATGGCTACTCAGAACTAGGCCAAGTCTACCAGTTCTAGACTAATCCACATCGTGGTCCTGGACCAGATGTCTACCACTCAACAGAATGGTCAGTCAACACAAGGTTGAGCCCCCCCAGTATTGGACTGGGTCCATATCATGGTCCTTGACCAGATATCATCATTCAATAGAATGATTACTCAACTCTAGGTTGAGTCCTTGCAGTGTTGGACTGGGTCCACATCTTGGTCTTGGCCCAAATGTCTACCAGAATGGTCACTCAACCTCAATGTTGGATTGGGTCCACACCCTGGTTTTGGACCAGGTGTCTCGATTTTCCTAAGAGAATGGCTCTCGATGTTGCTCAGAAAAATCAACAAACAATCAATGCATGAGTCTTCCTTCTGCAAGTCTTTTGTGGATGCCTCAGTACTTAACTCGAGAATTAGAGAAGAGTTTCATCACTGAAAAGCTCCACTAACTTACCAAAAATTCCACTATTGCAATTTCAGTGAGACACCCGAAAATAAGAAAAGGAAAAAACCAAAAACAAACTTTTCTCTGTTGCTCTTTCCCTTTGTTTCTACTGTCTTAGTTTGTACTTGAAAATCAGAGAGACACGAACTTTAAAAGACTATTTCTACCTGAGGACTTTGACCATCGGAATCCAATTAGTCATCCACAAGTGTTGTGGCTGTCACTAAGTTAGCTGAAAAAACAGAGAGGATGTAAAATTGACCTGCTGCTAACTCAGTCATCCGAAAATCAGACCTTGCTTCCATCGAAAGCCACACCAACTAAAACATCCAAAAATCAAACCATCGTAGCTTGAAAACAATCTACACTTTACTGTGCCCGTCGCTGCCTTAGTGCACCAATAAACCCCCGAATTTTAAAGCACTTTTACAACAACAAATTTTCTAACCTTAAATGAGGTCGTTTGCTGGTTATATATAATCATTTTTTCATGATATTTTCACTAAGCCGACATACTATTGAATTGCAATTTTTATTTTTAAATACTAAGCCGACTTCAACAAAGTGAGGATGTATTTTAATATTTTATTTCGACTTTGAATTATCATTTCAATGGTCAAACTTGGTGTTATTTAGCAGTGTTACACGGGGACTCGCCCCCCAGGGTTGGGGACGCGCCCCCCTCGCCCCCTGCGCCCCGGGGGCTCGTGGGCTTCTGGGGAAACGTTTCCCAGCGTCCCCAAAATTAGGAAACTCTCGAAAACGCACAAGGGGGCGCGTCCCCTGTTTTGCAGCGCACTCCGGTGAAGGGGGGCTCCCAGACGCCCCCTCGCCCCCTCCTGAAACTGGGGGGCTTCCAGACGCCCCCTCTTGAAACTGGGGGGCTCCCAGACGCCCCCCCCCTCTTTTAGTAGTTTACATGGGATGAATAATTGAACTTTTATTGCTGGGATTTAATAATTTATAATATTATTTTTTATTAAGACTTGTACGCCCCCCTCGAATTTCGCTAAAATTTGGGGGTGGTCTCCACACGTCCCCAATGTGCGTTTGCCCGCTCCCGCGCCCCCGCGTCCCGGAAACTTGGGGGAACATTGTTATTTAGGGCTTGTTCTCCTACATATGTTATGGGTGCCTTCATCATCCACCAACATATAGGCTTCAAAGTATCTTCAAGGGCATCATCAAAGAAAAAGATTTTATCACATATTCCTTGCTATCTTCTTCAAGCATATAGATTGTTTAGCATTGTTTCAAGCTCTCACACATCATCAAGTCCATCATCAAGTGATGTCATGGACAATTATCAACAACAACAAATGTGTCCAAGTGCCATCAAACAACCATGTTTGAGGGTACCAAGTCTTTACCAAGCCTTAGGGCCATTTCCAAGAGTCCATCAAGTCACAAATGACCACATAATTGGTCATTTGGCCATGCCCCATGTTCCAATACCCAAGTCATGTCCTTCTTGCCATATTCTTCATGTTATCCAATGCCCATATCATGCCTTGTCATCTAGTGCACATATTCTTGCCATGCCATCAACCTTCTTTTGTTCATATCATCAACCTTCATTATGCCTTTGTTATTAATGGTTTGTCATCAATGACAACCTTGCTCAACACCCCTCTCCAAATCGATCTCCTTGTGAGCAATCAAAAGATGGATCCAAAATATACGAGATGCATTTACTAAGACGTTTTGATGCAAGCAAAAGTTAGTTTCAATCGACACCATAAGCAATGATCAACATTCACATAAGTATTGGAGTAAAAAGTTTTTCTTTGTTCCAAAATTCCAGTGCCCCCTTTACAATGGTGGAGGCATCTCTCTTAAATAGATCGAGAGTGATTCCACATTCTAACCAACTCAATCCAATGATTGAGATTATTGCATCATCAACGATGGAGATTACATTTTACATCATATACATGGATCACTCATATGAGGGGGCACACTTTTTCCCAAGGACGCCTTAGGGAGGCAAGATTCGAGATACATCATAATGAAGGAATATAACAATGTGGCACATGATGGTGGTCACCTTAGGGGCATAAATCACCCTAGGTACCCATTTTAATACATAACATCAAGATATAACATGATAATACATCAAATGCCAAGGTGAGGGGCGCCTCTCATGGGGACATCCTCCCAAGATTAACCAAAATAATAAGTGTGGACCCCATGTGGAGAAATAACGATGAGGAATGATCCATAGAGCCAATATACATCATAATTTGACATCCCACAACATTTCTAGGCCATGAACTAGCCAAATCAATTTTTTTTGAAGGAGCCATGGTCCCTTTTCAATGAATAAAAACTGATAACCTTTGCTAGAAAATAAAACTGCCCATATCACCATTCCTTTTGCCCCAAATCATGATTTGAATGCACCAATGGAATCAAAGATCCCAATTCCACTAGTGGTGCCTACAAATACCTCATGAATCCAACTAGATATGCCTTTGGAAGCTCAAAACTATGTCCAATAATAAAATATGGTCATAATAATAATAATAATAATATTAAACCATAATAATCTTGAATCATGACCAATAGTCATCAAACCAAGTATGAAATGGTATAATGGATGGATATAGGTAACAAATGACCAATCTCGAATCGTTGTAGGCACATTTGCTTCGGGACTTGTGTTAACCCAGTCAAACTAGGTTTGACCATGTAAAAAATGACCAATATGATGCCTGAATTGTAATCTGATCAATCCAATGTGCACAAGGGATCAAAGATAACTCTCTTATTCATATTACTAGCCAACTATAACAGTAACAACATGATACTGGTGATAACCAATAAATCCAACAATAATAATTCTTGCTAAGTAACAGGACACATCCAAATAGGCCCCGTGTCCCGTATTCCACGTGTTGGACATGACACTTGCCCTAATACGTGTTCGACACCAAAAATTTTCGTGTCCTGAAATTTGGACACTTTCCAACATGTGTTGGACACGTGTCTTGATTTCTGGACATGTGTCTTGTCAAAAAGGGTGTAAAGGAGGAGGATAGAGGAAAGCGCTATGACAATAATGCTAATTCTGACATGGAGGAGCAGGAGGACGAATGATAGTGGCTAGTACCATTGATGAGCTATGGGATTCTTCCCTGTGGCTATTTAGTATTTTCATTTTGTATCTAGTAGTATTGTAGATACTAGACTTAGTACCAAGCAATATCTACTCTATTTTCTATTTGTCGATGGCATTCTCTCGATATCTATGTAATACATTTTCATTTTTGTGATTTAATGATCAATATCAAATATGTAGTTTATGGTTCAAATTTCATTATTCATTGATAATTTTATTATTGATTCATCATTGTCAAATTTCAATTGAATGATATTATGATTGATGTACATTGTATATACTTCTACGTTTTAAAAAATGTAGATCTTTATATGTATATATATATATATATATATAAAACGTGCCCCCCGTATCCTGTTTTCGGTGTCGCCGTGTCTCGTGTTGAATACTCCTATTTCCATGTCCTCTGTGTCCCATGTCCTCGTGTCATCCGACTTAGAAGACTTGTGTTAAAGTAAATAAATGATTTTTCATGCAGTCCTTTATACATGTTCACTTATTAAGTTAGTCAAATTGCTAATGATGGGTGAGGTGAATGAAACATAGCTAGGATACAGGGTTTTGACTTATTAACGTCAACATAGTGATCTTTCAGACAATAGGGAAAAAGAGAATCCACTTAGACAAATGTAAGACAGAGGACAATAGGGAATGGGGGTGTCTCACAAATGGGTAGAGTAGTTGGGCATGCTCCCAGTAGACTCTAACAAGTATCCTTTTCATAATTTAGTTGATTTAACTTTCAAAGCATTTTACATTTCACAAGATACTAGCCAGCCTCCAAGGGTAGGTGCCTTGGATAGGCTTGCGGGCCCCAGATAATGACTCGTCTTAGCTGTGCTTCCAATGAGCATCCATAGCCCCAATGTAGTTGCCACCTTGTTGCCATGCAAGGGCAAATGGCCTTACATCATACAAAGGATGAGTGCTCATTCCTTGGCCACTAACTAGTTTATTTACTTTTATTTCATTTAGGCCAAGTGTTTAGAAACACAACTAATCATAGATGGTCTTGCATCCTTTAGATATAGCATTTATGTGTTTCGATGCATTTCACTTTAGCAAAATTTAGGGCGTACTTGGTTCGCGAACTATAGAGAAGAGCTTTGTCACTCTAGAGCAGCGACACAAGTAAACATGGAGTCCATCATGCATAGAGGTCCGAGTGGGAGAAATGTCTTCAATCTTCACAAGTTAAGGTTCAAGTCAAAGGGTCAAACTCAATTATGAGAGAAATGAATGGATGGAGAAAGTAAAAGATGGTGCCCACTGCCAACATAGCAAGGTAAGACTTAGTCTGCATAAGGTAGGGGATACTAGTGAGCATATAAAAAGGTCCTAACATTCCAGATCATATATCCACTCATTATAACAAGTCTATGAGAGCAATGTAATACAAAAATCACCAATATCAGTTACCATATCAAGTTAAAGCTAATAATATGAGTAAGACAATTTAGTAGCACCCAAATACACATGTATACCTGTCCAACCATATAGTTATCTCCAACTCCAACTGTATGGGCAAAGGAATATACTAGTTGTCTGACCTGCTAAGTGAACCATGGCTACAACAAGTCCATCTCAATAGATCATCTAAGGCTAAGTTTTGTCATGGGATACTACTGTTGATCAAAAGAAATGGCTTTAACTGACTGGTTCGCCGATGATATCTGGAAAATATGCTCAACACATCTGGGACTAGAACCGACTGGAAGAAAAATATAGTCTGCTGCATCAGGGTAGGTCCAACTATAATATATGTGATAACAACTCTAACCTAATTGTGAAATATGTGGTGGGCCATGCTATGATTGGTAATAAATTTTACCATTTTCTTCCCTCTCTTGTACCATGCACCAATCCATTTATAGTTAAAGTTTTTCATCTTAATAATATCATGCATCAAAAGGTTTAATGTGTTAACCAAACACCCAAACCAAACTATGTTAGGGTACATAGCCTCGATGATTACTCTTGCTATCTCACAATTAATAGCATTATCAGTGATGACATGAATGACATTGTATGGCTTAATCTCTTGAATGGTTTAATTTAAGGTTTTGCAATATTAATACCACTCTTGTAATGATCTGAGTAATCATGTGGTGAGAGAAAGACTGCATGACTAGCAGACACAGAAAGAATATTAATCAATGGACCGCCTTTAACATTAGTTCAACCATCAAATACAATGGATACCCCATATTTGATCCAATCATTTGTAAACTATCCTAAAGCATCATAGATTTTGGCTCTTTCCTTGTCAATTCACATGGTTTTGATTTCGTCATACTTAAGGCTCTTGTACCCTTAAGGGGCATTATTGATGACTTTGCCATGCAATGAACATTGAATGGTACACCACATACATACAAAAACCTGAAATTTTTTGCATCCATGTCATCTCTACAACCTTGGTCAAGGAAATAAGATATTATTCTATGCATAGGTGAGAATCCACTACCATGGGGGAATGGGGATCAACCACCAAACACTCTATGTCAACCTAAGGTCTTAGATTCAACCCTTGATTTTTTGGATTTATTTTGTGTGACCTCCTCTTCCTTCTTGTATTTGTTTCTCCCTTTCACTGACATAATAGTAGAATCCACCCAAGGAAGCAATTGTCATGGGTCCACATAAGTCTGAATGTACTAGATCCAAGATTCCCTTGGATGTGTTTTCATTGCTTGGAAAAGAACCCTTTGCATTCTTGCCAAGTGCACATCCTTTGTAGATGCCATCTCGGTCTACATGGAGTATTAGAAGTCCTGTCACCATCGTTCTCAATGATGGAAGAGCTCTATAGTGTAAGTGAGCAAGTCTTCTGTGCCATAGCTCACTCAAGTTGCTAGAATTATGTACTAGTGCTTGAACTGATTGTGCAGTCAATCTGTATAGGCTCTCCTCTCGGACACCAATCACACGGGCTGAATCCATGCTAGAGTTCTTGTGCCATGCAAGAACCTTTCCATCATAGAAGGAAACCTTGTAGCCTTTGTCCTCCATGACTAATATAGAAACAAGGTTCCTTTTCTCCCAGGTACATATAACACATCACTCAAATGTAGAGTATCACTGTAATCTAATTGGAAGGAAGTAGTCCCAACTCCCTTCACAGTATATCTAGCATCATCTCCAAGTACAACTCGTAGATGAAACTCTTTCTCTACCAAGTCTATAATGTTCTCTCTATAACTTGTAATATGTCTAGATGCACCACTATTTATCAACTAAGTATCACTAGTGGTAGGAACTGTTATTGAAAGAGCGGAAATAAAGAACTATGTATGATCATCATTCCTTGATCTCTTTTGAGGAGTATCTTCATCACCATCAGCAGTTGAGGCATGGTGCTCAATTGGTCTCTTACTTCATAAATCTTCATTAGGTAGGATGTAACTGTGTCTGCTCTTGTCATCTTGATATTCTTGAATTGTTGTCTTAACTTTTAAGGCAACTGCTCGGTTGATGTTGTTATTCTCAAACAACTTCCTCAAGAGATCAAACATCTTCTTTGTCGTTTTCTTCTGAGAGATCAAGTGATCCTTAATAGAATCTATCAAAATCCTTCTTTCCTTAGCATCACTCTTCTTCCATTGTGTCTTCTCTACTTCCTCTTCTGGTTCTGGTACCTTCTCATTAACAAACTTCAGGAGATCATTTTCCTCCAAGATAATAAGAACCCGAGACTTCCATGAGTTCAAGTTGGAAAACCCCATCAAGTCTATCTTCCACCTTGACATTGTTCATCTTGACTAGAAAATTGAGGTCTAAAATCTGACCTAGAAACCCTAGTAGGAGCTAGGTCAAAATTGAAGTTTGGAACTTTAGAAATCTGATTCAATAGATGAATGCGCCCTCCTAGGGCAAGTTGAATGAACCTTCTTTTCTCCTAGATCTGTGGACAGAACATCAAAAAATTGGAAGCCCTAGTTTATGGTATCGACAAAAGTCAGGTCAAAGTTGAAAGTTCTTGAAATGAAGATTTGCTTCCACAGAAAGATGCGCCCTCCTAGGGCAAGTTTCACAATGCTCTTTTCAAGACAAAATTGTGGTTAGAAAGCTCCAAAATATGAAGTCCTAGTTTCGGTAATGGCTTCTTTCAGCACTGCTTTGACACTATGTTAGATTTTAAGATAGCAGTATAATTTCAATCTTATTATGCAATGGAATATAAATTCGATCATTGACAGAATAACCAAAGCATAAAAACAAAAGACACAGATTAACCTGGGAAACCACAAGGGAGAAAACATAACAACCTTCTTATAGATATATCACTTCAACATACAATGTGCTTGAGCATGCAACCAGATACAATAGTGATCACATGAGCTGAAGATAGACCCCAAGAACAAAAGAGTAGACTCCTTCAAAGATTGCAAGCCCTCGAAAATAGTCTTCGACTTGCTTGAGCAACCTTCCTTGTTCAAGTGGAGCAAACTTGCTTCCTCAAGTGGAGCGAACTTGCTAGAATTGAGAATGAGGAAAGCGTCCTCTATTTATGCTTTTCATGTTTGACTTTTCACTTTTGGAATGGGGCTGACTTGTCTTTTTTGCTTGGGCCGACTTCTCCTTTATTGGCATAATAAATGTTATTTTAATATTTCTTCTGGCACCAACTTGGTGAGGGTGCGTCACGCAGCTACAACATCAACAGTAGGAGTGCACTAGGCTACATTGAAAGCATTAAACAAACAAAAGATCTATGAGAAGCATGTAATACAACGAAAGGAACTAGAGTGAAAGAAAGAGCTCTTATAGATAGCGAGATGAGATGAGGAAGTAGTTAGTGAGGAGGAAGTATTTGCCACCACATAAAATAATGAGAAGGAACTAATACACTCTCTGATGATGTCATCTGGTAAATGTCTAGGGTGGAGAGGGTTTGGTTGTGTGACTTTGGGAGGAGCATGGGAGCTCTTCTAATATTCAAGGTCAAAGGGAACAATCTCGTGATATGGGCATGGCTCAGTTTGGAACGTCGATGAAGTCAACATTAAAGATAGGTACCCCGTGTCCTTGTGGGGATGATTTGATCAGGCTGAGTGAGAAGATGTACGTTGTCTTGTTTATCTGGTATCTATTATGCCAAGCACTTTATGCTCTGTCACTTAGCACCACCAAGCGTGGGCCAACGAGTGGCCCATAAGGGTTAAAGAGCTATCCATTACTGTACTAGGTTCCTCTCCACTAGTTAGTTAGAATATAACATTAAATAAAGGAGAGTTAGTTAGCTTATTATTAGATAATGCTAAGGTTATTGGACTGTGTCCACATGTGGACCTTCATGTAAACTATTTAAAGGCTCTTAGTCTTGAGCCTTCTTCCTAGTACAAGTTAGTATCTGCCTTTTTATTGTGTTTAGTTCCGAGTGGATTTAGTGATCAGTGCGAGAGGTGAGGTTCAAAGAGCTCTCTTTGAGCCTCATCCCTCGTTACAGATCAAATGGTATCGGAGCGCTTCCTCCGAGGCCTAATTTTTCCAGCCCACTTCTCATATTTGCTTTAATCATTTTTAACCTGGCCTGTCTCGCTAGCTTCTACAGTTTCCTTTCCTATCTCTTTTTTCTTTCACAATTCACCCTATCTCTTGGCTTTGATTTAGCCCTCTTATTTTATGTCCGCGCCTTTACCCTAACCCAACTGTTCCCGTTCTCAGCCATCTCTCAGTTCCCTTTCTTACCTGCAGCTCCAGTTCATTGTGTCTCTGCACACAGTCGTCTGACCTGCACTTGGGAAGCCCTAGCAGTCCCATAGCTCCTCTTACATGATTCACTCTCTCCCGTGGGATTCGTATAGAAGACACCTTATCTGAAACAATCTTTGTTGCTTTTAATTTCTCCATCGTTGTCTGTTAGAGCTGCGCCATCTCTTGTCCAACACTCTTGTTCAGATTTGCCCTCCCTGGATCTTAGTTTTTTTTTTATGCCCAGATCTTTTCATTTCTGTTTTATTTTTTTCAGTTGCTGATCTATTTTTATTTTGCCTAGGCTCTCTCATTCAAACCTACACAAAAAAAGAGCAACCCTAAGTCCTGGTCACTAATCTATTATGCTTCATTTGAAACTGTCTCTCTGAGTTCAATACCACCGCCATCCTCAACTGCAATCGTGTCTGCCCTTCTAGATCTGCCTTTTGCAGCTGCCACTCTCTCAGGCCTTTTCCTTACACCAATCTCCATGACCAGATCCAATCTAGCCGCCTAATCAGTTCCGTTCACTGTGGCCCCCTCCAACGCACCTCAGCTCTGTCAAAGCCTTACACCAGGCTGCCCCTTCTGCATCACATTTCAGATATGCAGTCCACCAACAAAGTGAATGCCTCCCTGCCCTCCTCACTGTCTTGGCGTCCCACAAAGCTGGACCAATTCACAAGGCCAATTCTCTCCCTTAAGCTGTTTATTGTTGAAAGAAATTACCTCTGTTCTCCACACACAACATATCAACCTAGCGTGCTCCATATCAATGCTCCCTTCATCTCAGCTGCCCTTGATGCAACAACCTCGTGTCTTTTAGATTCAAAGAAAGCATAGAATGGCACAACCTATTATAGGCTCTTGGATAATGCAGTACCCATCAGCATTCAACTCAGTACTGGTCATATTCTTAGCTCATTAACACAACTTTTAGTTTGTCGCACACCAACATCATTCAGAGGTTACAGTTCAGCTCTTGTTTCAGGTATACACGAAGATCACATTTGATGTTATCTACAGATGCACACATAAGGTAGATCTGGCGTCTAGCATGGCCCCACACCCCACCCAGACTATCTCGATTGAGCAGTGTCATGGGGTTCCCCGGATGCTTCAGCTCCGCATCTCTCCATAGCAGTACATGTTGAATTTTAGCGTTAGCACGTATTCTTAAAATTTTGCACTGTAAGATAACAATAGACAAGTGCAGTAGAATCATCAAAACATCATACACACATGAACACAGGATGTTTTTCATGGAGAAACCTTTAAACGACAAAAACCCCAAAAGCATTAGTAATTCATCTCTTAAATGAGAGGACTGAATCTTCATTCTCAGGATTTTGAGATGAATGTTTTTCAATGATTCTCAAACCCTAGCAGGTTTGACCACAAATTTTTCACAAGTACTAAATTACAAAGAAAAACCAGATTAGGGCTTTCTGTCCAATCTTTCTCTCTCCTGCCCAGCTGTCTGTCTAGATCAAGTTCTGAAGTTGCCTGGAATTATTTTCTGCTGCCTGTGTAGTTGCCTGGGATTTTTCTTTGCTGCCCGGATCTGTCTTCCTCTGCCCGTTCTGTCTTCCTACTGCCTGGAGCAGTTTCTTTGCTGCCCAGATTTGCAGCTGTCAACCTGGATTGGGAAGACAGTCTTCCCGAGGTCCGTTAGGGCAGACTGTAACTGCCCCGATGCCCAACAGGTAGCACAGAGGCTGCCCCATGATTAAGACACCCTGCCTGAGGTAGTTGCAAGACTGTCCGTCTGTTCTGTGGGCAGATTAGGGCTGCCCGGAAATGCTTTTGAGCGTGCCCGTGAGTAGTCTGTCCAATGTGTGATTGCCAGATAGGTTTGAAGGCTGCCTAGATGAAAAAGCAGCCTGTCCGAATACCTAACAGGCTGCTAGGATGATGCTGGCAAGTGATAGTAGCCTATTAGGATTGTTCGTGTTGGAGGAGGGGCTGACCGAGGAGGGAGGAAGGCTGCCCAGAAGAAGTAAATGGGCTGCTGGTGAGTGGATAGGGTGACCTGCTGTTGTTGCTGTAGAGATTATGCTGCTGCCTGTGTAGAAGATGTAACCTGGGGTGAGAACCTAAGAAGAAATGTTGTTTACTTGTGAAGAGTTTAACCCTAGATTAGGCTTTGTTGTAGCATGAGGTAGATGCCCTAGCTAGATGGCGTCCATGCTAGGGCATAAACTAAGAAGTTCTTCCTCTTCCAGAGCCGACGAAACTCTTCTAGGAGAAGCTAGATGATCATGCGCAAGTGTGTAGGTGTTAATGAAATGAGTTGATCTTCTTTTATATCCTTTGATTCACCTGGATGTGGACCAAAACTCAAAAGAACAAAATAATTATATTTTATTCTTTTACCTTTGACTTTTACCTTTAAGGTACTAAAGACCTTTTATTTATTTTCACTTTGACGCCTTGGTGGTCCAAGGGTCCTTACGTATTTTTGACTTTTACCTTTTAGTCTTTTCCAATTACTTTATGTATTTTTTACTTTTACCTTTAAGCCTTCTTCAAGTGCCTTGTGGTCCAAAGGTTCTTATGTATTTTTACCTTTTACCTCTTAGCCTTTATCAAGTGCCCTGTGGTCAAAACAAGTGCTCATAGGGTCCTTCAAACCCACTCAAAGTACATCATCATAAATAGAGATAGTTACTAATTCTTTTATCCCACACTCTATGTGACACCAAGATAGGGTACTAGGTGTCTTAACCAAGGGTAGCTAATCCTTGGAGAAGATCATAAAGCCCACGGATCGAAGTTCAGAGTGTCTCACATGCCCAGACCCGGTCGAGGGCTTATAGTCATATCCTAGTAACAGACCAGGTGCCTTAGCCATAGGATGCATAATTTGACCCAAGGTCAAATACTTGGTAACAGACCAAGCGCCTCCATTCTCCAAGAGAATGGCCCTCAGCCCCGGGCTGAGTCCCTAGTCTCGGACTAGGTTAAATTCCTGTTAACTGACCAGGTGGCTCCATTCAAAGAATGGCCTCTCAGCTCTAGGCTGAGTCCCCCAGTGCTGACAAGTTCCACATCCTGGTCCTTGACTAGATGTCCCCATTCTCCTCGAAGAATGTCTCTCAATGCTGCATAGGAAAAATCAACACTCCCTCTCAGTGAGAAAGGTATTCTTTGCCATGCCAAGCTTGTCACGGAAGTACACGAATTTCGTTGTTGTCAGAGTCTCGGTCGGAATATCTGTAATTTGTTCATCTGTACGGATGTACTGCAACTTCAGATTGCCTCTCTGAACTAGGTCTCTGATGAAATGATACTTCATTTCAATGTGTTTCGATCTATCATGAAACATCAAAATTTATGAAGCTTAATGCAACTTAGATTATCACAATGGATAATCGTTGATGTAATGTTCCATTACGGATAAATAAGGGATTGACCGAGGACATTTAATACCGAGAGCATATTAGAGAGCCATCAGAGTTAATATCATAAAACATGCAGGCCTTATTTCTTCAGTCTTAAGTCAATGAGCAATTAGAATTTGCATGCATGCAAAAAGTAAAGTGCAAACCCTAAAAGTGATATGCAAACCCTAAAGGTGACATGTTAACCCTTAAAGCTATATAAGAAGTTTAGTTGAACCAAAAGGATATCAATGGCTATTATTCATCTTTTTGGAGACAAGTTAGAGAGCTCGATGAGCTACTCAGGGTTTAGGGTGGATTGTCTTGACCTAATTTGATTCGGTGGCGAAATCTATCCACCCTAGCCAATCCTTAGGATGAATCATCCAGGTTCATCATTGTGTACTTAATGGCAACTTAGATTTATTATGTTTAAAGGAAGAATTAGAGATTTGCTATAGCTAGGCGAATTGCCTTCTTAGGAATTTCTTTTGAAGGGATTGATTGTTAAGGAGGAACGTAGTCCCATTTGGAGCCCCGGTAGAAATGGAGACACATTCATGGTGAAGGTTTGACCTCCAAATTCATGGGCGAAAAATAGATATATGAGGCAGCGAACTATTTATGAAAAGGGCGTGAGTATTAGGGTAGATTCCTGTACATTGACAAGCTTGGAACCCTCTCTATCCACAGACAACGAATCATTGAACTCTCCTTTTCTAGGGCAAGGCGAACATCAAGTATAAGTAGCAATCTCTTTCTCGTGATCTATGTGGTCAATAGACAATATCGTGGCAACTTTGGGCTGCCGTTTATCAAGTTGGAAGGGTAGCGTGTAATATCCTAAATACTGATATTTTCTATTTCTATGCAAAGTTACTGAAACAATCGGGCATGCAAACTGCCATGCAAAAATTCCCTATTTTATAGTTGAAATTAGGGTTAGGGTTTGTAGGATAGAATGTAACACTTACCACTAATAAGTTGGCTGAAATGCTCCTGAGATAATATGCATGCGTCAAGAGCCGATTTGGAGATGAACTAGTACCTTCTGCCTCTCATGATACCCCAGCAGCACGAACCAAAAATCAACTAAGGGTGACGTTTTCAGTGAAGGAGGTGTCCGTTGAAGCTGAGAATTTGCAGGAGTGATAGTATTCCCATGCTGGATTGGATGCCTGACACACGCAGAAGTTCTGAGGTCTCTAGGCAGGCTAGCTAATTGATCTGGAGGTTTAGCTGCTCACGCCCCCCCTAATCCCAAAATTGCTGATAACTGCTCCAGATGAGCAAGACCAAATCTGATAATCACCAGGTATTGGAGTATGATACCGATGATGAGAATGGTGCCTGGGTTCTGAAGGTAAACTGAGATATGAGGACCCAACGAATGATTTGGGGTTTTCCAGCTAAAAACCCCCTTACAAACAATCTTTGATGGATACTGGATAACTGTAAAGGAATGAATAAATTGAAGAGCAGATGGTGAACCTGGATGGTTTACCCTGGATGAGACTAGGGCAGATATCTCACTTCCGAAAACTCGTTAGCTGAAGACGCCGTCTTCAACCCCAACTGTCGTGGCCGCACGCTGTGCTGTTACTCAAGAAGCTCCAAATCAATAATAATCATAAGTAAAGTCTTCATTCACTTTATCTTTCTTTTATAACTTTCAACTGTGAAAACCCTAATTTTTGACCTAATTAGGTCACTTTAACTTCTAATTTGCTGTTGACTTGCATGCATGCGCATGGAGACTTAATTGAGTGCATGCATCATTAAATAATGCTTAGATGTAATGCATGTCACTTTTAGGGTTTGCATGCATCTCACTTTTAGGGTTTGCATGCATGTCATTTTTAGGGTTTGTATTCATCTCACTTTTAGGGTTTGCATGCATGTCACTTTTGGGAACATTACATAGCGACCCATTATTATATTCACCCTTTAATACGAGAGCGATCCAGTGTTGAGGACTTGACCGCTTAGGAGAGGGACGTGATGCCAATTGGAAGGAAGTATTAACAAGAGCCCACACACTTATTCAAGGATAGGATTGAAGAGGAAGTCGTGAACACATGGCTGAATACATTAAAAAGGTGTGACAGTTCTTGTGGGCATCTTTCCCAGTTGGGCGCTATCCTTATGCCATATGCTCCATTCATACACTACATACAGATCTGGTGATTCGTATAAACTGCTACAGCCATCTCCAACTCATATTTTGGTCTGCCATAGTTAATAAGGAAGCGTCACTCCTATTTCAAGGATCCTTCATTATTTCGTTGAAGACTTCATAAGAACTGGGTTGTATTATTTACTGGAAGGTTGATAATCATTGCATGCTATTACCACTATTCCAAGGGCATCTTACTGACAGCCATTATCACTACCTACAACAAAACATCATCACCATTTGAGGGCGTATTAATCGCAGCTGTAATAGCCATGGCCAGTACCTGAAAATCACTGTTTTAAGCCATTAACAACCACTGTCATTCCTGGCGGAGATCCCATCGTCAATTGTTGCATATAACATTGCATGACTGATATTTAAATTGAGAAACAGAGTTCATAGTATTTGGGAATCAGATCTAGTGTTGACAGCATCATACTTCCTCCTTGGCCCTGTTGAATATTGACTAGCAGCAGTCTTAAACCTTGAACTGTTGTTGGGTTGAAATCCACCATCAAAGAGTTGTCATACCTATTGCATAGAATGTGCTATTGCAGCGGTTCCTGCCATCTACATCACGTTATCAACATTGTTTAAACACCTTCCACAGTACACCTTCAACATTGTTCAAGGTCAAAGCTATTCCACTTATTATATATGGTTACATAGGACTGATTTGAAGCATTTATTATTTCCAGACTTGCATGAACAGTTTTATGTATTTCATTAGCATTCTTAAGCTGAATATCATGGGTTTTGTGATGTCTATTCATTCTATTATCGCATGCAATTAATCTTTGGATAAATACATATTTACACCAACCAAGCAAACCAACAATCAACCAATAAAATGGCAGCTCTATGAACAAATCCATGCACAGAAAGGAAAACCTCTAGTTTGGAATATTATAGTTGAGTCAAGCTTTCCACCGAACAGACTAGAGAGTAGTTTCTTGGGACAAACTGCTTTCTTGTAGGCATCACTTGCAGCAATATACTCTGCTTCCGCTGTACACTGAGTTATGGAGCCCTGTTTCCTACTGGACCAAGAGATCATTGCAGATCTCATACTGAAACAGTAACTAGAGGTACTTTTCCGGTCTATTGCAATGCCAGCCCAATCTGAGTAACATATATCTGATCTCGTGTGTACGAGATACATCAGGGATCCAATGAGTTGTTGATACAGAGTAGTGTCCACATTCTGTGAACTGGTGGCCAAGTCTTGCAACTTCTTCAAGTTGGTTGTCAAAAACACGCTCATGGACTTGCAGTCCTGCATTCCAAAACTTAGTTCAATATTAACAACATACTTACCTTGTGTTAGGAAGATATCGCCTGGCTTTTTCCATACCTCAAGGCCAAGATCCTTCATTTCAAATTTAGAGGTGAGCTCCCTCTGACACTATGGTATTAGTTATTCCTCTCCAGTAAGGAACAAGTCATCCATATACAAGACTAGGATCAAGATAAGGTTGTGAACAACATTTGGCTTGCTACTTCTTTGTATGTGGAAGATTCAACATTGATAAGCTGACTCATAAGGCCTGAATAATTCTGTGGTCTTATGCTTTCTCTGAAAGTCCCGCGAGAAGCTTTATGCCTCTCAGCTTCTTGTACCATTTCTCGGTACCTAGTAAGTCTCCTTTTGGAAGGAGGGGCTTCAAGTAGTTCTTTTGGTGGACTTTCAAGCACCTTAGGTATATCTGGAATTTGAGTTTCAAATTCTTCTTCCTCCCTTTGAACTTTTGAATCTGGGACTAGAAGGGGGTTCTTTAGCTTTCTTTGGAAGCTCTCTCTTTAGTCTTGTATGATTTTCAATCAGAGCCTTGAACTCTTTGATCCAAGATTTCTGAGAATGATCATCTATGAATAGGACATAGTACAAGCACCCACTCAAGGGGGGTGAAGACATAGGCCCACTAATGTTAGAGTGAAACAAATCCAATAAACCTTTAGATCTATTCTTGCTTCTGGAGAAGGGTTTCTTAGTGTTCTTACCTAGAGCACAACCCTTGCAAACACCATCATGTTTGGAGGACATCTCTAGCATACCTGTAACCATCTTCTGTAGGCCTTGAAGAGCTGTATAGTGGAGGTGTCCCGAGCCTTGCTTCTGATGAACCAAGGCTTGTGTGGAAATTTTGGAAGCCTCATAAAGACCTCCCTTTCGATCCCCAATTTGTACTGCTGAGCTTAGTTCCTCATTCTTTTCCCATAGCAGGACCTTCTTGTCCATAAAGAGGACTCTGTAGCCCTTGTCTTCTAAGTCAACAATGGAGAGGAGTGTTTTCTTCAATCCAGGAACATATAAAACATCATCAATATGTAAAACCGTACCTGAATCAAGTTGAAGTGAGGTTGAGCCAACTCCTTTTATCTTGTAAGTGGAGTCCAACTCCTTTTATCTTGTAAGTGGAGTCATCTTCAAGTTCCACTAAGTTCCACTTGAGTAGTGAACTTCTTCTTTCTGTAGCTGGTGAGTGCTCCACGATTACCTGTCATATGTATGGAGGCACCACTATCTACTAACCAAGAGTTAGCACTGTCAGTGATGGATCCAGAAAGAGCAGAGATCAGATAGTATTCTCTTCTAGCTTCATCTTCTTCGGTAGCCTTAGCATTCTTCTTCTTCTTGGGTTCTTCTTTTTTTGCAACAGAAGTTTGGAACCTTCTCTTGGACTTTCTCTGGGGCTTCCTGCAATCCTTAGAAAAGTGCCCAATCTTATGACAATTATAGCATTATGCCTTTGAAACATCAATGTGCTTACCTTGTGGTTTCTTTCCCTTCTTTTTCTGAAAGGAGGGTTTCTTGAACTTCCTTGTCTTAGCTGTAAGAGCAAGGTTTCCTTCCTTCGTGCCAGTTACCTTACTTGAACTCTCCCTTCTTCTTCCAAGCAATCATGCCAAAGTCTATCAAAGTTTGGCTGATTTTCACGTCCACTTACAGATGCCAGAAAGGTTTCCCAAGAGTTTGGGAGACCATCAACTACAGTCTGTACAAGGTCATAATCATCCACAGTAATACCAATAGCAGTGAGTTGGTCTCTTACTTGAGCAATCTTTGTGAAGAAGGAACAAGTTCGTCAAAGTATCAATGCATTCTTTGGTGGTCTTCAGAGGTGTGATGGTGGGCATCAAGGTTTCCTTGACTCAATCATAGATGATCCTTCTAGCCTTTGCTTGCTTATTCTTGAAGGCAATCCTACCAGCATTAGATGTTGGTTCTTCTATGGTGTTGAAGACCAAGTCATCAAGGTCATTTTCCTCTAAGATAGCTGTAAGCCTAGCTTTCCAAGAGTTGTAATTTGATGAACCTTCAAGCTTCTCTTTCGGTCTGAAAGTGTTGGTGGCCATCTCTCCTACACAAGTTAGTTATCCAAGTTTGCAAAAATGTCCCAAGATCTAGGAAGACAACAGTAATCAACCTCTTATTGGGTCTTCACATGCTAAGCTCTGACATCCTGTTGAATTGTAGCATTAGCATGTATTCTTAAAATTTTGCAGACTATAAGATAACAATAGACAAGTGCAGTAGAAACATCAAAACATTATACACACATGAACACAAGATGTTTTTTCACAGGGAAACCTTTAAAGGACTTAAACCCCAAAAGCATTAGTAATTCATCTCTTAAATGAGATGACTAAATATTCAATCTTAGAATTCTGAGATGAATGTTTTTCAATGATTCTCAAACCCTAGCAGGTTTGACCACAATTTTTTCACAAGTACAAAATTACAAAGAAAAACCATATTATGGCTTTATGTCCAATCTTTCTCTCTTCTGCCTAGCTCTCTATCTAGATCAAGTTCTGATGCTGCCCAGAATTATTTTCTGCTACTCGTAGTTGGGCTGGATTTTTCTTTGCTGCCCGGATCTGTCCTCTTGCTGCTCGGATCTGTCTTCCTCTACCTGAATCTGTCTTACTACTGCCTAGAGCAGTTTCTTTGCTGCTTGAATCTGCAGTTGTCAGCCTGGATTGGGAAGACAATCTTCTTGAGGTCTGTTAGGGTAGACTGTAACTGCCCTGATGCCCAACAGGTAGCACAGAGGCTGCCCGAAGCTCTAACGAGGTTGCCTGATGATGAAGACACCTTGCCCGAGGTAGTTGACAGACTGTCCGCCTGTTTTGTGGGAAGATTATGGCTTCCCGGAAATGCTTTTGAGCCTGCCCGTGAGTAGTCTGTCCAATGTGTGACTACCGGATAGGTTTGAAGGCTGCCCGAATGAAAAACCAGCCAGCCCGAATACCTAACAGGCTGCTAGGATGATGTTTGCAAGTGATAGCAGCCTACTAGGGTTGTCCGTGTTGGAGGGGTCGATCGAGAAGGGAGGAAAGCTGCCCAAGCCTTCTAGCAACTTCCCGAAAGAAGTAGGAAGGATGCCTATGAGTGGATAGGGTGACCTGTTGTTGTTGCTGTGGAGATTATGCTGTTGCTGTGGAGATTATGTTGTTGGCTGTGTAGAAGATGTAACCTACGGTGAGAACCCAAGAAGAAATGTTGTTTACTTGTGAAGAGTTAAACCCTAGCTTAGGGTTTGTTGTAGCATGAGGTAGATGCCCTAGCTAGATAGCCTCCATGCAAGGGCATAAACCAAAAAGTTCTTCCTCTTCCAGAGCCAACGAAGATCTTATAGGAGCAGCTAGATGATCATGAGCAAGTGTGTAGGTATTAATGAAATGAGTTGATCTTCTTTTATATCCTTTGATTCACCTGGATGTGGACCAAAACTCAAAAGAATAAAATAATTATATTTTATTTTTTTACCTTTGACTTTTACCTTTAAGATACTAAAGACATTTTATGTATTTTCACTGACTCCTTGTTTGTCCAAGGGTCCTTATGTTTATTTTACTTTTACCTTTTAGTCTCTTCCATGTACTTTAAGTATTTTTTTACTTTTACCTTTAAACCTTCTTCAAGTGCCCTGTGGTCCAAAGGTCCTTATGTATTTTTACCTTTTACCTCTTAGCCTGCCTTGTGGTCAAAACAAGTGGTCATAAATAGAGAGAATTATTAATGCTTATATCTCAAAGTACATCATCATAAATAGAGAGAATTATTAATGCTTATATCTCACACTCTATGTGACACCAAGATAGGGTACTAGGTGTCTTAAGTTTTAACCAAGGGTAGCCAAGCCTTGGAGAAGATCACAAAGCCCACAGATCGAGGGTCAGAGTGTCTCACATGGCCAGACTCGGTCTAGGGCTTATAGTGATATCCTAGTAACAGACCAAGTGTCTCATCCATATGTTGCATAAATTGCCCTCTTCCCCGAGCCGAGTCCCTAATCCTTGACTAGGTTAAATTCCCGGTAACTGACCAGGTGCCTTCATTCAAAGAATGGGCACTCAGCTCTAGGCTGAGTCCCCCAGTGCTTGACTGGTTCCACATCTTGGTCCTTGACCAAAAGTCTCCATTCAACAGAATGGTCACTCAGCTCTAGGCCAAGCTTCCCAGTGCTGGATTGGTTCCACATCCTGGTCCCTGACCAGATGTCTCCATTCAACAGAATGGTCACTCCCCTAGTTCGAGTCCCCCAGTGCTGGACAGGTTCCACATCCCGGTCCTTGACCAGATGTCCCCATTCTCATAGAATGGCTCTCAATGTTGCATAGGAAAAATCAACAGTACAGAGGCACACTTCATGCAGATCTGGCATTTGTCCTGGCTCCAAGCCCCACCTAGACTACATCTCAACAGCGTCGTCTGGACTGGCTCCACGCCCCACCTGCTTCAGCTATGCCTCTCAAAACAGCAGCGTTCGGATTGAGTTTCTTTTGAGATATGCTTTCCCACCCCGGTCTATGTAGGCACCTGCTCAGTTCAGCATTTTTTGGCAGCAGCGTTTGGATCGGGTTCCTTTGGAGATGTGCCCTGTCACCTTGATCTATGTAGGTACCCGCTCCACTCAGCAGCAACTAAATCCTGTGTACTCACCATGCAGTCAGCTCCAATCAGCTCAGCACTTAGTCATCTCTACAGCCATGGTTTTAGTTCAGCAATTAGCTATGGTTTCAGTGTTGTCCTCTCAGCAGCAACTAAATCCTGTGTGTACTCACCTTGCAGTCAGCTCCAATCAGCTCAGCACTTAGTCATCTCTACAGCCATGGTTTGAGTTCAGCAGTTAGCTATGGTTTAAGTTTTCTCACACTTAAACTGGGAGGAGGAAAGCAGGGATGCTTTCCGGTCTAAACTGGGAGGAATTGGGCCAACATGTGGCCCATATGGTTCAAAGAACTCCCCATTATTGTAGTAGGTTCCTCTCCACCTAAGTCACCTGGTTCGAATTTGTGTTCGAGTTCGACGACCTTGAAATTCGACAAAAAATTGACAGTCAAAATTTTGGTGATAAAATTCGGCATTAAATTTGAGAGGCTATAAAATTAAAATATATATTATATATATGAAAAATTTTAATAAAATTTAGTATGTCCATTAACCATATCATAAAAATGAAACTATATTATATATGAATTTTTTGATAAAAATGAAACTATAATCTAGATTCTATACCAACTATATCATATATTCATTAAGCACATTATAAAAATGAAACTATACCGTATATGAATTTGTTTGATAAAATTTAAAATGTTCATTAAGCACATTATAAGAATTAAACTATAGCGTGATCATTAAGGGTAATATATTTTCAGAGTGTTCTTCATGAAACATTGGGTTACAACTTACATATTAATTACATTCAGCTATATGCAAATTGCAATATGGTTCACGACGGAGGAGATGGGCCACACATTATGCTTCAGCTGTATTCGTCACGATATGGGTCACGACAATCAAGAGCGAGGGTGAGGCACCTGCAACGGACTATAGGAGAAACCGAGTTCGAGTCTGGACAATGCAAGCGGCGAGCAGTGACAGGTGACTGGGCAGACTCGTAGAGTAGAGGCGGCATCTGAGGATGGTAGTGGCAGGCGATAGAGCAGGGTTTCCTGTTTTCTAGTTTTCCATTCGAATTTTGCTTGCGAACTTCACGATTAAATTCAGCATGCCTTGAAATTCACCTAAATTCGAATTTTATCCTTGAAAAGCACCGAATCCGGTGACTTAGCTCTCCACTAGTTAGTTAGACTGTAATATTAAATAAAGGAGAGTTTGTTAGCATTATTATTGAATAATGCTTAAGGTTATTTGACTGTTTCCACATCTGGACCTTTGTGTAAGCGATTTAAAGGCTCTTAAGCCTTCTTCCTAATACAAGTTAGTATCTTCCTTCTTATTACTCATCGTTGTATTATTTTGTTTAGTTCTGAGTGGATTTAGAGTTCAGCGCGAAAGGTGAAGCTTAAAGAGCTGTCTTTGAACCTCACCCATCCTTGTTACAGATCAAGTATGCTCTACGAAAGAGGTAATTGGTTTGGCAGGGTGGGATCTGGAAGAAACCTGTAAGGTCTCTAGTATGAGTCACCACCTCACACATGTAAAGATCCAAACACCTCTGGTCACTGTAGCAGATGAAAATGCTGAGAAACTCCCTCAAATCCTGGAACAGGAAATGATATTTCCCTGGGATCTCATAATAGAGGGGGACCTGGAGATGAAATACTCCCTGAAGATGAAATGTTCCTCAGACACCAATTTCTGTAGATGGCATAACTGACATATTCTCTCCTCTTCTGGGATACAATGATGAGACTCAATATCCTGAACTGTCTGTGTGGGAACCTGAGGATAAGAGATGAACGACGCCAAGTATAATCACTGTGGGTGGCAAAATCATCCCTTTGCAGCAAAACATGCTCTTAGCAGAAGCCTAGAAGGCTGTCTTACGGCCATCTTATGGCCAAGAGTCTGGAGATCCAAGTAGCTTGTTGATCTCCTGTATGAGGGGAAGAGGGTGGCCACTGCCAGGAGTGTCCAGAGAAAGCTGAAAAAGGGGGAGGTGCTCAATAGAGATGCCAATGCACTAAAGCAGTGATGAGGCTTCAGAGAACCAAACTTTTCTCTGTTCGGATGGGGTGGAGACGATCTACCTGAATAGCAAAGGGCCAATCAGGGGTATCTCTCATGCCCTCTCTCTGAATCTGCTGTTTTGCTAACCCTCTGAAGAAAGAGAGCGAGTCTGAAAATGCTCTCAAGGTGCATGGGCACCAAACTCAGCCTGCACAATGGCCTGCAGGACTATCTGCTTGCATCGGATCATTGGATGGAACATGCGGGGTTGAACCTGCTCTGCATGAGCCTAATCAGTGGGCAGTAAGTCAGGATTCTAGATCTCAGTCCCATAGAGAAAGTCAGTTTGATGATTGTGTCGAAAAGATGCATCTTTGCATGATGTCCTGAAAATGTGTGTGGAAGTATTAGCACTGGACTCTGGAGTATGGAACGGGATCCATATCCCTTGCCAAGTCTGCAGGCGTCAAATTGAATCTGCCACTTGCTTTATTGTACTGATTTGTAAAGGATGCCAATGTTCTGTTATTGCAAGAATGCCCGATGAGTTTTTCTTGGTCTTTGATCAATTGTCTCAGAACCCTGACAATTGGATCTGTATGATATGTTACCGCTTTTCTTTGCTTTGTGTAATCTTTGTTGCCACGAATTTACCTAAATAGGCCATAGCATGACTGCGGCACAATATTTGTTCATTTTCTACCGTGATTGTTCACTCTTTCCATTTTAAGTACTGTTATTGTAAGTTGGGGGAAGCTAGACAGCAGACTAAATATTTTGTAAAAGAATTTTTTATATTGATTCATCGGAAGTAAAGGGAATCAAGTTTTGGGTTCTTTATGCCCATTCATATTGATATTTTAAGAACTTCTTTGGTTATTAAAGGGAAATTTTATCTGCCATCTTCGGATTTAAGTTGAGCATATTAATCTGTGTGTTCTGATTTTCTGATATTTGTCTTTTGCAGTTTCATGGATCCAAATGACCCCAGTGTATACATCTTGATTCAGCCACAACCAGAATCACAACTAAGGCGTCGTTCATATCATCCGCAAACTGTAGAGGGTTCTATCTGAAGAATGAGTACTGTTAGGTGGAAAGTTGTTTGTGTTACTGCATATTTCACGACAGCAAATTTGTTTGTGTTACTGCATATTTAATCCATTGGCCACAACACCAGGCTGTAGCATAAGCAACATAAGTGCAGATACTAATTGTTATTTGCTAAACTGGTGTGCAGGATACCCTGGATGTTTCTTTGTGGCCCTTCTACAATTGTATCTACTAGTGCTAGTATGTTTGTATGTGCATGCATTTAAATAAATCATGGAACTGGCATTATACCTCTATCGTGAAGGGAACATATAGAGTTGATCTAAAAATTATTGCCTGTTCTACAAAGAAATGATTTAAATAGTGGAGGTCTTTGAATCTTCATACTGTGTAGGGAAGATAACAATTTAATATTAATAGGCTCTTATTCCTAGAAAAGTGATTTAAAGGAAGTGTCATTGGAACATTTGGTGAATTGCCTTTCGTAATGAGATGGGTTTAC
Source organism: Pseudotsuga menziesii (assembly GCA_001517045.1). Lineage (NCBI taxonomy): Eukaryota > Viridiplantae > Streptophyta > Pinopsida > Pinales > Pinaceae > Pseudotsuga > Pseudotsuga menziesii. The sequence continues at coordinate 1,297,267 of LPNX010322218.1, forward strand.
TTTAGGCTTTGAAGCGCCACATCGTAATTTCTTCGTCAAAATTCACTTCAGACTTGTATTCGACTGTCAAAATTCTCTTAGTACTGCATTTGGCTTTCCGTTTACTTGGGACAAGTCACATAGACCGTTCCTGGGAAGCACTAATGTGTTAACATGACTTCATTTCTATATCTAATTGAAACCTTTCTTTTCTTTTTTTTTCTTATTGTACCTTTCCCTTTAGGAAATTATGTTGGAATGCATGTGCTGTTTTTTAATATAAATCATGCTCTACTTTGTTTTGTGACATCTAATTGTACTTTGTACTTTTCCATCTCGGGAATTATGTAGGAGTACATGTCTTGTTTTTTTTTTAAAACTATAAATCATTCTCTACTTTGTTTCATGCCTCAGTTCCATATGTGCTCTAAGGAGGTTCGTTTGAATACAAAACAACAGCGATCAAATGTTTGTTTGTTTACCTATATAGTGAATTTGATTACTACATTCTTTTTACCCATTTGCTTCCTTCACTACTTTTGTGTATATTGCATCCTCTAGCTTCCTTCACTACTTTTGTGTAGTCCTTGTTGCTTTTGAGTCCAATGTCTACAGATATAAGATAGCATTGCTGCCCCTTGTATCTTTATCTTTACTAGAATTTTGAAAAGTTATGCTTTGGTTGGTAACTTTGATTGTATTTTTGTGCCGAGAGGCGCTCTACAGCCCAGTATGGGGGGATCTTGTAACGTTACGTAACGTTACATAATGTTATGTCGGCTATAAATAATATTGCTGATTATGATAGAGATGTAATTTTATTGTGCCGAGAGGCACTCTACAGCCTAGTATGGGGGAGATCTTGTAACATTACGTAACGTTATGTAACGTTACGCAACGTTATATAATGTTAAGTAACGTTACAAGATCTCCCCTATACTGGGCTGTAGAGCGCCTCTCGATGCAATTAATAAAAAATAATTTTTTTAATTATAGACCAAAATAAATGTCGGCCAAAAAAACAATCTAATATGGGGGAGATGTTGTAATCGTCCTACCTAACAAAACAATAAAAAAGTAAAAATTTAATTATCCGTAAAAAAAATGTGGCTCACGAAAAAAGCACAATATGGGGGAGATGTTGTAATGTTTCTACCTAACAAAATAATAAAAAATAACAAATTGAATTATCCTCAAAAAAATGTTGACCTTGCACATGGTTTTAAAACCATGTGCAACCCATGGTTTTATTGTACATGGTTTATGACGGCCTTGGACATGGTTTTAAAACCATGTGCAAGGCCTCCTGAACAACCCATGGTTTTATTGTACATGGTTTTGGAGGGCCTTGCAAATGGTTTTAAGACCATGTGCAAGGCCTCCTAAACAACCCATGGTTGTAGGAGGGCCTTGCATGTGGTTTTAAAACCATGTATGGAGAAATGTTGTAATGTTTGTTCCTAACAAAATAAAAATTATTATATGTTGGCCATAAATAATATTAAATATTAATAATAAAAATATTATATGTGGACCTTAAATAAAAAGATGTTTCTTTTGGTTTGAATCAAATCAATGGATACCTAAGAAGAGGTTTGCCCCCAAGAGATTTGATCCCTCTCGACGCTTGATAGAGCTTAGGATTTGGATCTACGCTGGTTATCTCATTTTCTTCTTACCTTGTATAGGTGATGAAAATTCACTCATGTTTATTACAACTCCGTTCTTCTTTAAGTATGATTTTTCTAACTGTATTTATGGTGCTTTTATTAAACGTATACATCAATTTATGAATGTCAACTTAAATTCATTTATTAAATTTTTACTGTTGAGCATGCTTTTCAATCTAGCAAAGTTTGTATTGCGAAAATGTTACTCTACTAAACTATAACCCAAGATGATAACATAAGAGCTGAAAATAACAAAAGTAAGAGAAAATAAATATAGGATACGCTAAATATGTGATCCAAATTCAATTGAGAATGGAAGCCAGATTACATGATATTATAATTGTTGAGAGAAGATTATTATTATAAAGAAAACTAAATTTTATGAAGTCAAATGATAAAAAAGATTGCCTTGTACATGGCTAAAGTATTGGTAGCTTATTTTTGAGAAGATATGTAATGACTATACTAAGTCACAAAGACCTATAACAAGACATTGAAACTACATTTTATCATAATGTCAAAAACCTTTAGAGGGAAAGATCTTAAGATTCCAAAACCTTAACCCTAACTCTAGGCTTTAAGGTGGTAAAAATGAATGTGTGCCTTGACAAGCCTAGTTGATATGTTGACTTTTTGGTCCTTGACTTTTACATACAAACAACATTTTGGGTCTTTTCGGAGTGTTACAAAGCGTTTTTCGAGCTATTGTATTTGGGAAACTTATTGATGGTTGGTGTATCTAAATCACTAAAACACATGGGAAGGGCTAGAAAATGTGTCAAAAGCGTAAGGCCATTGATACTGTTGTAATTCTAGTAAGGTTCAAGAACATTTTTTAGAATATGGCACATCATAATGGTTACATGGATTTATGGTCACCCATTGGGAAGCGATAATTCTAATTGCATCAAGCTTTTCCATTGGATAGTTAAACTTCTATTGAATTTGGGTTTTCGTAAACCACTTCTCTTAATGAAGAAACTGGTATACTGTGACAACCTAATAAAGTTGTATGTTTTGTTAGCGAGTGTTGTTCATCTTGGTGTACTTGGCTTGGTTTGTTGTGCCTTGCTCAATGCAGTGAGGGTTGAACTCTGTAAAACCCAAGTGCTTTGCCACCTTTGAGGTGTCCCATAGAGGTGAAAATAATCACCAAAACAACTCCACATTAAACAAGGTATAAGTGGAGGAGGGGTTGAAGAGCCAATTCAAAAACTCACACCCACAATCTTGGTGATGGTGTAAGGCCCCTAGTTAGAAAATAATCACCAAAACAACTCCACATTAAACAAGGTACGAGGGATACGTGGAGGAGGGACTAAAGAGCCAATTCAAAAACTCACACCCACAATCTTGGTGATGGTGTAAGGCCCTTAATTATAGTTTTGAGCTTTTGTCAACATTGATTGTCTCTTGCTTTATTATGCATTAGTGTTCTACATAATGTCATGAACTTGTTATCGGATGTGTTTGGTCTCGTCGAAAAATTAGTGTTCTACATAATGTCATGAACTTGTTGTTGGATGTGTTTGGTCTGTTAATGTTTTTTAGCATCAAAGGAATCTTCCTGCATTGATTCAATGGACAAAACTACATCAATAAGTGCTATTGGCTTGAACCCCAAGCACATTTGAAAAAGTTGTGGCTGATAGAGATGTAAATAGTTCTATTGTAGTTGTGTTGAACATAAGACTTTCCTCCAATGCACATGGATTCTTAGAGTTGCATATGTTGCGGATGTGTACAATCATCTTGATGACTATCTTTGTTTGTTCATCGCTTCAAGGATGGAAGGTAATGTGTTTGGTTACTGTGGTGTGCATCATGGATGGAAAACTAACCAAAACATATTGGGTATCTTGTTTCCCTTATTAGAAACAATGGTCTTTTCCAACCCAAATTGAACTTAAACATGCTAGAAGAACTTACTAAATGACCCCCGTTTAGAAACAATGGTCAATTGTAAGCCACACAAGTTACACATCCACTCTAGAATATAATTGTCATGCTCCAAAGATGATGTTTTGCACAATAAGGTCTACAAGGTGATGTTTCTACATAAGGGAAGTCCAATCCTCTCCATCCCATGCCTTCACAAACTCCATATGTCCTCCAAACAAAAGTACTCTATTGTGTAAATTATTCCCGTAAGAACATTGTTAAAGCCCAAGATGTCCTCGAGCCACCTAGAATCTTTAGGATAGGAATCCAAGTTTCCACATGCCATCTAGGATTGAATCCTTCCTCCATGATGAACAATACTCTACACCCATTGAATGGCATTCTCCCACAAATTGAATCCTCCATGTTACCTTCATGAAGTGCAACCATTATTTGGGAAGAACATCGAGTAAGCAATCAATTGAGATCAATCATCCATTGAGAAATCTATCTCAAGTGTGCATATCTATAATGGACCATATATCATGTTATAGTCCATATCAAACCATCTAGGGGTTGAACATACACCATATACCCCAAATCTCATGAAGCACCCCTAGATATGGTGTGAATACTTTTGGAGTACCTTGAAAATCTAATACAAACCACACTTATCTACAATTTACCTTGGTTATTGAATTTTGTACATACTAAATTAGCACGTCCTAGGTTGGCATATAAGTTATGCTATCACAAGGTACCTGACACTTATTGAACGTGATTTAGATGTTCTTCCCTTGCTCCAATGACGATGAAGATGCCATCTAGGTATATGACCACAAAAGAATTAGTGAATGGTTAGAAGATTGTCTATTTGATTCATGAATGTTTTTGGTACATTAGTAAAAGTCTAAGGGAATGACCAACCACTCAAAGATACCTTCCTTACAAGAGGTTGTCTTCCACAATTAGTTGACTCGATTAGTACCTAGTGATAACATGACTTAAGATCAATATTGTTGAAAATTCGTTATTTTACGTTAATTGAGCAGAGTATCAATTCAGATGACGGGGTATCGATTCTTAATTGCGATGTTGTTCAAGGATTTGTATTCAACACAAATTTTCCATCGCCCTTCCTTCCTTTGAAACATCACAATAAGGCACTTGTAATGAAAGGATCTTGGGTGAAAGTGGCAATTGATTTCCTCGTCTCAAGACGAGAGCCTTTGTATATACAAAAATTGTTAGTTTTTCAACATTCAAGCTAGCTTTATGTTAGGATCTTTACTGAGAGAACAACAAGTACAACAATCAAACACAAGAGACAATGAACACAGTGTTTTTAATCGGGGAAACCATAAATGGAGAAAACCCCGCAACTTCCTCAGAGATAGAATCAACACAAAAGATAAAACCCAAAACAGTAAGATGCACTCCCGACATTAGTAATCTTCTTCTTGTCTAGCCCCGGTGTCTTCTCCTTCCTCAACTATGCGCTACACTTGAGTGTGTGAGTGATGTGTTCTAAATAGAGAGTCCAGCTCTCTATTTATACTAATCCCGACATGACTAAAACCCTACTAGGGCCGACCTCTACTTGGAGAGTCTAATAACCCTAGTGCCCCGGAATTGCGAGAACTTTAACTCTTAGACAATCGGAGGGTTACCCACTATGACTTGACATGACTTGTTTACATTATTGATTCTCCCGATCGGAACATCAGGGCATGACAACATGACTCAATTACATTATAAATACATCTCGGAATAAACATCGGGTTACAATACATAAGATACATAGATGAATATATTTCGAAGTTACAAATACATCAACACTCCCTCTTAACTAGGAAGGTATTCTTTCGACACAATTTTCAGCATTGGTTTTCTTCTTTGTATCAACTAGATCATCTCGTCATCTGCATCTCAATTCTTCTGTGTCTTCAAGTCATCTTCGTCTTCAAGTCATCTTCATTCTTCGACTCTGGATCATCTCTCAATCTGGATCATCATGGGACATCATCATTGGATCTAGATCATATCTCGATCTGGATCATCATGGGACATCATCACTGGATCTGGATCATCTTTTGATCTAGATCATCTCTTGATCTAGATCATCATCACTGGATCTGGATCATCACTGGATCTGGATCATCATTGCTGGATCTGGATCATCACTCGATCTGGATCATCACTGCTGGATCTGGATCATCACTCGATCTGGATCTCTCGGAGTCATCATAACTGGATCTGGATCATCACTCGATCTGGATCTCTCGGAGTCATCATAACTGGATCTGGATCATAGCTCGATCTGGATCTCATCTGGTCATCATCATATGTGCTATCTCATGATTCTTCTCGGCATAGGAAGTTCTACAGAGTCAGCCTTCTTTCATGTTGGTTGTAGGCCTAGCCAACATGTAGGTCTTCTTCAGCAGTTACATCTAACCTACTCGTCAGAAAGGCATAGTACTCTCTTCCATCCAGGCGGGAACACATCTTGCTCACAGTGATGAAAGAACTTCGTACTTTCATCCAGACGGGAATCACATCTTGCTCACAATGATGGAAGATTTCCATACTTCTATCCAGGCGGGAACACATCCTGCTCACAATGATGGAAGATTTCCATACTTCTCTCCAGGCGGGAACACATCCTACTCACAGTGATGAAAGATTTCCATACTTTCATCCAGGCTGGAATCGTATCCTGCTCACAATGATAGAAGATTTCTGCACTTACATCCATCCAGGCGAGAACACATCCTACTCACAATGATGAAAGATTTCCATACTTTCATCCAAGCTGGAATCGCATCCTGCTCACAATGATGGAAAGGCTCTGCACTTACATTTGACCTGGTAGGAGCCAAATCCTACACCCTCGTTAGAAGGGCATGCACTCACATCTGACCTGGTAGGAACTAAATCTTACACCTTCGTCAGAATGGCCCCCAGTCCCTGACTGAGCTACCTGGTAACAGACCAGGTGCCTCCACTCTCCCGGAGAGTGGCAGTTGCCCTTACATCTGTCCTACTCGACAGAATGGCCAACACTCACATCTGACATGGGAGGAACCTAATCCTTTAGCCATGATAGAATGGTTCATCCCTTACATCTGACCTACTCGTCAGAATGGCTCTCTCAGTCTCGGACTGAGTGTTCCTGTTAACTGACCAGGTACCTCCATTCTCAGAATGGCAGTTGCCCTTACATCTGTCCTACTCAACAGAATGGCCAACACTCACATCTGTCATGGAAGGAACCAATCCTCTCACCATGACAAAATGGCTTAGCCCTTATATCTGACCTACTCGTCAGAATGGCTATGGATCTCAGCACTCATATCTGACATGGAAGGAATCAAATCCTCTCACCATGACAGAATGGCTCAGCCCTTACATCTGACCATGGAAGGAACCAATCCTCTCACCATGTCAGAATGGCTATGGGACTCATCACTTTCCCTTGGAGGAAACCTCGATCTGGAGAACACCAAGCTTCTCCCTGAAGTACTCGAACTTCACTCTGGCCAATGGTTTTGTCAAACACATCAGCTATCTGTTCCTCCGTCGCAACATACTGGAGCTTCACTGCTCCTCTCTACACCATATCCCTGATATAGTGATACTTGATCTCGATGTGCTTCGACTTGTCATGGAACACTGGATTCTTTGACAACTTCACGCAACTCTGGTTGTCACAATGTATACAAGTAGCATCCATCTGGAGATCAAATAAATCAGACAGTAGCTTTTGTAGCCATATTGCCTCACAACTAGCTGAACAAGCTGTGAGATACTCTGCTTCAACGGTACTCAGTGCCACATAGGATTGCTTCATGTTAAACCAAGAGATCACACCTGATCCCATACTGAAGCAACACCCTGAAGTGCTCTTCCTATCGATGGCACTCCTGCCCAATCTGAATCAACATTACCCTCCAGGTTAATCCTTTGATCCGCATTGTACTTGAGCCCATAATCAATTGTACCCCTTAGGTACCTCAGAATATGCTTTGCAGCAATCAAGTGAACATTTTTCAGATCTGTCAAGAACTGGCTCAAGGTGTTCACAGCAAAGCAAATGTTTGGTCTCGTGTTCGTCAGGTACATCAATGACCCAATCATCGGATGATACATCGTAGCATCAACCGAATCTGATGAAGCATCGCTCAATAGCTTCAAGTTCAATGCCATAGGTGTGGCCATAGTCTTGCAGTCCATCATCCCAAACCTCCTCAGGATCTCTACTGCATACTTCCCTTGTCCAAGGAAGATTCCATCCACACTCTGCCACACCTCTATACCTAGAAAATAATGCATCGTACCCAAGTCCTTCATCTCGAACTCAGCAGCAAGCTTTCTCTTCGTATCAGCAATCAACCCGTCCATCCCTGTTACAAACAGATCATCTACATATAGTAGAAGCATCACTGGGTTGCCATCTTCAACCTTGTAGTAAAGGTTGGAATCTGTTTTACTCTTGGTAAAGCCCAAACTGGATAGAAAGCTGTCAATTCTGCTATACCAGGTCTTGGGTGCCTGTTTCAAACCGTACAGGGATTTCTTCAATCTGCATACATGAGATTCCCTGTCATGTGTCTCAAAACCGAGTGGTTGTTCTACATACACTTCCTCTTCTACTACACCATTCAAGAAAGCAGTCTTGACATCCATCTGGTGTATCTTCCATTTCATCACTGCAGCCAGAGCAAGTACTGATCTGATGGAAGTGTATCTGGCTACAGGTGCAAAGGTTTCTTCATAGTCTATTCCTTCCTTTTGAGAGAAACCCCGAGCCACAAATCTTGCCTTGTATTTTTCAATGCTACCGTCTGCAGCATGTTTGATCTTGTAGATCCATTTGGAAGTTACAACTGACTTCCCGTCTGGTCTTGGGACAACATCCCAAACATCTTTCTTCATGATCGATTGGTATTCTTCGATCATAACATCCTTCCATTCTTTCCATTCTGCCGCTTCTTCATAACTGGAAGGTTCTTTATTAATGAAATCATAAAGTAAAGCTACATACCTGGAGCAGGATCTGGTCCTCTTTCTTTCTCTGTGATTCTCTTCTGGAGCCCCATATCTTTCCGCACCTTGGATAAGTTCTCGTATCCAAGCAGGTTTCCTCTTATGATGATTCTTCTTCAGAGGTGGATCTACAGGTCTTTTTGGTTCTTCAAATTCTCGATCTTCTTCTTGAGTTTCTTCATTCATGGTTGTATCATGAATTCTGGGTGCTTCTGCTTCTTCAGGTTCTTCAGCAGGTCTCTTTCTGGATTTGTTGTAAGCTGTGTCTTCATCAAATGTCACATCCCTGCTGATGTCAATCTTCTTGTATCCTGGGAAATATATTCTGTAAGCCTTCGAGCTTTCAGAGTATCCCACAAATATACCCTTCTTTCCTGAAGGATCTAATTTAGTCCTCTTCTCTTTTGGAATGTGGATGTACACAGGACAGCGGAATATTCTGAGATGGTTGACTTCTGGTTTCTTGCCGGATAAGACTTCTTCAAGAGTCTTGTTCTCGAGTACTCTATGTGGAGTATGGTTCTGTACATACACCGTTGTTCTGGCAGCTTTCGCCCAAAGATGCATAGAAAGATCTTGATCATGAAGCACTGCTCTTGCAGCATCCATGCTAGTTCTATTCTTCCTCTCTGCAATCCCATTCTGTTGTGGATTGTAAGGAGTGGACAACTCCCTCTTAATCCCTGATTCTTTCCATAGCTCTTTGAATTCATTTGAAGTGAATTCTCCACCATTATCTGATCGAAGGGTCTTGATCTTCTTTTCAGTATGGTTCTCGATCAAGGCTTTGAATTCCTTGAACTCACTGAATACTTCGTCTTTGTTCTTCATGAAGTAAACCCATGTCTTCCTAGAAAAGTCATCAATAAAAGAAACATAATATGCATACCCGCTTAGAGAGTTTGATGACATAGGACCGCATACATCGGAGTGGATGATTTCCAAGCTTCCTTTTGCTTTGCTTTCGCTGTTGGAAATGTCTTCTTTGTATTCTTTCCTTTCGCACATCCTTTGCAGACCCCATCATGTTTTGCTTGGATTTCTGGAAGACCTTCGACAACTTTGCTTGCAATAGGTAGTGCTCTGTAATACACATGTGCAAGCCTTCTATGCCAAAGTTCACTTGGCTCTACTGTGTCATGGACCAAGGCTTGTTCTGGATGGCCCTTCAATTTGTACAATCCTTCTTCTTGTTCTCCAATCACTACCGCATCATCGATAGTCTTTCCTTTTGGCCACATGATGACTTGACCATCTATGAATGCAACCCACATTCTTTTTGCATCTAATGCTAATATGGAAAGGAGGTTCTTCTTAAGTCCTGGCACAAACAATACTTTCTTCATTGTTAGAAACTTTCTAGAGTCTAGCTCATAGGAAGATTCCCCACTACCTTTTATTGGATATTGGTAGTCATCTCCTAGCTTCACCTTGTGAGATGATTCATGTTTTGACAGTCTCACAAAGGATTCCTTGAATCCAGTCATGTGTTTGGAAGCCCCACTGTCTATAAGCCAATCATCACTTCCATGAGTAATGTTACCTGTGAGAGCGGAGATCAAAACATATTCATCCTTGCTTGAAGAGTCTTCACTTTCATATCTGGATCTTTTCTTGGATGGTTCATCATCCTCTGCAGTATGAGCATGATGTCTTCTTTTGTTGCTCCTCTTTGTTGGCTTTGGTTTCTTAAGACAATTCCTTGCATAATGTCCTGCTTCATCACATGTATAACATATGATCCTAGATAAATCTTTTCTAGTGTTATCTTTGTGAGAGTGCTTACCTCTGAAGTGATGAGTTTTCCTTCTTGTTGACTTCGAGTGTGACTTGGAGTGTACCGTGAGAGTTTGATCTTCACTTCCCATCTTTTCTTCTTGAGATGCTATCCGAGCTTCTTCTTGAGAGCACTCTTTCCATAGTCTGCTGAATTTGACTAACTTCTTTCTAGCACAGATTCCTTGGATGAAAGAATCCCATGATCTAGGAAGGCCATTCAAGGTAGTCATCACAATCTCTGCATTTTCCACTTCTTCATCTACTGCTTCTAGTTGTTCCTTGATCTAAGAAACTCTTGTGAAGTAATACTAGATGGTCTCTGCATTCTGAATCTTCACATTCTTCAGTTGGTTTCTCATAGTCATCTTCCGGTTTATGTTCTTCCCTTCAAACAATTTGGTTAGGGCATCAAACATAGCTTTAGGTGTCTTGAGAGATGACACTTGTAGGATAAGGTGATCCTTGATAGAATCAGCAATGATCCTCTTTGCCATAACCAACTTCTTCTTATGCAAGGCCTTAGCCTCATCTCCCTATGGAACTGGAACGTCCTCATGGATGTAGGAGTCTAACTCATTCTCTTCCAGGACCAGGGAGATCCTATACTTCCAAGCTCGGAAGTTATCAGCTCCCTCAAGCTTTTCATCAAGCTTGGTATGATGAGACATCTTAACTGAGAATCTCAAATGGAAATACAAAATATTTTAGATCTTACCAGGTCAAGATGTCGGATTTGAAATTTGAGCTGAAATTCTGCAGCGTTGGTTGAGGAGCAAATTAGGGTTTTGATTTTCCAGAGTTATGTCCACCCAAATGCCTTGAAATTTGTCCCTAACTTCTATTTTGGGGAGGAGATCAATCTAGGCCTGGGCTCACTAGAAAATTCCTCTTCTATGAAAAGCCCTAATTTCCAGCAGTAGTGACAGGTCCAAAATTGAAAAACCTCAGAATTGGATTCTGCTTCGACAGAATGATGCGCCCTAAGGAGGAGAGTTATTCCACCTTACTTTTGCTGAAAATCTATGGAGAGAGATCTACGAACTAGGAATCCCTAGTTCCCGCAGCTGCACAGTGTCTTCTTCTCAGGTTAGCTTTGATTCCATGTTAGTTTTTCAACATTCAAGCTAGCATTATGTTAGGATCTTTACTAAGAGAACAACGAGTACAGCAATCAAACACAAGAGACAATGAACACAGTGTTTTTCATCGGGGAAACCATAAATGGAGAAAACCCCGCAACTTCCTCAGAGATAGAATCAGCACAAAATGTAAAACCCAAAACAGTAAGATGCACTCGCGACAGCAGTAATCTTCTTCTTGCCTAGCCCTAGTGTCTTCTCCTTCCTCAACTATGCACTACACTTGAGTGTGTGAGTGATGTGTTCTAAATAGAGAGTCCAGCTCTCTATTTATACTAATCCCGACATGACTAAAACCCTACTAGGGCCGACCTCTACTTGGAGAGTCTAATAACCCTAGTGCCCTGGAACTGCGGGGACTTTAACCCTTAGACAATCGGAGGGTTACCCACTATGACTTGACATGACTTGTTTACATTATTGATTCTCCCGATCGGAACATCGGGGCATGACAACATGACTCAATTACATTATAGATACATCTTGGAATGAACATCGGGTTACAATACATAAGATACATAGATGAATACATTCCGAAGTTACAAATACATCAACAAAATTGGCAAGAGGAACACCCAAGGACCATGGATATTATAAATGTTGTACATGTTAATTTAAAATTCCCTCACAAATGCAAGTGGAGAAGGACGAATAAGAGATGAGGTGCTATGATTCAACAAGTGGGGGAGTGAGAGGGGCTAAGGCGTGATGAACCTAGTTGAACTTTAACTAATTCCTTAACCTTCATTTACATTTTAACCCAATGTTCTTTAACCATAGTTTGAATGTCACTTCAATTAAGCATCAAATTAATTGGCATAAGAGACATATTTATGTGTGGAATTTGGTGCGTCGTGTTCTCCTTAGTGGAAAATAGGCTACTAGGCATGTGACAGAGAGGCATCAAAGCTCAAGGTTGCAACACTTGACTACATGAGCCATATTTGAATTCTACAGGAAAAATTGGAGGTTGCATAATAAGTTTTGAAACAATGTGTATGAGAAAGTTTGTAAAAAAACATGTTAAAATCCTCGAATTAATGCTTAATTCAAGGTAGTATTTAAATAATTGGAATGTTGTTTTATTAATTGGACCAGATACGAAAGGTGCATGGTTAAATATGGACCATTCGTGGGGGACCCTCCGTCATTACCTTCCAATTAGATGACCTTATGCAAAAGAATGAGATCTAATGTTGAGAGGAGGAAAGATCTAATATATACTAATCATGGGGAGGACCTGCAAGTTATTGTTTGAACAAATTAGGATGCAGAAATGGTGAAGATCGAAGGACAAAAAGTCACTCGTTTAATCCAAACCATTCGCGAGGAAGAATCTTTTCTTTTATCCGAGAGCTTGATAGGTAGAACTAGATGGAAATACATGACATGACTATGCGTGGTGATGGACACATGGGATCCCATTGCCACATAAGCAGTGACATTCCATGCCACGTTATCAGTGCAGATGCCATGTCAAAGTACAAAATTTATAAAAATGTCCATAGCTAAAAACTTAATTTGACCATAATAGGAGTTGTTTTTATCAAAATTGGATGAAATTGTAGGTGTATTGTTGATAAAAGAGGACTACAAAAATGTTAGAGAGGGGTGTAGACCTGTTTTTCTCTAGATTTCCTAAAAATGGGAAATAGTGCATTTTGAAGACCACTACTCAATGATTGGACATGGGCTCTATTGGGGATGAAATTGTTATGGAACAGTCATGGTCCAGGAACACAAATAACCTAGGTGGATTTTATCCAAATCCCAACGGCTTGGAGCAAAGGTGCAGGAGAAAGCCAAAATCCACTATCTAGGCGTGTGTTATTGCAATTTTGGAAAACTAGGAGGAACTAAAGTGACCCAAGATGTCGAAACTAGGAAAAATTATAAACTTGATTTACCTACTCATCAAGATGAACAAATTTGGTTATAGGAAGTTTTTCCAAAAAGGATTATGAGTCTAGACAAAATGCAAAAATTAAAAATTGACATTTCCAAAATTTTATAGAAGATGAATAGGGCATCAAATCAAGGATATGAAGGTTTTTGAGTATCAAGAATCATATGTTCTATCATTTCCTGATATGAAATTTTTTCCATTCTTTCCATATTTTCTTGTATACGTCTCTAAAATTGGTCTTCGAGTTTAAGTGCAATTACAGAAACAATGCAAAATTGGACAAAATTTCAAACTTTGGATAGTTGTAATTTTAAGCTATGAGATCATAAATGAGAAGGAGCATAGTTGTTGGAAATATTATTGATAGGAGAATAAATGAAAATAAGCATATAAAAAATAAGTATTTTGGATGCTCTCAAAAATTTTAAAGAAAAGGGGCATGTAGCTATAATTTGACAAAATTGTCAAATTAGTAGTTTCCATAATTATAATATATGTATATAAAATATATATGAATTTTTTAATTGAATTTGGAAATAATTTTTATTTAACATATTTTATGATATGCACACATTGCAGATACATGTTACAACCATCTGTTACAAGTTACAGGTTTGCATTAAATCGAGACAATATAAATTTCAAAAAGAGACTAAAGAAGCAAAATGGAAGAAGGGGAACTTCTATACAACATTGAAGGAGGAGGCTGAGAACAAAATGTCGGTATGGGAAATGTGGAAACATAGTCCAATAGGCATAGAACTAATAATGAACCAATAGCACCAATTGAAACTATGAAAAGTTTTATAATGAAGGTGTAAAGTTGTAGATCATACAATGAAAAAATGTTGGGGGCATAAGAGCAACAAAATCAATTGAATACTCAATTGATGCATAGTTTGAACATGTTACAAAGGAAAGTGTAGGTTGAATCATCTTAATTATATGAGAAAGAATATATAAAATACTCCAAGAAGAGATCACATGAAAGATCTAGGCATTCTAGGAGTGCTACCAAGAGCCACAAAGATTATTGTGCACCACCTCATGAAGATAAGTAGTCCTACTCATTTGAAGAGTCTAGGAGCAACCAAAAAAGGTTTGTATTAAGGTATAATATAAGAAAGACACGTGGAACATGAATTGGAAGGAGAACTAAGGAATATTAAGCCACCAACTTTTGATGGTGAGGACAAGAAATGATAAAATAATAAAAATTGGTTATTGGGAATGAGGAAATGCCTCCAATTACATACCTATTCTTCTAATATGGATGATATAATTTCCATCTACAATTTGTAGGGAAAGGATTCCATTTGGTGGGATCAGTTTGTTCAAGTGAAGCATATAAGTGAAAAAAAGGATCTCATGGAAGCAATTCTAGAGATATTTTCAATCTGTCATAGTCGTGTCGAGTTAATGGGATCGAAAATGCATGTCAATATGCTAAACCTGTTGATGTTGTGTCGAGGTTCGGACTTGTCGAATTTGATGTTGAACCTCTGAAAGTCGACAAACATGCCAACTGTTGGGTGCATCATCCCATGAGGATGGATTGACCACTGTATGGATGAAGGGCCGAGAAGGATTCTTCTGCAGAAGCCATGTACCTCGAGGCACCTGAATCTATGATGAAGAAGGAATATCTGGAAGTTCTAGCCACCAATACATGACATCTCTCCTTATTTTCAGAATTCAAACCTCCATCCTTCTTTGCTCCATCTAGAAGAAGGATATTGTTCTTCTCAAGGAATTGCACCATAATGTCAATGGTTTTCTTCATGCATGCACTATCAAGGTTCCAACCATTGTGACAGTAAGTGCATTTCGACTTCTCTTGCTTCCTCCCTTTTTCCTTACTAAGATTCGAACCCCCATCAAGCTTCTCTCTGTCCTTCTTCCTCTCTTGCTGCTTCAAATCTTTGGGCTTTCTCTTTCCCTTTGCTTGTTTTGAATCTCCTGGTGCAAGAGATTGATCCTTGGTAGGATTGATGGTACCCATTTGAACCAACTCATCAATCCTACCAAGGAGATCCACTCATTCTCAAGTTGATGGCCTCTTAGTTCATCAGTCTTCCTAAACAATGACTCAAGCTTGAGCCACACTTCATTTGGAGTTGTGGGAATTTCAACATGAAATAGGAGGTCTCCCAAGATATTGAGATATAGCATCGCAAATGCTTCATCCATTCTGTTGAAAAACTTGGAATTCTCAACAACTGAGTTTGGCTCATTTTTTGTCCCCATGGTAACTTTGTAGAGACCTATGGATATCAACTAGATTACCCTATCGACCTTCCACTCAAATTAGTTGAATGGAGTGCGCAAGGTAACATGAGAATGCTCCATTTGTTGCAGCGCACTGGGTGAACAGAACCACTGAATAACCTGCAATGCAAACACTCAATCCTTTGGAGGAAATCCTAGATTGCTAATTTGAACCCTATGAACTCTCTGATTTCGATTAGAATATCCTTGAGCTCTGATACCATGCAAAATTCTTATGCACAGAAATATCTAGAATCTAAGAGAATCCTCACAATGCAAGAATTTGACAATGCATGAGCAAAACAAAGAAAGGAGGCAAAAATTACACCCGTGAATGATGCCAATAACTGAAGTTTCTATTACAGTCCAACATATGAACATGTGTGGATCATCATTATATTACAACAAGAGAAATTTGTTGACCTTTGGAGGCAGTCAAATGAAATACATGTGGCAGGCTTACATTGAACCTCAACCCCCCCAGGTTGACCAATAGGATTCCAAATCACCTCAAATGGTCACAAATGTCTAATGCGAATGTTGGGATGGCATGGGTGGTCATAAATGAAGGTGTCCCAGGCGTGGTGGATTGCATCGAGTGAGAGAGTCTCTAGGAATTCCAAAAGGGCAAAAATAGCCAAAATCAACCAAATGCAATGCATGAGAGCCCCTAGTCAATCCAGATCCATGATTTAAGGAGTTGGAGTGTCCCAAGGGACCAAATGGTCATAAATGAGAGCGCATTATTTCCTGGTTGACCAAATTGAGGGCGTTGGGTGTCATTAATGGTCCAAAACCCACAACAACCTTTGGTAAACATCATAGACCATGGTTTGGACCATCTAACATAGGTAAAAATGAATGATACTATGGTCCTAGGTGATATAATGTTCTAACACAACTTGTGGGAGGTGTGACTTCTTCATAGAAACTCCAATTAAGGTGATTCTTGCACTGTCGAAAAGGCCTGAAAGTGTAGAATAAAATTGAGGGGCATGGCAAAAGTGATGAATTTTTTACCCCAAAAAACATTGTTTAAGCCCTCAAATAGGCCTCAAAAGGTTGTGGACCCAATATCTACAAAGTGATAACTACCTTTAAGATGGACCCTACAAGCCAATTCATCCAATCTTTCCACCCAGAAAGAACTAAAATTGAAGATAAATTATATATTGATCCATTTTGAATAAGAAAATCCCTTTCTTTCTTTAAATAATTTCTTGCAAGATTCCTTGGGTTTGATGGAATGATGGAAAAATATCGGTTGCTCTAGGGTTTCAGCAAGTTGCTTGATGGATTCCTCGTGACCTGGTACAATTCTATTCTAGCCACCATTCTCTAAGATCTGATTATGTTACTTCCATTTCTCTTTTGTACTCACTCATGGATACCTGTACGAGAGGGGCAATCAGTCCCTCCCATCCCCCCTTGACTCCACCATGCCCCATGCAACGTCAGGACAGTTCCCTACCCTCTGGCATCTCTCTACCTTATGAATTCTTGCAACCTGACATCTCCAGGAACAATGATAGGTGGTCGCCCCTGACCACAGTTTTGTACAAACTTAAGGCCCATACATGCATAGCCAAGTCCTTTGAAAAACCGAGGATCAACCTCCCTCCTTCGAGAATTAACGCCATAATCAATTACATGAAGACTTATTCCCTCATAGGCATCTAGCCCAAAGAGAGATCTCTTCTAAACTGGATTGCCATCAAATGGAAGCCAAAAGTGCATTTCGACTCACAATTAGGTTCCAAAGGGGTTTTTACTATTATCTTCTCCTTGCTAGAGGATATAGATCACATACTTGGAGGAGGTCCTTACTTCTTTAACTCAGTGGGCCTCTTTCTTAGGAACTGGATCGAACGTTTCAACCTAGACGCAGAAAATTTCTCCTGGGAACCAGTTTGGGTTCATCTCTACTCTCTTTCATAGGACTATTGGGACGAAGAAAATCTCAAGGACATCTACAACTCCCTGGGAGAATTTGTCAAAGTAGCTAATCAAACTAAGCAACAAATGTACACTTATTACGCTCAAATATGTGTCTACATGCACATAGCCAAAAAACTCTCGGACTCTGTCACCTTAGCACATGAGGATACATAATGGGTTCAGCCTCTAGACTATGAACATGTTCCTTTCAGATACAAAAAATTCCATGAACATGGACATCTATATCAGGATTTTCCTTCGAGCAAAAACAAAAACCCAATGTGGAGAAAGAGGGTTTCAAAAAATTTGTGAACAAAAGGAAATAGTGTAAGCAAAATCCCACTGTCAATAAACCCTCCAATTCCACCACCAGCAATAGCTTCGAAGCACTTGCTACCCAACATGACTAACAGACTATTGGAAAATATGAAGCTCCTCCTGCAACGAAGTGACTCCGTTAAGAAACCCATAAAGGAAAGAAACCAACATATTCTAGTAAGAATCCAAGAGATGATCCTTCCAAATAGCCTCCTCATCCCAAAGAGAGTACTCATCGCCCCGACATCCTCACCTCTACCCAAGACAATGATGTCTTAATGGATGAGGACACGGGGGGCATAGAGCTAGGAGATATGGACCTTTTAGGACAAGAAGACGCCTGCAAAAATAATACATTGCATGCAATAAACCCCAAGCAAATCCAGTTATTAACAGACATACTGAACTCAACCAAAACTCATGGCATACTTGGTACCGTTACCAAAAACTCCAAGGAAGCAAAGAAAAGTGTCAAAGAAGCAAAAAAGAGAGGCAAAAAAAAATACATACAAAGAATAGCCACCCTTGGTACCATGTTAGTGGAATCAAGGCAATATTCCCAGCTTACGGAGTTCTTCCCTTCCAACCCCAATGTTAAACAATGAAGGTTATCTCCTGGAATATAAGGGGAATCAACAGTCCCATCAAACATAGAATGTTGAAAAAAATATATAGCAGGAAAAACCCACTATCCTCATGCTGCAAGAAACCAAATCGAACAACGACAACTTAGACAACTTGATGTCTAGATTATGGCAGGGTAGAAGATCCATCTATGTTGACTCTACGGGGGATTCAAGAGGACTCAACATCTCCTGGAACCCAATGGAAGTATATCTAGACAATTTCATGGGCTCTCGTCGCTCCATCTCATCTCATTTTCATCCCATTGGTACCAACATACATGGCAGAATCACCAATGTGTATGGTCCTCAACTTTCTGAACAGAAACTTCGTTTCTTGGACTTTCTACACTAGAGAACTCAAGATCAATCCTATCCCCTAGACATTCTAGGGGGGGATTCAATCTCATAACCTTGTTGAAGGACAAATGAGGCGGGCACTGCTTACTCTCTCAGGAAGATCTACTCTTTAAGGATTTTATTGACAACAATGGCTTAGTAGATATGGATACCAATAATGGAATTCACAACTTGAACAATCGCAAAGGAAGAACTGAACATATTTCCACCAAGATTGAGTCTTTCCTCATTACATAAAATCTGATGCTCAGGAATGAGGAACTCACTACCTCCATTCTTCCAGCTGTGAGTTCTGATCACTGGTCCATATGCTTAAACTGGCAGTTGGAGGAAGGAACACACAAAAAGCCATTCCGATTTGAAATTTTTTGGCTCACTCACCCAGACTTCCTGAAGATGATCAAGTACTGGTGGTCAACCACTCAGGTCATTGGTTCCTCTTGCATGCTCAGAATGAAAATGAAACTTAAGCTCTTAAAAACCCATCTTAAACACTGGAGCATGCACACCTTCAGTAATATATTAACTTGCAAAGCTCAACTCAGGAAAGAAATGGAACAACTGCAACAACAAATCATTTTTGAAGGTAGAACAAAGGAGATGAGCAAGAAGGAGCAGCATCTCTACTCCCAGATAGAGGAGTGATCCATACAGGAATAAATACTTTGGAAGCAAAAATCCAGAATCAAATGGCTACAGGAGGGAGAGCACAACATCTCTTTCTTCCATCTCTCCACTATCCAACATTGCATGCACAATCACATCACCGATATCAAAAGAACATAGGGAACTAGATTGGAAACTTATAAGGACATTGAAGTAGAACTTGTCACGTTCTATGAAGATATTCTCACAGAAAATGATCAGGATCGAGAAGCAGCTACTCAATAGGTAACTTCACACATCCCCTCCTTGGTGGTGAATGATCAAAATTCCATTCTCATCAGACCCACTACGCTTCAAGAGGTGGAAATAGCTATAAAACAAATAAAGGAAGATAAATCTCCAGGACCAAACGACTTTATCGTCAACTTCTTCCATTTTTGTTGGGATATGCTCAAACATGAAATCTAGGAAGTGGCGGGAGAATATTGAAGCATTAATCGAAGGATACTTTTGGAACTCAATGCCACATTCCTTACTCTCATTCCCAAAGAAGATAAGGCTGCCACTCTAGGTAAGTACAAAGTTATCGCTCTTTGTAATGCAGGGATAATTTAAGGGGCGAATTTTAGCCCAATGGGCTATTTTTCCATGTTTTTCTCCCCAAAAAGATTCGCCATTTTGCATTTTTTGAAGCCCTATTTCGCCCAATTTTGATGGGGTAAAAAATTTTCTCCCTAAAAATCGCCAAATTATTATATAAACGATATGAAGTCCTTGAAAATTAAAATATTTTTTGAAAAATATCGCCAATCATTTTATAGTTGGCGTTATAAGAATTGGTAATATTCGCCAACATTTATACACTTTTAAATAAGTATGGTTCCTTAAAATCATCCCCGCTGTAATGTCCTTTACAAAATCATTACTAAAGTCATTTCCAATGGTCTCAAGTCTCTGCTCTCTCACCTCATATCCCTAGAACAAACTGGGTACATGGAAGGACGCCAGATCCTTGATGGTATCATCCTAGAGCATGAAGTTATCCACTCCCTAAAGTCCTCCAAAAATCTTGGCATGCTTCTCAAATTGGATCTTTCCAAATCCTTTGATAAACTCAATTGGAACTTCATCAAACAAATCCTTCTTGCCTTTGGATTTGATCACTCTTGGGTCCGCTGGATCCTCATCCTAATCTCCACGGATTTTTTGTTGATTCTCATCAACGGAGTTCCCTCTAAAACCTTCAACCCCTCTGGAGGTATCTGACAATGCGATCTGTTCTCTCCCTTCCTTTTTATCCTCTTGACCGAAGGTTTGATGTGTATGCTCAGTCATGCCAACTCTCTTGGCACCCTCAAAGGTCTCTGGATTCATGATCACACCTCCCTCACCCACTAGAAATTTGTGGACGATAATCTGCTCATGGGACATCCTTCTATCCAAGCCCATCCAAAACCCTTTGCAACATCCTTTCCACCTTCTCTAAATCCTCTGGTATTGATCTCAATCCCAAAAAATATGAGGTCTTTTACTTTAACACCCCTCTCATCACCCAGAGAGACATTGCCAGAATCTTAGGCTTCAAGATTTCTAACATCCCATTGAAGTATCTTGGTGCTCCACTCACAGACTCTGAACTCAAGCACTCCTCTTGGAGGTATCTTCTTTCCAAACTACAACTCCAGCTCTCACAATGGACCTTGCACACCCTCAATCTAGCTGGAAGACTAGTCCTTATCAAATATGTTTGCAAGTTATGCCCCTTTATCTGTTCTCTATCCTAACCGCCTCTAAATGGATCCTTAAATCCATCAAAACTATGCAACGTACCTTTCTTTAGCAAGGGGACAAAGCCTCTCATAATTGGTCCCTGGTCAAATGGGAAACCATTTGTCGTACTAAAAATGAAGGGGGTCTTGGTCTTCGGGACAAGGCCAAACATAATGAAATCCTAAGTGCTAAAAT
Source organism: Pseudotsuga menziesii (assembly GCA_001517045.1). Classification (NCBI taxonomy): domain Eukaryota; kingdom Viridiplantae; phylum Streptophyta; class Pinopsida; order Pinales; family Pinaceae; genus Pseudotsuga; species Pseudotsuga menziesii. The sequence goes on from LPNX010322218.1 coordinate 1,318,748, forward strand.
TTGGTGGAACTAGATCACCAAAAATAGTATTTCCTGGGCCCAGCTCTAGAACAAAAAATATTCCCACAACTGGCATGCTCAAAGAATCATTAGGTACTTGCAGGAGATAAAGGGTTCTCTCATATGGAATGCAACAAGTTCTCAACGTCACCTTGTCCAACAACACAACTTCTCGGAGATTCACAATGGATCCTTAGCCAATTTCTGGACAGATTCTTGGAACCAACTTTCCTTCCTGGATTCCATGCACAATCTTCATCATTGTCATGGTGCCTTTATGCTCCCCAATCATGAAAAAGTCAACACTTTCTAGGCCAAGGACATTCAACAGGAATTTTGTAATTGGTTTATTTACAACAGATGGCATCCGACCCAACAACAAGCGTATTCTGACTCGCTCTGGGAGGACCTTCAACCAAGACTCATCAGAACCAGGCACACTCCTGACATTCTCAGATGGGGATACAAACCCAAATATATGTTCTCTGCAAACGAAGCCTACTAGCTTTCTACTAACATTGCCAATGAGAAATATGAGTCTTGTTGCGCCAAAGTCTGGGGGTTAAAAACTTGGCCCAAAATGACAATTTTTCTCTGGCTTCTGTTACACAAACGTTTTCTCACTTGGGACAATCTCCTCAAGCAAGGCTTCATCGGACTGTCACAATGCCTAATCTGCAAAGAACAAGAGGAAACCATGGATCATCTTTTGGACCAATTCTCCTTCTCTAGTAGACTTTGGAACATGATTGCCTTTATTTACAAAAGAACATATCGCATCCTAGGGAATATCTCAGAAACCATCAAGTGTTGGCACAAATTCCCCTATCAAAATCCTATACTAAATATGATATGTCAACTCACCCCAGGTTTTATCATCTGGAATATCTGGAAGGAACGAAACCTCTAGATGTTTGAAGGTAGAGTTACCCATGTGGAAAGAGTTTGGGCCTATTGTCATTAGTACATCAAGGAAACTACCATGTTGCACAAGTGGAATGATTAGTACCTACAGGATACACCCAAGGAACAATCTATTCTAGAGAACTGGAAAATTTCCCCTCTTTAGGATTTCCTTTCAACTACTACTCAGGCTCTTTTGTAATGTCCTCTTCCAATTAGGCCTTGAGGCCCAAAACCACTAACCTATGTGATTCCTGTGGGTTCGAGCGGTTACTGATAGCTAGGGAATCAGTTGAGGACTGATGCCATCCATAGAAGATCTAAGGCATCATCACTTGGTCAAGAAGGGCCACCAGGGCCAAAGGCCACCTTCGTGCATACCAACTAAGCATTATTTAATGATGCATGCACTCTTTAAGTCTCCATACGCATGCATGCAAGTCAATGGCAAATTAGAAGATAAAGTTACCTAATTAGGTCAAAGATTAGGTTTTGCGCAGTTGAACTTTATAAATAGAGGAGAAAGCGAGAGGAGACTTCACTTTTGATGATGATTATTTTGGGAGCTCTTGGATAGCAGCACAACGTGCAGCACAACAGTTGGGGTTGGAGACGGAGTCTTCAGCTAACAGGATTTTGGTAGTGAAACATCTACCCTAGTCTTATTCAGGGTAAGCCATACTGGTTCACCACTTGTTCTTAATTCATTCATCAGTTATCTAGCATATGGTATAGATCGTTGCAGGGACACGTGTGCAGCCGTAAAAGGGGGGTTTTCAGCCGAAAAGCCCTAATTAGTTGTGGGGCCTTCAAATCTCAGTTTCCTTCCGAAACTCAGGCACCATTCTCATCATCAGCATCATACTCCGGTACCCGGTGATTATCAGACCCCTCTGTGCTCATCCAGAACAGTTATCATCAGTTTCGGGATTCCAGGGGCGTGAGCAGCTGTCTCTCAAAAGCAAGTCGCTATCCTGCCTAGAGGACTCAGAAATCACTCTTGTATCAGGCATTCTCTCTGGCACGGAAAGGCTATCATCCCCACAAATATGCAGCTCCATCAGACACCTCCTTCCCTGAGGGTGTCATCCTTTTCTGATTGGGCGTCTTGCTGCTAGGGGTCACCGTAAGCAGAGGAGATCAGTTCATCTCCGATCCAGCTCTCATTGCTTGCATACTTTCTCCGGAGCAGTCCAACCGGCTTATCAGTGGTAAGTGTTCATTCTATCTCACAAACCCCAACCCTAATTTTTCCTATAAAATAGGGATTTTTGCATGGCAGTTTGCATGCCCAGTTGTATCAGCCTTTTTGCTTAGAAATAGAAAATATCGGGATTTGGGATATTACAGTGGTATCCGAGTTGTTTTCTTGGCCAGCTGTGGGCTTAAGAGATGAAAAGTAGATGAATACAGAAGGAGATCCTTTTGTAACCTATAGGAGGAGGAAGAGTAGATACACAGAAGAATTTGAAGATATCCAACTAGAAGATACCAATTCAGACATGGAACAAACAGGTATACATTCAGATAGGGGAAAAGGAAAGGGAGAAGAGGAGGATCGGATGGAGTTTCACAGCTTGGTCTCTGCATTGCAAGACTTAGCCAAAGGACAAAAAGAAGTCCTCAATGCAATCAACAAACTATCAGCGAAACCAGAGATAGGTATCAACAGTACACCTCCCTCACCGATAGATCGGGGATCTTCAAGCAACAGTGGAAAGATGGTGTACACTAACATCCAGAACACTCCGCACATTTACAGCAGACCTACTATCAGGCCTACCATGCCCCACTTCTTGGCAGATACAGTAGGGGGCCCGGTCATGCAGGTAGAACCTAGCGAGCCTTTTGGGGCTTATTTGCAGAAGTACAGAGACTTAGGGGATGAGTTTCATGCTGCCATGTCTTTCTCAGACTTTTGCAACATGAAGAGTAGGAACAGGCCCAAGAATTTCAACAAGGGTTTCAATCACAACTATGAGTTGCAGAAGACCTTGGGCAGGTTAACCATCCCAAACTTTGATGGGACTCGCGGAGGATCAGCGAGAACATGGGTCCAAAAGTTGGATACCTATTTCCAACTCAACCCCATGACAGAGACAGACGCCATTAAGTTGGCTACACTTCACCTGGACGGAGAAGCTCACGAATGGTGGTACCACGGATTGGTGACATTGGGTCACAACACCATACATTATTACGGTGAGTTCACTCAGAAACTCATAGAGAGGTTTGATAGGAAAGATCCAGAGATCCATTTCAGGGAGTTGGCTCAACTCAAGCAGACGGGTAGTGCAGAAGCTTTCATTTCAGAATTTCAGAGGCTAGCCGTTATGGTAACAGATGTGTCAGAAAGCAGATTGACTATGTTATTCACTGAGGCCCTCATAGAGCCACTACGGGGATGGGTGAAAGCCTACAAACCCCTCACTCTGCAGGATGCTATTAGTAGGGCAAGGGATCTTTAGGATTCAGTACCCAAAAACAAATTTCCTCTGAAAACCCATTTTCCTGTTAGGGACAAGGACAAGAAACCTTTCCAGCAGGATGTGCCCAAGAAAACTTGGTTAGATGAGGACACTAGGAAAGACTTGAGAAGGAAGAAGCTATGCTTCACCTGTCAGGAACCATGGGTACCAGGACACAGGTGTGCAGGGAAGGTGAAGGCCCACTACATTGAGGTATATTCAGACAGTGATGAGGACGACGATGAGCAGGAGGCCACAGAAGAGGATTCACACTAGGGTGATACACCAGAGGGAGTCATTGCTACATTATTTGGAGTACCAAGATTCCATACTTTCAGGGTCAAGGGAGTAGTACAGGGTCACAGAGTAGGAGTATTGATTGATGGGGGAGCCACCCACAATTTCATTGACTCCGCTTGGGTAGCCAAGAGAGGTATCCAGACCGAGAAGTTCGAGGGATTCACTGTAGCAGTAGCCGGGAACTCCAGCATGGAGTGCAACTATTGGATCCCAAAACTGAATGTTGCCTTAGGTAACTATCAGATGACAAACTCTTTCTATGTAGTGGATGTAGCAGATACTCATGTGGTATTGGGTGTTCAGTGGCTTTATTCTATAGGGAAATACACTATAGACTACAGGGCAATGGAAATGGAGTTCTAGAGGCCAGATGGCAAAAGGGTAGTTTTGAGGGGCATGAACACTTATCCCCCAAAACCGGTCTCATCACAGAGAATGGAGGCAGTGCTCCGACATGATGATATAGAATGGGCTGCAGAATGTTTGGTCACCTTCAAGAAACCTCCAGAGACCAGCACACAACACCCAAGTGACATTCAAGCCTTGCTACAGAAACACGAAAAGGTTTTTCGGGACCTTCCATCAAGTAGACCACCAGACCGAGGTTTTGAACACATCATCGAGCTAGAGGAGGGAACACAAGCAGTCATCACCACTCCTTACCGGCATCCCAAAAGGTACAAGGATGAGATTGAGAAAACCATCAAAGAATTATTGGAGCTTGGATATATTCAGCCCAGTTCTAGCCCCTTTGCATCCTCAGTAGTACTGGTCAAGAAGAAGGATGGTACACTGCGAATGTGCATCGATTATCGAGCACTTAACAAAAATACCATTAAGAACATGTATCCAATTCCCAGAATTGACGAACTCATGGATGAGCTTCGGGGAGCTCAATACTTCTCCAAGATCGATCTTCGCTCGGGATACCATCAGATCAGGGTAAGGGACCAGGACATCTCCAAAACAGCTTTCCGCTGTCATTATGGTCACTATGAGTTTCTGGTCATGCCCTTCATACTTACCAATGCTCCGGCCACTTTCCAGTCATGCATGAACCACACCTTCCGAGCACAGCTACGTAAATTTTTGCTTGTATTCTTTGATGACATCCTGATTTACAGCAAAACCTGGGAAGAACATCTGAAACACTTGGATGAAACATTGAGTATTTTAGAAGAGCATTCGCTATATGCAAAAATTTCCAAGTGTGAGTTTGGCATGAAGGAAATGTTGTACTTAGGACACGTAATCAATGCAAAAGGAGTATAAGTTGACATGGAGAAGATCAGGGCTATCAGAGATTTCCCTGCGCCAAAAACAGTTACAGAGTTGAGAGGGTTCCTAGGTCTGTGTACTTATTACCGTCGGTACATTAAGGGATTCTCTCAATTTGCAGCACCCCTCACAGATCTCACCAAGAAAGGAGCGTTCACTTGGACAGACTTAGCACAGAAAACTTTCGAGGAGATGAAGGTTATTATGAGTTCTTGTCTAGTTCTAGCATTACCAGACTTCTCACAACCTTTTGTGGTAGAATGTGATGCCTCAGGGGAAGGGTTAGGAGCAGTGTTGATGCAGAATCATCACCCTATTGCATTTGAGAGCCGTAAACTGAAGAACTACGAGCACCATTACTCCATATATGACAAGGAGATGCTGGCCATCTTGCATGCTCTCACAAAATTCAGACAGTACCTGGTGGGCAGTAAGTTCAAAATCAAAACCGATCATAACAGCCTCAAGTATTTCCTGGAGCAAAAGGAACTGAATGAGCGATAGCATAAATGAGTCAGCAAGGTACAAGCCTATGATTTCGATATCGAGTATGTGAAAGGTAAGACTAATGTAGTAGCTGATGCATTATCCAGGTGTCCAGTCCCATTATCTCTCAGTAGTATATCCACGGATTGGAGGGCACTTCTCTTAGTGGAATACTCCAAAAATAAATTCGCTTGCGAATTATTGGACGGGCAAATTCAGGATGACAGGTACAAGATTGTGGATGACATCATCTATTACAAAGACAGAATATACCTCATTCCAGAATCCACATTGACGGAGAAGATCATTCAGGCAGCCCACGATTCTCCTTTATCAGGGCATCAAGGTTTCTTAAAGACCTACAGGCAGATTAGAGAGAGGCTCTCATGGAAGGGCCTCAAGGGGGAGATTATGCAGCATGTCCGGGAATGTAGCATCTGTCAATAGAACAAGATTGAGAACACCCATCCAGCAGGGTTACTCCAGCCACTACCGATTCCAGAACAGAAGTGGGAAAGCATCTCCATGGACTTTATTACATGCTTGCCCAAGGTCCAAGGGTGAGATTGTTTATATGTAGTAGTTGACAGACTGACCAAGTTTGCACATTTCTTCTCGATATCATCAGACTACTCGGCAGCTCAAGTAGCGGAGTTATTCTTCAGGGAGGTCTTCAGGTTACATAGGTTACCTAAGACCATTGTCAGTGATCGGGATAGCAGATTCACGGGTGCCTTCTGGCAGGAACTGTTCAGATTGGTGGGGACCGAACTGGCTACTAGTATGAGTTATCACCCCCAGAGTGACGGGAAAACAGAAATAGTCAATAAGTGGATCGAAGGATATCTAAGGAACTATGTAGCAGGGCAGCAACGAACCTGGATCAAATGGCTACACCTAGGGGAGTATTGCTACAACACTACTTATCACATGTCTATTAGGATGACCCCTTTTAAGGAATTATATGGTTATGAGGCCTTGGACTATGTATATTTGGCATTTGGAGACAGTAGGGATCCTAAGGCTAAGGATTGGATATAGGACAGTCAGGACATCCTGAAAGTATTGAAAGAGAATTTACAAACAGCCCAGAATCAACAGAAGATGTATGCCGACAAACACAGGGTTGAGTGGAGCTTTGAGGTAGGGGATTTAGTTTACTTAAGGCTCCAGCCTTACAGACAGTCTTCACTTAAAAAGAAAGGAGCAGAGAAGTTAAAACCCCGCTTCTACGAACCCTACAAAATAATTCGGAAGGTGGGAGAGGTGGCATATGAACTAGAACTTCCTCAGGAAAGCAAAATTCACAATGTGTTCCATGTATCTAGTCTGAAGAAGACCCTTGGGAAACACATTGCTCCATCCAGCAAATTGCCCCCTTTAGATGATGAAGGACTGCTGATACTGATTCCCGAACAGATCATACAGACTAGAGAGAGGAAGCTCAGGAACAGAGTAATCAGAGAATACTTAGTTCAATGGAAAGAACTACCACCAGAGGATGCCACCTGGGAAGGTGGACAGGTATTACAACATCCTAGTTTGAAGTTGCTTGAGGACAAGCAATCTCGAGATGGGAGGACTGTAATGTCCTCTTCCAATTAGGCCTTGAGGCCCAAAACCGCCAACCTATGTGATTCATGTGGGTTCGAGCGGTTACTGACAGCTAGGGAATCAGTTGAGGACTGATGCCATCCATATAAGATCTAGGGCATCATCACTTGGTCAAGAAGGGCCACCAAGGCCAAATGCCACCTTCGTGCATGCCAACCAAGCATTATTTAATGATGCATGCACTCTTTAACTCTCCATACGCATGCATGCAAGTCAACGGCAAATTAGACCTAATTAGGTCAAAGATTAGGTTTTGGGTAGTTGAACTTTATAAATAGAGGAGAAAGCGAGAGGAGACTTCACTTTTGATGATGATTATTTTGAGAGCTCTTGGATAGCAGCACAGCGTGCAACACATCAGTTGGGGTTGGAGACGGAGTCTTCAGCTAATAGGATTTCGACAATGAAACATCTGCCCTAGTCTTATTCAGGGTAAGCCATACTGGTTCACCACTTGTTCTTAAATCATTCATCAGTTATCTAGCATATGGTATAGATCGTTGCAGGGACATGTGTGCAGCCGTAAAAGGGGGGTTTTCAGCCGGAAAGCCCTAATCAGCTGTGGGGCCTTCAAATCTCAGTTTCCTTTCGAAACTCAAGCACCATTCTCATCATCAGCATCATCCTCCGGTACCCGGTGATTATCAGACCCCTCTGTACTCATCCGGAACAGTTATCAGCAGTTTCGGGATTCCAGGGGCGTGAGCAGCTGTCTCTCAGAAGCAAGTCGCTATCCTGCCTAGAGGACTCAGAAATCACTCTTGTATCAGGCATTCTCTTCGGCACGGAAAGGCTATCAGCCCCGCAAATCTGCAGCTCCATCGGACACCTCCTTCCTTGAGGGCGTCATCCTTTTCTGATTGGGTGTCTTGCTGCTGGGGGTCACCATAAGCAGAGGAGATCAGTTCATCTCTGATCCAGCTCTTAGTGCTTGCATACTTTCTCCGGAACAGTCCAACCGGCTTATCAGTGGTAAGTTTTCATTCTATCTCACAAACCCTAACCCTAATTTTTCCTATAAAATATGGATTTTTGCATGGCAGTTTGCATGCCCAGTTGTATCAGCCTTTTTGCTTAGAAATAGAAAATATCAGGATTTGGGATATTACATCTTCACACCTCCTCTCATTGGTGGAGAGGTCTGCCTCCTCTTTTTTCTAAACTCAATTTCGATGGGGCTTCCAAAGAGAATATCGGGAAAGATGGTTTTGGGGGATTTTTCAGATCTTCTTCGGGCCATATTCTTTGTGACTTCTATGGCATGCTAGGTATCAAAAGCAACAATGCTGTTGAATTAACGAGCTTACTCCAAGGAATCTGTATCGCCTTCAACATGGATCTCTTTTCACTCATAGTGAAGGGGGACTCACATCTTATCATAAACATGGCCATCAGACTGCACAACGAATATAATTGCACCAAGGTTTCCCCCAGCTGTAGATTGGATTATGATATGCAACAACTTTCTCTCCTCCTTTCTCAACCTTCAACCATCACCTTTCAGCACGTTGGATGTGAATCCAACTCTTTGGCGGAAAAATTAGCCAATTGGGGAGTCTCTTTGATCTCTTATCTGCAACACTTATCCCTAGAAGGGATTCCAAATTCCACCCTTAAGCATGACTGGATCCAAATTTCCAAGGACGATATGCACCCAGATGTGGGTGGTCACGTGTCCTCATGACATGAGGGAGTGATCGTTGGGACACATAGTTGTCCTTGATGTCACTCTCATGACATCACTTCATTATCCTCTTAAATGTCTCGAGATGACCTCCACCTTGATCGACGCAGGTTCTTCAAATTCATGATGAGAAGTGACCTCCCCTCCATCACCTGGTACTTCTATTCTCCATGCTGAGTAATTGTGCCTCTAGATCCATGCCTCCCTCTTTTAGGAAGCTTGTGCATTGTCATTCACATCATTTTCTCCCTCCTGTGAAATCTTGCGTAGGCTGATTATTCTGCAGCATCTAGGGTGATTGAGGAGTGCTCTGGCTTCCGGTCTCTTGCGCTCATCTTCCATGTCGACACACAAAATCGTCATCACTTAGTGTTTCTGATCTAGTAGATAATGCCACGCAAACTACGAGCCACTCCTAGACGGGGACGTGGTGGTCATGGCAATGCAAACGATTGCACCGAAATTTTTATGGTTCAAGCCAACACAGATGGTTATGACATTGAAAATCATGATTCTCTCCACTAACTCTTAAATGACTGGGAGAATGAGCTTACTAGTGCACATTATGCGACGAACCAGATGGTACTCCGCAGGGGAAATTTTCAGGTTATCAAAAATCTACTGGCTCGGATTATTCTCCATCTCCCAGGATCTCAAAATGAACCCCCTAACTCCTTCTACAGTCCTCATGGACATTAAACAACCCCCCCCACCCTAGGCCCATTGCAAGCACTATGCAAGGAAAAACAATTTCCAACATTGCAGCTAAGTATAGGAAAACCGAACCGCTTTCATTCAAATGAAATTCCTCCAGTAGCGAGGAAAATACCAGCAGTGAAGAAGACACCAATAGTGAAGCTAAGAGTTTCGGGAAAAATGATGGCCAAGCATCTTTCAACCCACCCTCTCCCCCAGCGGTTGGATGACCAAATTCACAACTCGGATTCAACCTTGGGGTTTCTATAGTGGAGGAGCCGCCCTCCAAGCCTAAAGTCCAGGTTTCATGGTTTTTATGTTTTCATATTTTGACATGGTCATCTTAGGTATAGACTTCCTTGTTTATCACATAATTTATTTTCAATTTTTATGCTTTCATACTGTCAATTTTGATATTACAGTGAAATGTTTTCCTTGCCACATGGAGGATCATTTTGATTGTAACATCCTGAATTCCCCTGAGGGGTGGGTGTTAACTTTGTTTCAACTACATTCTGCTTGCAGAAATACCACTATGACCTGTATTTTTTACTATATTACTATTTTAATTCAATACATTAGTATATGAAGATACAAAAAAAAAATCTTGAATCATATGCTTTTTCCCTCTTTTGTCACAAACATTTATGTACTTCAAAAATTGGGACATTGGAAGCCCCAACCCTTTTGAGCTACATAAATCAGAAGGTGTTTATCTAAACTATGACCTATACTTTTGTTTAGCATTAATGAAAAAAAAGGACTATCCAACATTCTTAGAATGTGTATCTCTTCAAGATTCTCAGATATAGCAAAAAATATTTATTTTACAACCATGTGATTTGCAGATGACGTGTAGTCTTTGTTGTTTTGCATGTTTAATGTTTGTAAGGACATTACAAATAGGTAAAGGGATTCATATTTTGAGAGGGATAAATATTCTTGCATAACCCAATAAACAAATTTCATAGTTTTTATGACTCTATCCTCGTTCCTATCATCAGTGCATGCTATGTGTTCGGTAATAGGTTGTGCTTTCCTTTGAATTCCATATATCCAATTTGGTTCTAAAAGTTTATGGATTTTTGAATTGGAATGAAAAACTAGTGAATCATAATGCATGGTAAAGAAACTAATGTTGATTCCTCATGGTTCAGTTTCCTTATGTGTTTCATCATAGATTCATTTCATCATTATTTTTCTTTCATGTTTTGTCTCTTTTAACCACTTATACTTAGTTTTCCATTCCCCATAAAACTCTAGTTTTACTTTCAATTTTATTTTCTTCTAAGTGCTAGACTTCCCCCCTTGAAATTCTTCAACACATTATTCATTATACCCCAATATATCTAAGTCTTCATTAAAATTAAAATTATGCCCATCTTTATTCAGTGATGAAAGTTTTGGATCTAGTAGAACATCCAAACAACAACCTTTTGATAGAAGGTTGGTTATATTTTCTTTAATACAATTTTTGATGTAATACCTACATAATAAAAAGTTGAAAGTAGTTAGATATTGGATAAATTCTTTTCAATTTCATAATCTATCTCATTATGGGCGAGAATGCCATAAAATCGACAAAGATGTTTGCAATAACCTTAAGGGAAATCAAACCCATAATTAAAATGTTAGTAGGGTCACAACGAATTATGAAACCTTTAAAAGGCTTCAACATGATTGACAGAATTCAAAATATATACATTTTCATAAGGAAGGTAGAAGGTCGTACTTATGGTGCTTAAAATTCATTATATAGATAGATTGAGAAGTTTTAAAGGCCCTTATTATAGTTGCATTATGAGTAAATAACCCTTAATACACTTTTAAAATGTACAATTTTAACTAAATTTCCATAATTAAAAACGCTTCCACCTTCTCTTCCATTATTTTGGGTATTAAAAAAATGAAAAACCTCAATTGTAATAGTCAAGGCAAGGGGGAAATGCTTCCATGTTATTTCTCATTCCAACTTGAGTGTCAAATACCAACCACGAGTCTTGGAAAATTAACTAAAAGCTTTCGTCATGCATGAAACTCAAACACCCATTGATTGACTTTAGAGTGTCATCTACTCATTATTAGGTTGTAACAATAAAGTAATTTCAAATGAAATTCACATCAATGGAATTGGACCAAAGTGATGGTTATACATGCCATATTGCACTTCCATATGACCCTACCATGTTTATATTATTGACAGTAACAATTTTTATCACACAATCCAATAAACTAATTGTTGAAAATGGTAAACACCTCTAAAATAGTCACAACAGAAAGCCATTGCAATGCAGGTCATGAGAAATTTCATAATAGTAAGGAAGAATATGAAATAGCTTCATATAGACCTTATATCATTGCCTCAAGACAATGGTGACAAATTGCAACTTAAGTGGGATGGTAAATATTTTACTCACCTCATCAAGCATTAGAGGAAATTTCAACTCAAAAGGGGCCTTTTAACACTAATTCAAATTTCATGTCATCATGTGTTAGCCAATGAAATTGCTTTAAATTTGAAATATCGTATAGGTATTAAACAATTTTTTAATATAAATTTGGGGATAGGTATCATTAAAAAACTACTTTTTTTGTTCGTATTTTCTACATATCTCCCTGTGTTTTTACTCAAATTTCAATCAGCAGAGCTCCTTGGATGCAAAATTTAATTCTACATCCAACCAGTACCCACTCGGCATACTTTTGACGGACCCCGCTACCCCAGAAACAAGAAATACCTGAAAATCATGTCATCATCACGTTTTTTCAGGTATTTCTTGTTTTTGAGGTAGCGAGGTCCATCAAAAGTATGCCGAGTGGGTACTTGTTGGATGTAGAATTAAATTTCGCATCCAGAGAGCTCTCTCGATTGAAATTTGAGTAAAATCACAGGACGATATGTCGAAAATACGAACAAAAAAATAGTTTTTTTTATTTTCTTCCTCCAAAATTAATAAATATTATTTTATTCCCGGATACGGGTGATTGCCCCACGGATCAGCGACATGCCTTCCCTTGATCTAAGCGATGGACACGTGGCGATCTTCATGTTAACCTCGATAGCAATGACACTTACGAGAACCTTCATCGTCCTCCAAGCATGGGAGCACAGAAGACCGTCACCTCCGGACTAGCAACATGGGGTGGCGAAGATCTGGTTCAATGCTAGCCTTGAAGGCTCTGCATTGACATTCATGGCTCGTACTATGGAAGGGAGGGAGAAGGTTTTGAGCGTGGCAGTGTGGTATTTGGACATCAAGGTTCGGCTCTACTCCGCTAAGCGCACACCTTGGTTGATTGAGCGTCTGCAAACTCACAGTGAGTCCTCCTCCCCAGACTGCATCTTGTTGATTAATACTCTCTGGAAGAAGCGCATTAGGGTCAGCATGTCGCGGTAGCGTGGAACTCCCTGGAGAGCCACCACGGGCAGAGGTAAAGCACAGTGAGGATGTAGTTTTTGGGTGGCAGCGGACTATGAACCACATATCTCCAACAGGGTTTGTTTCCTCGTGGAAGCTTGGGAGAACTGCGTTCTAAATCAGAAGCTGGCAACAGGCCAAGATGGAAGCCAAATCAATCACTACTGGCTCATGAAGAGCATTCTATGCAATTTAATGGAGGATATGCTTACCAATTGGGCGGATTCCAAAGACATGGTTCAGACGGTGAAGACCAGAATCTTAGAGATAGATGATCAACTCGCGGAAATAGAGAGCTCATTCGCTTCGAAAGGCAGCGTGGGTATCTCTGGCCACGGAGGTCTGACTGGAGGCAGTCGTGACCTGGGTGGTGGCAGAAGTGGTAACGCTACGGTTGGTGTGGTTCTGCCTACTAGAGGCGGTAGTGGCAGTGCAACTAGGTGCACCATTGTGCCTCCTCTTGCTCTGTCCTTCCCCATACCCTCGACGGTGGAGCCGTTATTCAAGCGTTTGAAGGTGATGGTCCCCCAGCAACCTGCTCCGCAGCAGCAACAGCCTCAGATGCCGTTGGAAGTTGCCACCAACTCACCCAGCTAATCGCAGGAGGAAAGATGGGCTTTCCCCATAACCAAAGAAATTCCAGACATTCCACCTGTTTGATGCCCAAGTTGTCCTGGTTTTTTGGTTTTTGCATATCGTGTCAAGTAGTCCTTACGCCTGTGTCAATTTCCAGGCCTTTGTCTATGTTTATTTCAGGGTCAATGCCTGTGTATTTCTCCGGGCCTAAGTCTATGTCTAGTTTTGGGTCAATGCCTGTGTCTTTTTCTAGGCTCTTGTCTTTGTTTATGTCGTTTTACTGTCAAAATATGTAACTATGTCAGTTTATTGGCCTCGGCCTTTACTTTCAAAGTGGAACAGTTTTGCCTTTGGCTCTCTTAGACGACCATCTTTTGAGAGGTCAAGGTGGTGGCTTCACCTCCTTCGACCTCCACTGGTCATGTTGAATTCTGTAATTTTTGCCTCTGTATCATAATAGAATTAAGCAGCTTACGAAATTTTTTTATTATTATTTTAACTATTATTTTATTATTTTTCTTAGGAGGCCCATTTTGAGTTGAAATTTCCTCTAATTATTGATGTCTATACACTTAGGATTCTATACAAGATTACTTAACCCTATATTTTACCATACCCATTCATCACACCACAACCACAGCATATGCCTAGAATATAACACACCATAATGCATAATTGACATGAATGCAAGAGTAATGGAGGAAATGAACAACACAATGCTTGTATAACCTAGTTTGAGATAAAGGGAACACCTGTGAGGGAGTGGAGTATATAAATACCAATCTTGGAGCCATTAGGGAACCTTTCAAACCATCATTACCTCCTCCACATTGTATTCCTCTGTCACAGTTGAAGCCAGGTGTATTTCGCAAGGATGGAGAGTAGAGAAATAAGGTATGGGATTATGCATATGAAATGTCTTCCAAATATGGAATGCACCAAATTAGGGTTAGTATTGCAAACAATAGTTTTCAAGCATGAAACTTGACTGCTTTAATTTTTGTATAAAGCGTAGATATGGAGTTCAACAAAATGAATGAATAATAATGGTAGGTGATTACTCTATGAAAGGTCAAAGTTTCCTTGAATCACATAGCCCAATAGTAAATACCAATGGACAAAATGTATTTTCCTAATTAAATACATTGAAGTTTAAATTTCAAATTCATTATTTAATAAGCATAGACATTCTTTCAACTTACGTGTCAATTTAACAATTTTAAAAATTAAATCTACATCAATAATGACATCTTAATTTTAAAATTGTTAAATATAACAACAAAATAAACTAAAATTTTGATTAACAATTTTATAATTAAAATCTACATCAATAATGACTTCTTAATTTTAAAATTGTTTATATATAACAAAAATAACCGTAAAGACACTAAATTTATGTAAAAATGCATTAAAAGACTCAATGTGGCAGCATGGTATAAGGAAACCATTAACATACAGAACTAGTAAAATCTCATTTACTAAGGCATTCAATAAATACCCATAGCAATGCATTTCTTGTTCTTGTTGGAGATATGAACCCTTTTTTCATATTCAACGGTAAATATACATTATTGCAACATGCTTATTGCTCAACCTTTTCTACCGGAGATGTCTAAAAATTATAGTAATATACCTTATTGCGAGGTGTTATTGCTCAACCTTTTCTAAGAGAGATGTCTAAAATTCGAGATTTTGAACAGACAACCATTTTTTTTGTAGGAAATCGGGGTTTTTTATTTTGCAAAATATATATGTCACTATGTTTTAATCCCAATTTAATGGTAGAAATGGATTCAAGACCCTCAAAAACCCATGGAGCACCCAAAATTCCAAAACTTGCAACTATAAACTAGATTTATAAAAATTCCTACCCAATTTTATAAAAATCATACCAAAATACGTGTTTTCTAAGTATTCCATTAACTGTCAGCTTACATTCACAAAATGTACTTCATTGACACCCATTAAAGAAGGGAGCTGAAAAAGCCCAACTAAGAGGAGATTTCCCAGAAATTTGGGAAGAGCATGAATCCCCCTGACCATCTCCTTTCTTAGCCTTCTCCTTCATATACTATATATATAGATGTATAGACAAACTTAACCAAACCAGATCCGAGAGTGAAAAGTTCTTTCTCGTTGTAGAAGAATAAGTTGCGTGGGTCTCATTTTCTAATTTTAGTCTAACAAACGAAATTTCAGAGGATACTAAAATAGACCTCTAATTGTTGCAACCGATGATTCAACTTTAAAGCATCAAACTCACCTTGGTATAACTTGATATAGACTTTATTTTCCATCTTAAGTAAATATTTGGAAGGGGTAATGGCACTGGAACTTGGATGCTTTTTCTTGAACTCTTTCCTTGGCTCCTTTTCTAGGTGACTTCTATCTTTGGAATTATCCTCTTATATGAACTCTGATTTAGAGCCTCCAAAATCATTGAAAGGTCCAAACTTTCTCTCTAGATATGCTAAGAGGATTGACATCTTGTGTGAGATATCAATGGCCTGTATTTCCATATTTGTAAATCATTGCTCATAATCACCAATGACTTCTTCACCACACTCATTCACCATGGCTAGGATTTGGAGACTTTTTCTTTATTCTACCACTAGATCCTAGGATTTCCCACAAAACTTCAAAGAAAACTACTCTTACACCAATACAATCTGTAAACTGTCGAATAGTTTGTCATAATGGATCTTAGAACTTATTTCTTATTATTAGATTATTTCCACCGAGTCCAAAACAAACTAGAACTAAAAGAAAAATAACTAGATCAAAGAAATATACAATCCACATAAATAACATAATATTTACCCTAGGAAAACCCATTATTTGGAAAAATCTAGCCAAAAATGAGGACTATGCCTTGCTCTTTTATAGAGAATGCAAATAGAAAGAAAGTGATACTTTATATGGAGTTACCTATGACTCACAACTGGAATCACTACTGTAGGATCTCCTACTTCCTCTGTTATACTCTAATATCCACTCCCATGTTATTGCTCAACAATGTAATAATAGAATGACATCATAAGAATGGATCCCCTTCTTCTTCCAACAACCTGGTATTTAACATAGCTTGATAGATGTTTAGGGTTGATTTTAGGGTTTTTGCTTGCCTTAATTCTCTATTAGGGTTAGGGTTTGGGATCTTCTAGAATGCTCTTAAATGTCCACATGTGACTAGTTCCGCATATGTGACAAATGAGAATTGGCATAGAATCCACTCAATTCCACGGTGGTCAACTAGATACGTCAATTTGTAAAATTTTGATTCACAAACAAGATCTAGAATCTAAAAGAATCCTCACAATAAAAGAATTTGAAAATGCATGAGTAAAATAGTGAAAGGAGGAAAAATTACACCAATGAATGATGCCAATAACTGAAGTTTCTATTACATTCCAACATATGAACATGTGTGGATCATAATTATATTACAATAGGAGAAAATTGTTATACTTTGGAGGCAGTCAAATGACATACATGTGGCAGGGTAACATTAGACCTCAAAATCACCCATAGGTTGACCAATAGACTCCCAAACCACCTCAAATGATCACAAATGTCTAATGTGAATGTTGGGATGACATGGGTGGTCATAAATGAAGGCGACCCAAGCATGGTGGAGTGCAAGGTGGAGTGGGAGTGGCTCTAGGTAGTCCAAAAGGGACAAAAGAGCCAAAATCAACCAAATACAATGCATGAACACCCCTAGTCAACCCACATCCATGATTTAAGGAGTGGAATATCCCCAAGGCACCAAATGGTCATAAATGATGGTGCCTTATCTCTTGGTTGACCAAATTGAGGGTGTTTGGTGTCATTAATGGTCCAAAACCCCCAACAACCTTAGGCAAACAACATAGACCATGATTTTGATTATCTAACATAGGTAAAAACAAATGAAATTATGGTCCTAGGTGGTATAATATTTTAACACACCCCCCTTAAGCCTGACTTAGTGTAACCAAATCAAAATGAGTCCTTGGAAACTAAGGCTCAAGTCACCTATTTACAACTTTTATTATTCCATATAACCAAGGCAAGGAGAAAAACCTCATGGGAATAAAACATCCCCTCTAAAATGGACATGAAGCAAAATATGAAGTGAGTATGAATCATCACCATGTGTCACCCACCCCAAGGAGTAATCTAAGATAGGTGAAATTCTTCTCAATGAATCTGTTGGTGAAGATGTCAGCAGTTTGCTCAACATATGGGAAATATTGCAATGATATCATGTGGTCTTGCACCAAGCTCCTGATGTAGTGCATGTGAATATCAATGTGCTTGGTCCTATGTCCCTATATTGGATCTGTGGATATATTGATTTCACTTTGATCATCAAACCAAATGATAGTGGATGAATCAAATGCAAAACCAAGTTTTCCAAGAATGCCTTGCAACCACACACATTGTGCAGCTACATTCATTGCTCCTCTATACTCGACCTCAGTTGAAGGTAAGGAAATAGTGTGTTTTTTCTTACTTGAACAACAAATAGGACCATGTGAAAGAATGAATAGATAACCTGAAGTGGAATTCATGTCATTGCTATCTCTGGCCCAGTCAGAATCAGTAAATTCTACTAGTTGTAGTGGAGAACTAGTTACACAGTGTATCCTGAAATGTTTGGTTCCTTGCACACAATGCAAGATCCTTTTTCTAGCCTTCTAATGGATCTCATGAGGCTCCTGCATATATATAGAAACAACACCTGCTGCATAATCCAAGTCAGGTTGACAGTTTGTGAGGGACAACAAACTCCCAACCAATTTCCTATACAACGAGTTGTCCACCAATGGAGATGAACCAAAATCACCTAGTCTTACTCTTGAATGGAAGGGACACTTAGAAACTTTACATTCAGCCATTTTGAACTCATGTAATAGGTCTGAACCATACTTTTATTGGCTAACCTTGGTTCCTGCATTAGATTGCTCAATCTCCAAGCCAAAAAATTGTTTCAACAGTCCTAGGTCAGTCATAGAAAACACATTGTGCAATGAAGACTTAAATAAACCTATATCAACAATGAAACTTCTAGTGATAAAAATATCATCAACATAGAGTACAATGATACTAATAGAGTCATGTAAATTCTACAAATACACATTAGTATCATATTTTCATCTTTCGAAACCTTGTGAGGGAAGAAAGTTGTCCAACTTGGCATACCAAGCTCTAGGAGCTTGCTTGAGGCCATAGAGAGACTTCTTCAACCTACAAAACAATGAAGGATCATGAATGAAACCTTTAGGATTCTTCATAAAAATATCCTCATGAATGTCACCATGAATAAACTCACTCTTCACATCCATATGGTGCACTTCCCATCGCTTTGATGCAACAATGGGAAAAACTAGTATAATTGAGTCCATATTTGCCACCAATGCAAATGTATCGGTATAGTCCACTCCATGGACTTGAGAGAAGACTTTGGAAACCAAATTGGACTTATAATTCACATCAAAACCATCAACCACAATTTTTTTTCTATATACCCGCTTGCATTGAACTAGTTTCCTCTTGGAAGGTAGAGGAACCAACTCCCAAGTTCCATTGTCTTGCATGGATGATTTCCATATTGGGTCATGTGATGCTTATTAATATGAATGTGGATAATATCCAACCATCACAAAACACATCTTAGGAATATTCAAATCATAAGTGCATAATTCATTGTGAAACTAAGATCTAGTCTTCCTAGTGCCAATGGATCTCTTGCAAGATCACCAGGTACTTGTATGGTTTTCTCAGACCATTTTTTCCTTGTGGGAGAATCATGATATGCATGCATGTCATTATCATAATATTCCATATCAGAATCAGAAAAATCATAAATAGAAACATCACTTACATCATCATTGAGCGGAGGGTGTGAGCAATCCCCCCTCTTGCATAGGTTCTTCTTCGAGCTGAACACTCCTCTCAATGAAAGTTTTCTGAGATCAGGGATCAAAGATATTATATCCCTTTTCATATTCATTATATCCAACCATTGTGGACTCCTTCCTTTGGGTATGCAAGGGTTTTCTCTTCTTGGGAGGAATCCTATCCCATGATTTTGAGCCAAACACCCTGAGATGAGACACATCAGGCTTGTGTCCTCTCCAATCCTTAAATGGAGTTTTGTCTTCCAAGACATTGTGTGGAACTCACTTTTGAACATATGCAGCACAATTTATGGCTTCATCCCATATCTTAGGGGACAAAGACTTAGCCTCCAACATGCAATTGGCCATCTCCTTCAATGCTCTATTCTTGCACTCTGCCACACCATTCTGTTGAGGTGTGTAGGGAACTGAATGTTGCATTTGAATGCCATTCTCTTCACATCGATGTTGTGGGTTCTTATTCACGCATTCCTTCCATTATCAGTCCTTAATACCTTTATATTATTCACACTGAAGTTCTCAATTGAAGCTTTGAAAACTTTGAAGATCTCAGACACTTCAAATTTCAACTTGAGGAAGAACACCCAACAATATATTGAAAAATCATCAATGAATGTTAGGAAATACCTTGAGTTTACATAGGAGAGTGTGGGAATGGGACCTATCATATATGAATGGATCAATTTGAGGAATTTAACAACCCTTCTTATCTTCCACTTGTCATACTTGCGCTCTGCATGCTTCCCAACAATGCATCCCTTGCATTGTTAGGATTATTAATTCTCCCTTGACCATACTTTATATCAGTGTTATCGGAACCTGACTGGAACCGGAAAAACCGGCCGGTCTGACCGGTTTACAGGGTTGGCCGGTCCGGTCAGCAAAAAAATTTCAAAAAACCAGATTTTTGTCCAGACCGGGTATGGAACCGGCTGGAACCGGCCAAAACCGGCCGAACCAGCCGGTCTGGACTAGGGACTCAGAAAACTCAATTTTTTTTTCAAAAACCAGAAAATAAAACTTAAAAAGAAAAAATAGCACCTAGTGCAATACATGTCTGAGGTTCTGAACCAAAGTAACTATTTCTTTCTTGCTGACAGCTTGTGTCAAGATATAGTGCTCCTGAAACCTTCATTTGTAGAACTTGTTTTTCCTCATGTTCTTGGAAATCTAGCAGGAAGAAATGATACAACCTCCCAGATCTGCCAGGTTGTTTCAAGCCAAGTTAGCAGTATTATTCTATGATCTATCACTTTAGGTCTGGATTGTATCCCATTGTTTTCTATTTTGTTATGAAATGGTGATTTATGCAATAAATCATTTGTATGTTGGAGATGAAAGACTTATTTGCTCTGCATGTCATGTGATTTTACGTTTTTCCTTTGTAATACATTTATTCAATCATTTGAATTTGATATTATGTTTTCTATTTTGGGAAACCATAGTTTGATGATCAATAAACAGACTCTTTGCTGAGGATAATTCCAATGCCCTGTTTGATACCAAGGAAAGGATATATATTTTTTATTAATAGGTGTCATTGTCAACTATTTTCCTGTTCAACATTCTTAAGATATAGTTGTGTTTGTCAGATATGTTTTGAACTGGTTCAAATTAGAATCATCCCTTTTTTGAGGTTGTAGATTTTAGTCAGTATTCATCGAAGAATGTTTAGCTACTCGTTATCGTCAAGGTAGATATTTTTTGACTGATGCTTGTTCTAATTATTCAGATATGACATGCATGATTTCTCAATTAGTTCAATTATATTTATTTTTCTTTCAATTGTTGATGCAACACAAATTCATGAAATGCCGAATGCCTAATGTTAATTTAAACTTATGAAACAATCAAAGTAAAACTGCCTTAATTGAATGCTTGGAGATTCAAAGCGAGCTTCACTTTATTATTTTGTTATAATAGAAATTTTTGTTCATGTTGTGTTCAACTTTTGCTTACGAATGCATGTTTCTTTTGTCAGGAAATTATTAGTACTTAATAGACTCTTTTGTTTGTGTTGTGTGCAAATTTTGTTTAGAAATGTACGTTTCTTCAAATTATTAAGAAATTACAATATTATTTTGTTATGATAGAAGTTTTTGTTCATGTTTTGTTCACCTTTTGTTTAGGAATGCAGGCTTCTTCTGTCAGGAAATTATTAGTACTTAATAGACTTTTTTGTTTGTGTTGTGCGCAACTTTTGTATAGAAATGTATGTTTCTTAAAACTAGTAAGATATTACAAGTACTGAATAATTGGGAGTGATATTATATTGAGCAGTGGATACTTATGTTGTACAGGTTGAGAAAAACATTTTCATTGAATCCAATGAAACCTTAAGGTCAATTCAAGTGTTTTTGGATGCAATGAATGAGCTATGTCTTTGCTACGTTTAATGTACTTTGGTTCAGAACCTCAGACATGTATTGCACTAGGTGCTATTTTGGATATTTGCACCCATATTTGCTATATATATGAGAAACTTTGCATATTTTTGTATTAATGGTCTGGATTCATATGTATGCACATGAATTTATATATGTTTTTTACAAAATATGAATATTTTATGTATTTTTTAGTCAGCCGGTTTTTTACCCAGTTTTTTGCCGGTTCCGATCCGGTTTCCGGTCCGGTTCACATTTTGGGCTTCGTCGGTTCGATGACCGGTCTGGTTCTGATAACATTGCTGTATATTTAGATTATTTAGCCTAACTTAGGAGCCTTAATTAATTAATTGGGTCCACTAGTACCATTGGGTCCACTTGGCCTAATGGGGCCACATGTACTAGTTACTAGAGTGTGAGGAACACTGCTTGAGGTTAACTGCCACTTACTACATGTGCATGCATCAATTTGGGTGCCTCCTAGACCAATCCCTACATTTTAGGAGCCACTAGGAGTCCCGACACCAAATTACATCAATTAGTTGGAGTTGGAACTAATTAGTCTTAGTTAGCTTCCAGTTACTTTCAGTTAGATCACAATCAATTAGCTAGCGCTAGTTATGCATGGCTACATGTGGAGTAGGCATCTTTGCCCACCTACCACCTCAGTTGCACCGAGTTAACTAGTTATTATTGATTATATGAATTGGTTGGACATATGGGAGTTGATCTGTTGGACTCCAATATTGATTGAGACACCATGAGTTAGATAGTCAGTTAGGTACAATCAGATCCAGTTGGTAACGTCGAATTGCTCCCTAATGCATTCAAATTATTCCTTTATGTAAACTATTGTAACACCATATTTAATTAATGACAATGATACTATAAATTACTAAACTACACTCATATGTTTCCTGTGTGGTTTGTTTTGTTTAGTTTGTATCTTCGTTCTCCATTACTGCAATCATAATTCAGAACTATATGCTTGAAGATCTAAATGGCACTTCAATTTTAATATGGTATCAGATCCTTCTCAGGAAAGTTTCATGTTTGTTTCTCTCCATTGAACATCAGAAGCAGTTGGGTTTCCACAGAAGTCCCCTATTATGATTTGCTCCCTCTGAATTTATTCAGAGTGGTAGACAAGGCGTGACGGACCCTGAAAAATGTTCATGTTGAGAGGAAAAGCATGATTCTAAAAGTTCAAATGTTTTAGTGTGTTTTGCAGTGAAAATATACAAGTGCTACGTGGCTTGTGTGAAGTTTTGTGATCTTTCAGCCAGAGAATTATGGATTCTCAATATCCTACACCACGAATCCTTACAACTTCCAATCATCTTGATTGGAGGATTGATATGCAGCTGGCCTTGCGCAAGCATGGCTACCCTAGGATAATACTTGGAAGGGAGGATGAGCCCCATCAGCCAGTTGAAAAGGACAAGTTTCTGAACCGTTGTGATGAATATTTCGGTTATCTATGCACTCATATATCCAGAGATCTCCTCTTCCACCTTGAAGGTTTGAGGACACCCAGAGAAGCCTGGTAGAATCTTGAGAATTTTTTTGGCAAACAAGATGAGCTTTGGGGATACCTCCTGGAGAATGAGCTACTAGCCTTACATCCTAGCATTTTCGAGACTATTGAGCAATTCTTTACTAAATTCAAGTCTCTTGCACTTCAATGCATACAGTGCGGAATAGAACGGAAGGATGAGCAAAATGTCCTCTCCATACTCAGCAAACTTGGTCCTGAGTATTCTTTATTTGTTTCTATATTTCATTCCAAGTGGGATGGCTTCCCCGATTGGAAAATTCCTTCACTTGATTCCTTTTTCGAGTCCTTAATCAAGGAGAAATAAAATTTTATTCGAATGGGAGTCATCAAGACCTCCAAAGATCAGGATTTCCTAGTTACTGACTCTAGCAAAGTGCAAGCCAAAGGGAAATAAAATAAGAAGGATCCTAAAGCAGTTGATTCGAAGCCTAAATATAATCAACATACTTTCGAAGGAGCCTCTAGTTCTTAGAAAAAGAATAAGTTCGAAAAGAAAAAATGTCCCTATTATATGAGGGGTTTTCATCCAGAAGACTCGTGCATGAAGAAGACCTTTGACTAGTTGAAAACTCTATGTGTACAGAACAATATTTCCCTTCCACAAGGTGCAGAGATCTCTGATGATGAAGAGCAGACTGAAGAAGATGATATATGCTTGCATGCAATCCTCACTCCCTCGAAGGCTTATTTGACATTTTCTAGAGCATCTAACCACATGTTTTCCTCCAGGAAATCCTTCATCACTTTCCCTCTATCAGGAGGACCTAATAGTCATATGGGAGATGAATCTAAAATCCCAGATGTTGAGAGAGGTTCAGATAAAATCAAGCATGATGAGTTCATTCCCTCTTCTACAGAAAAGCAAATTGTTGAAGATGAAGAAGAAGTAGATCTTTCCCTACAGTCAATTCGAATTGAAGAAAGTCTCCTTGGAGTCTCTCCTTCTCCTGTTGCTCCAGAAGTGTATGAGATCACTGATATCTCATCTCCTCACATGGATGATCCAGAAGAAGACATTCAAATCTCTATTTTTGAAGGAAAAAACACTCCTTCTATTCTTTGCAAAAATTCTCCAGTGATTCTTTAAATTTTGTGCATAGTTTACGCTGACTGTTTCAAAAAAGGTAGAGGAATTTGATTTCTCTCTATATAATAATGTTGTTGGTGTGAAGATAAGTAATACCATGGATATTATGAAAATAATATCAGATTATAGGAGTGATCCATTCACTCTCATTAATCTAGAGCTTCCAGTAAATTTCTACAGGATTGCATGCACCAAAAATCAGAATTTTGGAGTAAATTGTGCATCTACCATCTCAGTGGAGCACAGTTTTGAATATGATATGCACCTTTTTGGATCTGATTTATTTTGTGACCTGATAATATGTGGTTCAGGTTTTAATGTTCAAGAGCTTTCAGTATTGCTTGTAACTGGTTTCATCAATTTTGGTGTGACAAATCAAGCACCACAAGTCTCCTTAAATTTTGTTGTTGAGGATTCGATGTTAGTTCTCTCTTATGAGTTTATTGATATTAGATTTTGTGAATTATTGTTTATTTTTTAAGCAATACCAGATTATGGATCTTAATTATTCACTCTCCACAGTCCCAAGGCTTCTCTACCTTTGGTCACATGCTCATCTCCTCACAAAACTAGTAAAGAGGAAGACATTCTGCATCCGCCTAGACACTTGCTCCTAACACTTGGGGATGATTTTACCACTAATGGTTTGTTTTTTAAGGCTGACATATATCAGATTCTTGGGTGTTCCTCACATCGTTCGAATTCTCAAGAACGTTTTCTCTCTCTTCCATTGATTTCAACTGAGTTTTTATTCAAAATTTGTATTCCTACTTATTTTGAGGAGGGGGGGGGGTCCCAAGAGGTTTTCCCCTGTTTCCTCGATTGTATTAAGTAGCATTTTTTTATTGTATTTTAGATTGTATTTGGGTGACCTATGGTCTTGTTACCAGAGCCCACAGTCGTGCAAGCTAGGATTCAAGGGGGGTGTTAGGATTATTAATCCTCCCTTGACCATACTTTCTATTTAGATTATTTATCCTAACTTAGGAACCTTAATGAATTAATTGGGTCCACTAGTACCATTGGGTCCTGTTGAGGCCTGGAAATTCGCAGGCAACAACAGCAAGGGATTCTCCCCAGTCAACGTTCCCAACTAGCCTGTGACTATTTGGTATGGGGAATCCGTCCAGTTTGCGGTCCGGCTACCATAGGTCAAGTAACAAAAACAAAAGGGTTTTACCGGTTGTGGCCTGGTCCACCATGTATATTTTTGTATTTTGACTTTAAGTATGATATGCAAGTGCCTATCTAAGATGCAGATTGATGAAGAATGCGAGGAGTGGTCATAATGTGATGCGTAGGTTCTTACCTCTCCTCTTAGACTCTCTCACATCTAAATCACACACAACTAAAAAAAATAATAATAACTAAGATGTCCCTAGGGAACAAGATTATCAATTCATGAGTAATGTAATACTATTCACATGTTAAGATAAATCACAGATAGTTGTTCTTAGAATCAGAACACATAAACATGGATAAAGATATGCACGACAAGATAGCTCATCATATGTTAAAACATTCATCACTCATAGTGGAAATTATCACAGAATAAACCAGAGAACATTCACATAAGAACATAGGTTCAGAAAGTTAGAATGCTTTCACAGTTAATGAAACATAGCTGAAAACGAAATAGTTCCCCTTCAACATTGTTCATTTCATCACATTTGAACATTCCACACAACACTTTCTCCAACAGGAAAAATTGTAAATTTTTTATTATTGCAAAACGAAGTAGTTCCTCTTACAACAAGTAGTTCACAAGTTTCTATGGGAAAAATCCCCTCTCCTATCTAATTCTTCTATATTTATACAAAAGCAAAAACTGTTGGGCTGCCCACAAATGACTCTTGGGCTTCCCCAACGCTTCACCTCCCACATTTTTCTTACATTAAGTGCTTATAGAATTTACAATATATTACAATAAAAACAAACAAATAAAGCACTTATGAGGAGGGCCCTGCTTGACTGTTCAAGAACTTTTTCCATGATGAAGGTTCTGAGGCAATGTTTTCGAACTCAGAAGTTCTAAAAAATGAATATTGATTTCAAATTTAGTGGCCTGATTTCTTATTACTTCGATCCTGGCCGAGCTTAGGCGTAGTTGATCCTCTAGCAACTGTACATTGACCGCTGAATAAGCTACCTCATTTCTCAGGGTCTGCTCGTCTAGGAATTTGATGTGCTGAATCCTTTGTTCATCTTCCTGATATCTACTTTGCAACATCTCCAAAAACAGGTTGTGGTCTGGAAAGGTGTCCATCCTCTGTTCAGCAGCAACCTGGCAACGATTGTAAGTAATCAAAATCCTCCTACAGAACTCTGTACAAGCTCCCTTTGTCTTCTTTACAGCCTTCTTGAATTCTTCGGCTGTGTTTATGGCAAACTCCAATAAATCATAGTCTTATGTCAGGCCTTGTTGATCTTTTGCTGGAAGGTCCGTAGGGATTTCCTCATTGGCCTCTAATCTTTCCATTCTTCCCATCAGGACTTGTAAAATGTCCTACGATCTGTCCACAAAA
This sequence comes from Pseudotsuga menziesii, assembly GCA_001517045.1. NCBI lineage: Eukaryota > Viridiplantae > Streptophyta > Pinopsida > Pinales > Pinaceae > Pseudotsuga > Pseudotsuga menziesii. Next base: position 1,345,632 of record LPNX010322218.1, read on the forward strand.
TATGAAGAAGTTTCCAAAACTTCTTCCAGTCTATTGTCTACCTACAATATCTTGCACCTCTCTTCTTCTATGGATACTTGCAACTTGTGCATCTTGATCCTTTGTGCTAAAACATGCTCCTTGAAAGGCTCAAGGTTAGATTGTTGTTCCCTGGCTTCTTCTAGAGCTGCTACTAATGAAGTAACTTGTTCTTTAAGCTCTGTTGTCTGCACCTGAAATAGCCTCTCTGACTCCTCCAAGGCAGCTTTCTGTAACTCCAGCTCCCCTATCTTACCTAGCAGTTGATCCTTCTTTGTATGAAGGCTTTCACATATCATTTTCAACCCATCCTTTTCAGTCCTTAGCCCCTGACATTCCTGCTACAGTTTTTCTAGACTTTCCTGGGCAACCTCCAGAGATCTCTTCTCTACTTGGAGGAACTGGAGCTCTGCTTTTGAAGACTTTATTTCATGTTGCATGTCTTCAAATTTCCTCTTCAATTTACTACTTTCCTCTCTCTCCCTTCTTAGGGTATCTTTTAGTTGAGCAGCAGATTTCTTTGACTATTCAAGATCAGTCATTATCCGATCCACATTGTCCTCAGAAGCATGGATCAATGTTGCTCCAGCTCTGATAGTGAATCTTGGGTCCTTGTCTGTCCCATACGCCACGGTTGTATCATTTATTATTTTCCCCAACTGCACCCCAGTCTCAACCTTCCTCTCGGTCCTCTTCACAATTCTTTTTGTTTCCCTGTCATAAAAAATAGTGTTGAAGTCAGGCACCTCTTCCCCTTTCTTCTGTTCAAAAGGAATTAGTCTTAGGGTAGGAACAACAGCCTGTCCTAATGTGCTGCTAGCAGCTGCCTCAAGATCTTGAAAATCAGGATTACCCACATCCTGAACCTGAATGTCTATAGGATCGAAATCTTGTTGCTTTGTCATGGACTCTATAATTTTTAATCTTTCTGCTTCCTGCTTCCTAAGTTCCTCATCCATTTTCCTTTTCCTTTCTTCTTCTTCAATCCTAGCAGCTTCTTCTGCATTTCTAGCTACTTCTTGTTCAGCTTTTCTCTTTTCTTCCTCCTCACTTTTCAGCCAGCTTTCGGCCTCCTGTGCTAGTCTCCTAGCATCTTCATCTCTTTTCCTAACCTCCTCTTCCTCTGCTTTTTTCTGCTCATCTTGTCCTTTCCTGCCTTTAGTAGTGATTTTCTTTTTAAATCTTCTTCTTAATGCAGTTATGTTTTCTACATTTCGGAAAATTGATTTGTCTTTATCTCAGTGGCTTGTATACTCAAAATGTACATTTGCTTCCCTGCAGTGCTCTGCCACTTTATTCTGGGAATCATTCCTGTTGAAATTTATTTCCCCAAAATGGAATTTCCCCAATTCTTCTACAAATTCATTGGCTTTCTTAACTCTTGTGAACTTATAGCTTCCCAACCTGAATGGTAAGGGATGATAAGTTGCATTCTTATGTTCAAAAATAAAAAACTCCCTATGCCATCCAAGAAGACCTACCTGACTGCCTCCTTGTGTACCACATAATCAGTGGCATACTTTGGAAGTAGTGAAGGTGCTCTGGAGCATGCATACATTCTGATATACAGTCCATCCTTCGTTAAGTAGTAATCCACATATTCTTCAATAACCTGCAACGCTTCTTCCGACATGCAATTGCATTCTTTTAAGAAAATCAATGAATATAATGGCATAATGAAGTGTTCACGCACTTCTCTATAGTGACTGTGGTACTTATGTGCCCACAGTGGCTTGTAGGATGAGTATACTGGTGTTCTTTCTCCGTCCCAAATACACCTCAGGTTTGGGAAGGGTTGGTTGCATAGTATGCAATCAATCAATATATAGCTCATGTAAAACTTTTATTTTTTTCGGGACACCCCTCCCAAAGCTGAAGCAATGCAGGCCGAGAAGTTGTTTGATACAATGTTCACCCAGTTGAACACGGTCCCTTGGGCTGCAACATAGAAGATGATAGGGACCCAACCCAACTTAAAACTTTTACCGTGGGCTCTCCCGAAAATCCTGTTCAACATTAAGGCAATGAACCTGTAAGGGGTCCTTAAGGTGGCAGTGTCATATTCCCCTGATGGCCTAGTTATGAAACTCTTGCCAGGTACCAACATTCTTTTCAGTGTCTCAACTAGGTCCAGATTAATTTTCTTTAGCCAGTCTTCAGTCAAGTATACCTGTGCTTCCGATAAGTGGTAGGCTAGTGATACGTAACTAGGGATATAAGCAGCATAACCCTGTTTATCAACGTTGGCCAAAATCATGGTAGTTACATCTGCCCTGGGCAGAATCCATCCAATTACCTCTGAGCACGGGAAAAGCTCAGGTCTGGTAGCAACCCTCATCAAAGCAGATCTCTCTATATTTGCATATATAGTTTCTTCCTCAAAACCTGTGTCAGGTACCTCCCGATGTGTTATCAGTCTGTAGATTTCCCCCCATTTATATTCAGGTTCCACACCCACTATGCATCTGGTGTCTTCGTAAGTGTATTCAACCTTGGTGACAATTTCAACATTGGGTTCCTCCTCCACTATAGGGGCTTTCTTCTTCTGCCTTTTACACATCTCGTATTCGGAAGGATTTCCCTGTCATACACAAAATCCTTTAGGTCCTGTTGAGCCATTTCTAAATAATATTCAAAGAATGGAGACAAACTACATGAGCATTTACCTCGTTTAGGCTAGTCATGATTGAAGCTATGAAAAATAAACAAACAACATTTAACTACCAAGTGTTCCTGCACACAAATGAATCTAAAAAAAGAACTAAAACCTGCCCATGACTAAAACATTGCATAATCGACTCATAACATCATGGCCTCGCTGAAATGAAGAAAATCACCCTCCCCCCTGTCAAGGAAAACAGTCTCAAACAACCCCCCCCCCGGGCGCTATGAAATAAATCATCCTATTTCCAATCACATCCTAAACGGGGTGTAACCTCAAAACCGCGACCCTAGTCCACAAGAAAAGCGAGCGAACTAAAGACTGGGAAACCAAAACCATGGTACCTCGAAATAAACGAGAAAACGCCTTCCTCTGCAAATTAACAGGGAACTACCCCCCCGGACAGCCATACGCAGACTGGGGGAAACTGGTGCAGACAGCGTAATGCTCGTCTGCACCGGTTTCCCAAATAGCCGGGTGCGGTTCGCAAGCTCATAATGACAACGAATTTAATCATTTAGCAAACAAAAATCCCCACACCGGATAGCCATACCATCTATACGAACAATATAAGCGCTGACAAATGTAAACCTAGGTATTCACTAACCGCATAGGTGGGAACTAACCAAGGGCGACAACCCCAGTTCAACAATTCGAAAGGAAGAGGTAGAAACAAGGAAAAAGGCCTACCTGGCAAGGCACTGTGCGACTGGCGAGAAAAATCCGCAAACCTCCACGACAGCGCCACCTAGGAACGAGGTCCCGACAATGAGTACAGTGTCCTGCTCTAAACGACAACGACAGCGTGGGAAATTCGCAAAAAAAATAATAGAAAATAATAAACCCCAATCCCCCTATTAGCACTCAGAATGTACCCAGGTTGTAAAAGGTAAACTCCAAGGTAACAGCCAAAAACACTTTAGGAAGAAACTGGTATTTTCTTCCAGAGAGGGATCTCTCAATAAAGATTTAACAGGACCAGATTTAACAAAACCAGATATAAAATAACATTCAAAGATTTTTTGTATTTGGCTGAAACAATCACATAACCATTGGGCATGGAGTCATATACCATATAAAGGTACCACAAAGACATATACATGATATTTATCAAAGGCAACGTAATCACATCATCACAGTCATTCAAATTGATTCAGGTGGAACAGAAGAGATGAAGAAACAACCCATTAATACAGAGCATCAACAAGGATGAGTTCTATATCAACTTTAGCGGAAAGAATCATATAATATCTGAAATGATGATCAGAGCATAAACACATGAATTCCAATCATCTAACGCTATATTCCAGATACGAGGAAGAAACAAAATGGAGTGTTACACAAGGGAAATACAATCACATAAAGAAAGAAGCACAGACTGTAATATCAACGACACATGAATCTCTGACAAAAATTCTCATGCATTCACTTTGTTATTCCAAAAACAGATATGTTCTCCAAAATTATTCACCACCCGATGGGTTCCAACCCCCATCTCTTAAAAAAGATGCATATTTATACATAAAATGATAAGTCTTCCAACAAGAAGATCAATAACAGAATGATCGGCTTAATTTAGAGTTCGTAACTGAATTCCTAACCCCTAGGAAGTTTGTTACAACTCCAATCCTAACAGATCATAAAGTACAAATCAACTTGATAACAAACTTTCGTCCATTAGCTCCACATCTTTGCCTCATCAGCTCCACGTCTTTGCCCCATCAGCTCCATGCCTTTTCCCCATCAGCTCTTCAGTTGCATGACACCTGTTCCTAGGGATGGAGAATATACTTTGTCTTTCCGAACCACTCCACTGCTTTCCATTGCTCTGAACTTAGGGTGTCACACTCCGTCATTTCCCGAATGGCTACTTTGAGCTCCATATATGCTTCATAGGACTTTCTGGGTAATCTGCTCCTGATGATGGCGAACTTCTGCAGAATCTCGAAATCTTCTGTGAGCATATCCACAATGGTCTTCCTTGTCAGGCTTTTCTCCAAATCATTGAATTTGGAGTGGTCCATGCGGCACTGAACAAGTAGGTTATGATAATGTTCCTGTGAGAACATGTGCCCTTCTCCATCCCAGAAAGAAGGCAGTCCGTCCTCGAACAGTTCTTTAAACTCCTGTTTAAAATTCTTAACCTGCAGCAACAATCCTTCTGATTTATCTTGGATCGTTTTGATTAAGTGATGCTTATGGATGATTCTCTTTGCCCACATCACTATTGATACTCTGTCCTTTATGCCCAATTCGTGCAACTTCTGATATGACAGTGAATTTAGAAAATTCAGTGTATTCTGATCCGTAGCAAGAGGTCTTTTCTCCACATGTTCGTTTACCAGTTTTAATCTCTGGTGAGCCGAATTTATCATTATATTCAAATCATCAATAAAATTTAGGTAGTGCCTGAACTTGGTAATCTCTATACACAAGGTATCCCAAATGATATGTTTTGCCCCCTTAAGGGGGCCCTTCCCAATGCATTTTTTCTTTAGCTCATAAATTTCTTCTGTAATTGATTCCTGTCCTGCAGTATTTGCTTTTTGCTTTCATTTACTTTGGCCAATTCAGCTTTCATCCTTTCATTTTCTGCTTTCAAATCTTTGATTGCTTCTTCTTTCAAACTCACCTGGGACATTGGCACCAACAAATCATCAGTAGATAAATCATCTAATGGCTTCTGGATATTTACAATAGACAAGTCCTCGCCGGTGGGAGTCTGGCTCATCAACTCTTCCATAATCTCCTTCTCTTCATTCTGATCTTTTTTCATCAAGGAGATTTGGGATAACAGTTCCTCCCTTTCGGCTTCCCACCTCTCTTTTTCTTCCTGTAGCTCTCCTGCTCTTCCTTTGTATTCCATCATCTCTTGATGGACTTTATCCTTCTCTTCTTGGAGAGCTAGTAACTCAGATGACTGAACATGTTCAGCACCTGGGATCTTTAGTTTCTTCTTCAGGACCTGGAGTGCATTATCCTTTTCCTCTAACAACCTCTTGACTGCCTGGGTACTGTCGGAACTAGCAATGTCTGTCTGCAGCTTCCTAATCTGAACAACGTTTGCTTTATTTTCCACTCTCTCATGTTTTAATTGAACTTCCAATTTGTCTATCAAAACTTGCAATTTATTAATCCTCACCATGGATTGTAGTAAGTCTGAGTAGATGATATTGCTAGTCTGTTTATGAAGTTGAATTTTATCCGGAGTGCTGATTTTGTCTAACCGGATCTCCATTTCAGACATCCTCTTGTCGCTTACCATAGCCATTTTAAAAGTATTCCTCTCAGCATCTCTAGCAGAGACCAGAGAGGTTTTTGAACTGTACAAACTTCTCACCTTCGGGAGCAAATTTCTCGTTTCCTCCATAGACTGTTTCCTCTTCTCCATGTAGCTAGTTTTGAGCTCTTCCTTTGACTTGAACATGTGGCATGATTCCGAACTGTCTACATCACCCTCCACATTTTCAAAAGAGAATTGACTTACTTGCACCGCTTTCATGGGAACGAGGGCAACCCTTTTGGAACCATCAGAAGCTTCCTCATCTACAATTTCACCACTTTCAAGCAGCTTTGCCCTTTTATGGGGCCCCTCTTCATCTACATCCATACTCTCAGCTTCAGACAAACTCCTCTTGACCACAATACCAGCACCTTCTGTTATTTTGGTCACTGTGACCGGTATGGTATGTGTCTCTTCATAAGAATTTGACCTGTCAGTACACTGCAGCAAATTGGCCATTTCAGCTAACCCCTCAATAGCCTGATGCTCAAATGGTTTATTCTTGTTTGCCTGTTTTCTCAATGAGATCACATGGTGGGGGTCGTAATTCATATTTACATCTTTTATGAAATCCATATTCTATAACAACTTTTCTATAAAATCCAGGGTGCCTTTACCTTTAAAAATGAAAGGGCCGACTTTAAGTGGAAATTTAATGTTTGAAGATTTTTTGAAAGCACCAAAGTGCTCTTCCTCAGACAGCAATCTCTGCCTCATGAACTCTAGTGTGAAAATCCTTGGGGTCAAGATGGAGGGTAGCCTATAAGGCTGACCAGTAAAGCCATATACTCTTAACACTGTGTAACCTCTGTACAGGAACCAGTCACCCACCCAATCTTCAGGTGACGACTGCATTAGGCATCTCATCTCGTCTAGGACACGGGGTAGGCCCTCATCAAATAACATTTTGGACATTTTGGACATGATCGAATTAGCAAATTCGAACATGTTGATTTGCTTGGGAAAATCAGAAGAGCATAGAGTACTTAAGAATTTCAATTCAGTAACATTAGAGCATAATAGCATGTTAAGCAAGTATGTTTGAAACCTAAAGAACTGGACCTTGGGAAACTCAGTCAACTGAAGGTGGATCGCTTCGGCAAGGTATTCATCTAAATTAAGCACGGGGACTAACTGGGACTCAGGGCTTAAAGAATTTATTCTTAATAAGAAACCCAGGATGACATCACCTATATGACAATCGACATCTAGACCTAACACTTGGCAAACCAGAAACATTACCAATTGCACTTCAGTCCTACAAATGTGCAAGGGGTAAGGCAAGAAAAAACCTTCAAGGGACTGACCTTCCTTCAGGATACTTGACAAGAATTGACAGCGACTTTCACTTTCACAATTTTTGAAAAACTCAGCAAGGACAGATTCATTTATAGACTCACGATTTACAGGGTAATTTTTGGGCAGACTAAGGTTTTCTCTGACGACTGAAGCATCAATTTTACACAGTATTTTGGACGCGGACTGACTCACAATAATCCTCTGAGAGGGAGAATAGTTCACCGCACACCACTCGGTAAATTCCGGGAAGTGGAGGGTTTGCTCGAGGGTGAAATGGTACACAAAAAGACTTGCATACATTCATAACGTCATTCCCCTGTGAGTAATAAGACCACAATTTCTCTTTGCTGCCAGACACGCTCCCTGTGGATAGGAAGGGGTCACACACGCCCCTATGTCTGTCTACTAAAAATTCCTCTCTATCATCCGCGACCTGACCAGACACACGAATCTCTCTCCCTTGGTCCATTGCTTAATTTACAATGGTAATTGGACGAAAGAGTTACAGGGTTTAAGTCCTACCTGGCTTACTGCGGAGGCGTGTGTTCGGAACGTGCCTGGCACTGACAAATGGAAGCTCCCAAATCGCCAGGTCCTTTTCACCGGGTCCCGAGCAAATAAAATAATCATTGGAGAGGTCAACCCTGCCTTTATAGGACCACACAATTCGCCACGTAGACAACATTTATTTTCCGCAACCACCACTTATTCTTAACTGCCGTGCACTTCTATGTTCCGACTTCATTTAAGACCCTAGATCTGATTTCTCTTTAATTTCTGGCCTTTGGATCGTGTGCCACGTACCCCGTTCCACCAAGCGCCTTGGTGATAAACAACGTGCCAGTCTCCATCCCGGAATGATCTCCCACCATCAATGAAATCGCCTTTTATCATAAGCCGTTGGATCGGGTGACACGTACCTAATTCTGCTGGGCTCCGTCACTTTAACCGTCATGCAGCTTTGATCCCCGGAATCATCCTCAGCCATTGATGTGATACGCCTTTAACTTTCCATCGTCGGATCATATGCCACGTACCAAATTCCGCTGGGCACTTCGAAATTATCCACCGCGCTAGTTCACCCTCCGGAAATCATATCAGCCGTTGATTTGATTCACTTTGATCTTCAACAGTCAGATTGATCACCGGATAACTCATTCCGCTGGGCGCTTTAGGTTTATTGATCGTGCAGGTTCTGGATCCAGAACCAATCTCAACCGTGGATGTGATCCGACTTCACCTCTCCGCCGTTGGATTGAGTAGCATGTACCTGATTCCGCCGGATTGTGTCATTTTAACCCAGATGCAACTTCACGAAACGGATTGGATATAGACCGTGGATCTACGTGAAACAACTCGATGGCCGCTGATCTATGTGCCCGATAAGCGCCCGGACCAAACCTTTATCTTCCTTGCATCTCTGAGGAGTGGAGAGAATATCAGTCATTTATTTTCTTCCTTCCTCCATCACGGCTTAGGATCTTCGCTGACCTAATCGCCTTTTTGCCTATAGTCCCATTTTTACAATATCTCCTTTAACCAAAGTTTGGCAAACACTTGTTGTTTCTCCTCCACCATGGTTTTTTTATCCCCTTTGCTAAATAATGGTGTTAACACCCCCAATATATACATCTCGGTAAACAAACAATCGGCAAGAAAACATGACCATCGGGCGACAAAATGACTAGGGGATCGACGATCATGTCAGCTGCTTCTCCGCAACGACGGATGGTGAAACGACTACGAGATCCGCAATGTCAAACAAAGCATCGGCAAGAGCAACAAATAAATGCTTCACATCAGAGCTCACCAGACTAAGACATCAGACCAATAGTTGGTTGAAGCGCCACAACAGCGGAAACCGTAAAGACACCGAGTTCCACAGACCAGTCAAAATCGGAGGTAAAACAAACAAGACCTAAGCTAAAATATTGGCCAAGTGGAAAACATAAGCAAACTAAATCGGAAGAATAGTGCTTTCTAGAGCCGCAAGGGCAGAAGCTACAAGACTGCAGTCTTGCAAATCAAAATGGGCGAGAATCGGAAAAAATCAACACAAACATCGAGGGCTCGCAATACAGCATCCACAACGGCAGAAACTGTAGAGACAAAAAGTTTCGACGCTATTCCAATAAGGCTGCCGATAATAGAAAAATAAAATAAAGTGCATCGAAGGCAAGTACACCATGGATCGGATCGTCATTCAACTACGTCTCCACAACGGCGGGCGCGTAGTTAACTGCATTTTCGATTCCTAGTCTCGACAACTTCCGACAGCGGGGTAAGAACTCATAGTAAGCCGTAGAACAGCATTAACAGCATTGGCATAAAGATATTCCTTGAACAAACATCAGCAAAATCAAGCAAACCCAAACAAGCTGAGCAAAACAAGATAAAAAGGAGGGTCCCGAAATTTTTTGAATTTTGGGAAATTGTTGCAGCTGCAACAATTGGCGACTACCTGGTGAACCCCAGATTTCTGAATCAACTTTTCTCCTAGTAAAACATTGTTTAATCGTTAAACTCATAAGTTGAATTCTTCTAGATGGTTGTTTTCCTAAAATGGAAAACACATGCATTTAAATCATTGATTACAGTCCATTCTTTGGGAATGGGAACACCAAAATATTCAATGTCCGAATAACTCTTTTGAGGCTGAGTAGGTGAGTTTCATTTTACCTCTGTCTTTGGGTAGTTTCTATCTTGGACACCACAGGATCGTAACATATGGTAAACAGAAATATTCATTTGTTCCTCATTCCCATGCCAATTGCACTTTTGTGCCTTTTGATCTTTTTGTTCTTTTGAGTCCTCCATATGCCTTTCTTTTTGAATTTTATTCAGGCTCTTCTATCCACAATGTCCTTTTGTGTGAGAGATCTATTTACTTTTCAGCATGGACGGAGAAGAACTTTTGGCAAATTGGTATTCACGTTTTTGATACTTTGCTTTGATATGTATTGCTTCTTTCAGGAGTTTTTTGACTCTTGACAGCCTCTAGGCTTTTAAGATCATGGCATGGGATCATTTATATATAATAAACTATTTACCTTGCTTCCTTTCTGTGGGTCCTTTGCTTTCACCCCCTAGGACATTTTAGATGTGAAATGGATGGAGCCTCGAAATAGTATTCCAGCCCTTTAGATTCTGAGTCATTTTCAGGGGTTAAGCAAGACTTCAATGAGCATATAGCCATTTAGGAAAACTACTTACTAGAAGAAATTATATCAGTTCAACCAAGAATGCACAATCTTATCCCAAAGATTTCAATTAATCAAGAACCCTGACGCTTTCCATGCAACCAAAAGTTTGCCTCTTTTATTCAAAAACAAACTAGAAATAACTAGCAATAACAGCAGCAAATCAAAGTGAAAAACTGCATCAAATTATTTATGTATAAGGTTATCAAAAACAAACATCAAAGTAAAAAATTTGAGAATCAACCACTACCTGACCAGTTCTCTGCCCACCCCTATAGATCTACCAATTTACAAGTCAAGGGGCTAGGCTCGGTTGCAGATGTGAAAAACCTAACCATTATCTAATTCTGCTATTTTTGAAACTGAAACTATGTCTACCAATTCACCGTCAATCCCATCAGCCCGTGAACATCTTGGGCTGAGTGTTTATTATATTGCTGGCTTCTTCTAATGCATGATGTCTTAGTTCAAGTTCCATTAGATAATTCCCCAAAACAGAATTTGTTGATTCGTTTTCTTCTTCCAACTTAGTGATAGTGTTTTTCATATAAGGTTCCCTTAAGATTTTGATCTGATTTGGGACCCCTTTATGAGGCAGCCATAGATGTGACCAATCTGAAGCAAAATACCCCTTTAACCTTGCAAACTAGTCTCGATTCAAAATAAGTACATACCCATCCGGTATGTTTGCCACCACAATATCAATAAATTGACATATCTTTTCATTTGCAGACAAACGAATGAGAACATTCTCCATTTCCCCAACTACTTTGGCACTAGTTCTGTTTAGTTGAGTAACTTCCCAAGTAGTAGGTTTTGGCTGCCCATTAATTTTTTTTGCAGACTGTGAGTGGCATAACATTCACTGATGATCCAGAATCTACCAAACAATTATGCACCTTATGGTTCATAATTTCCAAAGACAAAAAGAAAGGTGGGGTTTTAAACCTAGCTTTCCCTTCCCCAATTGATTCAACATATTCCTCCACAGGTTGGTTTTCGGTGGGTATCTCTTCCTCTGGTTCTTTAGGCCTTTTAATATTTTCTTTGTCATCACCTACTTGGTCTTCCATAAACTTAATAGGCTTGTTGATTTGTTTCGGATCTTGGCTGATAATGGTGATTTCAGGTACTTTGCCATCAACATTGTTCTTTGGTTGTTTCCTGACATTCTCTTGCAACTTCTTAATCTTTGAGATCATTGAATTGTATTTGTTTACTAGATCCAGGCCTTTCGTCATTTGAATTTCTAGTATACTCTCAGGTTTCAGAGTACTTATTTTTGTATCAAAAAGTGAGACACAATCCCATAAGAACATGGTATCATTCTCTTGTTTTTCTGTGGTCTTACTACCCTTTTCTTCTTCATCACTGTCCTCGTCTAATTTAGAATCCAACAACTGATTCATCACCAATGTCATTGAATTTATCCATTGAGGACAATTCTTTTCAGAATGGGGTTGTTGGTGAAAAGTGCAAAAATTATCCATCCCCACCTCTGTTAAATTCATCGATGATGAACTGTGCAGAGGGGGTTTACATTGGTTGTTATCTTCTCTTTTTTTGTAATAAGGCTTATATGATTTCTGAGCCTCCTTTTCTTTCTCCAGATCTATTATTCTGTTGGATAGCTTTTGCATCATTTTTAACATCCCCTCAAAATCATGTGATTGCTCCTCTTTATGTTTAGACAGCAATAAGGCTCACTTGTCGGAAGTTTTTTCTCCAGACTGCTCAGGATAATCTTCTATACTTTTCTTTTTAGCCTCTACTCTTTCTGCTTCTTCGTAAGTCTCTGATAGCGTAGGCTTAACTTGATATTTTGCAAACATAGCCAAATCAGGACCTAAAGTTGAAGTATAATACTCAATCAGAACTTTGTCAGAGGGCTTATCAGTTGCAGAGAAGTTCTTAAGGTAAGCAGAAAATCTTTAAGTAAAATTGTGTACCTTTTCTTTCCTTTCTTTTTTTAAAGCGCCTAAGCCTTTCATTAGTGTTGCATGCATATTTTGGGTTGCATACTTACTTCTGAAAATCCTTTCAAAGGTATCCCAGTATGGGATAGAGTTTGTAGGCAAACCAAAATACCATGATGTTGCTGCTCCTTTAAGGGTGTGTGGAAAAAGTCTACAAACTACATCTTCATGTTCCCCGGCCCTTAATCCTTCTATTGCCAAATAGAAACTTTGCAAATGGTCATCTACTACAACCTTCTCATTTGGATCAAACTTAGGCAGCATCTTCTCAAAAGCTTGAGGTAAGTCCTGCAACGGAGGTGTTAAGTTCAGGGGTGATCTGGATTTCCAAGCAGGTGGTGGATTTGGTGGGTTAAGTGGTTGATTCGCATTTACACATACCATGAGTCTGGGTGGAGAGTGAGGAGGTGAAGGAACAGGAGTATGCACAGGAGAACAGTAAGGTGTGTTTGGGCCTACTTGATTCAAAAGTTGAACAACTTCTTGTAACACTACTTCTACTAACTCTTCCAAATCTCCAACCAACACTGAATCTTCCAAGATGGGACGATCTTTATTCTTGTATTCTCTTCGGGGTAAATCAGGGATAATGGGTAATCCTCCAATACTCTTTACATAGGCCCGCGTGTGTCTTTTCAGATCATTAACTACTTGGTTGTCCATAGCAAACAAATGTTCTCTATTTTCTTCAGTATTTGGATCAGGAAATCAACTGCTTTCAAAACTATCACTGGTGGAGTAATTTTGAGGAAATGGATTTCCTCGGCCAACCATGCACTGGTGGCCCTCCTTCTAGCGCCAGAAAATGTTGAGGCCTGGAAATTCGCAGGCAACAACAGCAAGGGATTCTCTCCATTCAACGTTCCCAACTAGCCCGTGACTGTTTGGTATGGGGAATCTATTGCATTTGCGGTCCGGCTACAGTAGGTCAAGTAACAAAAACAAAAGGGTTTTACCGATTGCGGCCCGGTCCACCATGTATATTTTTGTATTTTGACTTTAAGTATGATATGCAAGTGCCTATCTAAGATGCAAATTGATGAAGAATGCGAGGAGTGGTCATAATGTGATGTGCAGGTTCTTACCTCTCGTCTTAGACTCTCTCGCATCTAAATCACACACAACTAAAAAAAACAATAATAACTAAGCTGTCCCTAGGGAGCCAGATTATCAATTCATGAGTAATGTAATACTGTTCATATGTTAAGATAAATCATAGATAGTTGTTCTTAGAATCAAAACACATAAACATGAATAAAGATAAGCACGACAAGATAGCTCATCATCCGTTAAAAAATTCATCACTCATAGTGGAAATTATCACAGAATAAACCAGAGAACATTCACATAAGAACATAGGTTCAGAAAGTTAGAACGCTCTCATAGTTAATGAAACACAGTTGAAAATGAAATAGTTCCCTTTCAACATTGTTCATTTCATCACATTTGAACACTCCACACAACACTTTCTCCAACAGGCAAAATTGTAATTTTTTTATATTGCAAAACGAACTAGTTCCTCTTACAACAAGTAGTTCACAAGTTTCTCTGGGAAAAAGCCACTCTCCTATCTAATTCTTCTATATTTATACAAAAGCAAAAACTGTTGGGCTGCCCACAAATGACTCTTGGGATTCCCTAACGCTTCACCTCCCACACTTTTCTTACATTAAGTGCTTATAGAATTTACAATATATTACAATAAAAACAAACAAATAAAGCACTTATGAGGAGGGCCCTGCTTGACTGTTCAAGAACTTTTTCCATGCTAAAGCTTCTGAGGCAATGTTTTCAAACTCAGAAGGTTCTAAAAAATGAATATTGATTTCAAATTTAGCGGCTTGATTTCTTATTACTTCGATCTTGGTTGAGCTCAGGTGTAGTTGATCCTCTAGCAACTGTACACTGACCGCTGAATGAGCTACCTCATTTCTTAGGGTCTACTCATCTAGGGATTTTATGTGCTGAATCCTTTGTTCATCTTCCTGATATCTACTTTGCAACATCTCCAAAAACAGGTTGTGGTCTGAAAAGGTGTCCATCCTCTGTTCAGCAACAACCTGGCAACGATTGTAAGTAATCAAAAGCCTCCTATAGAACTCTGTGCAAGCTCCCTTTGTCTTCTTTACAGCCTTCTTGAATTCTTCTGTTGTGTTTATGGAAAACTCCAATAAATCATAGTCTTGTCTTAGGCCTTGTTGATCTTTTGCTAGCAGGTCTGTAGGGATTTCCTCATTGGCCTCTAATCTCGCCATTCTTCCCGTCAGGACTTCTAAAATGTCCTGCTATCTATCCACAAAATACGAAGAAGTTTCCAAAATTTCTTCCAGTCTATTGTCTACCTGCAAGATCTTGCACCTCTCTTCTTCTATGGATACTTGCAGCTTGTGCATCGTGCTCCTTTGTGCTAGAACATGCTCCTTAAAAGGCTGAAGGTTAGATTGTTGTTCCCTGGCTTCTTCTAGAGCTGCTACTAATGAAGTAACTTGTTCTTTAAGCTCTGTTGTCTGCACCTAAGATAGCCTCTCTGACTCCTCCAAGGCAACTTTCTGTAACTCTAGCTCCCCTATCTTACCTAGCAACTGATCCTTCTCTATATGAAGGCTTTCACATATCGTTTTCAACCCATCCTTTTCAATCCTTAGCCCCTGAAATTTTTGTTGCAGTTTTTCTAGACTTTCTTGGGCAACCTCCAGAGATCTCTTCTCTACTTAGAGGAGCTGGAGCTCTGCTTTTGAAGACTTTATTTCATGTTGCATGTCTTCAAATTTCCTCTTCAATTTACTACTTTCCTCTCTCTCCCTTCTTAGGGTATCTTTTAGTTGGGTAGCAGATTTCTTTAACTGTTCAAGATCAGTCATTATCCGATCCACATTGTCCTCGGAAGCATGGATCAATGCTGCTCTAGATATGATAGTGAATCTTGGGTCCTTATCTATTCCATACACCACGGTTGTATCATTTTCCCCAACTGCCCACCAATCTCGACCTTCCTCTCGGTCCTCTTCATAATTATTTTTGTTTCCCTGTCATAAAAAATAGTGTTGAAGTCAGGCACCTCTTCCCCTTTCTTTTGTTCAAAAGGGATCAGGCTTAGGGTAGGAACAACATCCTGTCCTAATGTGCTGCTAGCAGCTGCCTCAGGATTTTGAAAATCAGGATTACCCACATCCTGAACCTGAATGTCTACAGGATCGGAAGCTTGTTGCTCTGTCATGGACTATGTCAGTTTTAATCTTTCTGCTTCCTGCTTCCTAAGTTCCTCATCCATTTTCCTTTTCCTTTCTTCTTCTTCAATCCTGGTAGCTTCTTCTGCATTTCTAGTTGCTTCTTGTTCAACTTTTCTCTTTTCTTCCTACTCACTTTTCAGCCAGCTTTCGGCCTCATGTGCTAGTCTCCTAGCATCTTCATCTCTTTTCCTAACCTCCTCTTCCTCTGCTTTTTTCTGCTCATCTTGTCCTTTCTCGCCTTTAGTAGTGATTTTCTTTTTAAATCTTCTTCTTAATGCAGTTATGTTTTCTGCATTTCGGAAAATTGATTCATCTTTATCCCAGTGGCTTGTATACTCAAAATGTACATTTGCTTCCCTGCAGTGCTCTGCCACTTTATTCCAGGAATCATTACTGTGGAAATTTATTTCCCCAAAATGGAATTTCCCCAATTCTTCTACAAATTCATCGGCTTTCTTAACTCTTGTGAACTTATAGCTTCCCAACCTGAATGGTAAGGGAGGATAAGTTTCCTTCTTATATTCAAAAATAAAAAACTCCCTATGCCATCCAAGAAGACTTGCCTGACTGCCTCCTTGTGTACCACATAATCAGTGGCATACTTTGGAAGTAGTGAAGGTGCTCTGGAGCATGCATACATTCTTATATACAGTCCATCCTCCGTTAAGTAGTAATCCACATATTCTTCAATAACCTGCAACGCTTCTTCCAACATGCAATTGCATTCTTTTAATAAAATCAATGTATATAATGGCATAATGAAGTGTTCACACACTTCTCTATAGTGACTGTGGTACTTATGTGCCCATAGTGGCTTGTAGGATGAGTAGACTGGTGTTCTTTCTCGGTCCCAAATACACCTCAGGTTTGGGAAGGGTTGGTTGCATAGTATGCAATCAATCAGTATAGAGCTCATGTAGAACTCTGATTTTTTCTAGGACACATAAGCAAACTAAATAGGAAGAATAGTGCTTTCTAAAGCCGCAACGACGGAAGCTACAAGATTGCAATCTTGCGAATCAAAACAGACGGGAATCAGAAAAAATCAACACAAACATCGGGGGGCTCGCAATACATCATCCGCAACGGCGGAAACTGTAGAGACAAAAAGTTCCGACACTATTCCAATAAGGCTGCCGATAATAGAAAAATAAAATAAAGCGCATCGGAGGCAACTACACCATGGATCGGATCGTCATTCAACTACGTCTCCACAACGGCGGGTGCGCAATTAACTGCATTTCCGATTCCTAGTCTCGACAACTTCCGACGGCGGGGTAAGAACTCAAAGTAAGCCGTAGAATAGCATTAAGAACATTGGCATAAAGATATTCCTTGAAAAAACATCAGCAAAATCAAGCAAACCCAAACAAGCTGAGCAAAAAAAGATAAAAAGGAGGGTCTCGAAATTTTTTGAATTCTGGGAAATTGTTGCAGCTGCAACAGGTCCACTTGGCCTAATGGGGCCACATGTACCAGTTACGAGAGTGTGGGGAACACTTCTAGAGGTTAACTGCCACTTACTGCATGTGCATGCATCAGTTTGGGCACCTCTTAGACCAATCCCTACATTTTAGGAGCCACTGGGAATCCCGACACCAACCTCCATAAGTTAGTTGGATTTGGAACTAGTTAGTTTTAGTTAGCTTCCAGATACTTTCAGTTATATCACAATCAGTTAGCTAGTGCTAGTTATGCATGGCTACATGTGGAGTAGGCTCCTTTTCCCACCTACCAACTCAGTTGCACTGAGTTAACTAGTTATTACTGATTGTATGAGTTGGTTGGACATCCGGGAGTTGATCTGTTGGACTCTGATATTGATTGAGACACCATGAATTAGCTAGTCAGTTAGGTACAGTCAGATCCAGGTGGTAGATTCGAATTGCTCCCTGATGCATTCGAATTCTTCCTTTATGTAAACTCTTGTAACACCGGATTTAATTAATGACAATGATACTATAAATTCCTGAGCTACACTCATTCATTTCCTGTGTGGTTTGTTTTGTTCAGTTTGTATCTTCATTCTCCATTTACTGCAATCATAATTCATAACTATATGCTTGAAGATCTAAATGGCACTTCAATTTTAATATGCATGTTCCTTTGGACAAATTGATGCTTGGAAGTCCTTTAACCATGTTTTCTTTGATCAAATCTTGAAGATATATATAGTTGAGGTGTCTAAACCTCTTATGCAATTTCTTACCAATCTCATTGTCATGTGATTGAAGCACATTTGCTGAGGAGTAAGGAAGAAAGTGTGAAAACTTGTACATCCTTGACTCGTGATCTGCAATACCCACTGCAACCACTTTGCTAGTGGAAATTTAATAAATTTGCACATATTCTTTGGTGAATGTCACTCTCTTGGCCGAACCAGTGTGATTCATTTAGTAGACAGAGAGTAGGTTTGTTGCAAGATCTAGCACAAACAACACATTGTTGAAGTAGCCATTGTCTAGATTGATCCTACCAATCCCTTTGGCTAGGATCTTTGAGTCATCTCCCATGAGAATGGATGGACCACTGTATGGATGAAGGGCCGAGAAGAATTACCTTGAAGAATCCATGTGCCTTGAGACACCTGAATATATGATGAATGAGGAAGATCCATAAGTTCTAGCCACCAATGCATGGCAGCTCTACTTCTTTTCATATTTTGAACCTTCATCCTTCTTCTTTTCTCCATCTCGAAGAGGCATGTTGTTCTTCTCAAGGAGTTGTGCCATAATGTAAATGGTTTTATTCATGCATGTACTCTCAGGGTGTCAACCCTTGTGACAGTAAGTGCATTTCGACTTCTCTTGCTTCTTCCCTTTGTCCTTACTAGGATTCGAACCCCCATCAGAAGATTTGGGATTCCCTTTGTCTTTATTCCTCTCTTGTTACTTCGAATCTTTGGGATTTCTATTTACCTTTTCTTGATTGGAGTCTCTTGTTGATAAATATTGATCCTTGGTAGGATTAATGGTACCCATTTGAACCAACTTGTCTTATTCTTGAGTCAGAGACTCCATGAATTCTACCAAAGATGGCATTCTCCAGTTTAGAACTGTTAGCTTGCCTGAGTGCAATGTTGAAACAAGCAATGAATATTCAAGCCTTGGTTTCAAAAGCATGGACAAAATCAATTGCTCTTCCTTCTTCTCAATGCCGCATTGTTTCAATTGAAGAACCATGGATTTGAACTTGGTGAAGAAGTCTTGGATTGTCTTGGGTTGGGATCAAGGAGATCAACTCATTCTCAAGTTGATGGCCTCTTAATTCATTAGTATTCCCAAACAATGAATCAATAATGAGCCATGCTTCATTTGGATTTGTGAGACTGTCAACATGAAACATGAGTTCTCTCGAGATATTGAGACAAGGCATCCCAAACGCTTCATCCATTCGGTTTAAAAATTTTGTCTTGTCAACAACTGAGTTTGGCTCATTTTATGTCCTCGTGGTAACTATGTAGAGACCTATGGATCTTAGTTGGATTACCATATCTGTCACATGCCCCAATTTGCAAAAACAATTTAATGTTATTTGAGGAACATTGTGTTATATTTTATGCTAAATTAGTAATTGATGACCAAGTGGGGTCAAGAATAATTAATGTAATTCAGAATATTTTATTTATAAATAAATAAATGATGAGACAACAACTTAGGGAAGCTGTTAAAAGAGTGTTCACTGGTCACTTGGTGGAGGAGACTGGGTGGAGAGTACACTGACAAGTGGCAGCATCCTCAAACTACTTCCAACTGTTGCAGGTGGCAACTTCCCTATATTTGTGGTCATGATTCCCCAAGAAAGTGGAATTGGAGTAGGTGGCTCATTAAAAAGAAACTGACCTAGAAGACCTAGGCATCTCTATAAAACTTCCCATTGAAGACAGTTGAGGCTGCTCATTCTAAGAGGTGATCATTCAGGGTGAATGAATTTACTCAAGAGAAATTCGATGGAGGGGATTACTGAAGTGAGTTTGAGGGGTTAACTGCTGAGACTGAACTTATTGTAGCTATTAGGATGAAGTTTTGACTGCTGTGAGCAGATTTGAATTACTGAGGTAATTGGACCAGTCAGGTGACAGAAGGTCTTAAGGTCATATTCTCCACCCAGTACTCTACCAGGAGGACCAGGAACAGGCTCGGGGGTCCTGAGGAAGCGTTGTCTGAGAGTTCTCCAGGAGTTGGTTGGGAGGAGCAACCTCCTTAAGCTGTTGTCGCCTTATCATTGGCAGGTTCTATTTGTCTTCATATTATTATATTTATTTACCGTCTTTAGTAAAATGTTTACTAGTTTTTAAGTACAGGCATGTTAGTATTTAATTAGGGTTTATGAAGAAAGGAGTAACTGTGTAATGATAGACTTGGTAATTTGTAGATTATGTTAGAAATAGTAATAAATATGCAAAATGAGAAACAAATAGAATTAAATTCCATACTGTATTTTTCCACGCTTGGCTCAGGTAGTACTCTTTTACAGCTAGGTGTTTAGGCAAATATGATGATTCTTTTTACTTTAAATGAAAAATGTAATTACATTCTACTCTAGTTTGCTTATGATTTATTCTATAAAGAAGTAGTAAATAATGTCTGCATTAAATGTATTTATTTTAGATAAAAACTAATAGATAGGTATGTAAAAACATTTAGTAATCATATTACTTATAGAACTAATCTAATAATAGTATTCTTTATAAAACACATAACTTACAGTTTAATAAATAAACATAGGTATAGTAAATAGGCTATCATCTAGGAACCAGGTAAAGATAATTTTCAAAACACTTTTATAACATTTGATTTTCAGAAACTATGTGTCTTTGATCTAATACAGAAGTCTCTACAGTAAATTAAATACAACTACCTAGGTTTTGAAAGATAAACTTATCCTATTCTCAAGTATGCAGCAATAAACCCTAATCCTTCTTTTATGAGAATTAAAAACAAGTTGTAAAAATCATTAAGGAAAAATTAAATAAACAAAGCTAAGAAATTACCAAGTATAAATAATGCTATTATCGAACTGTAGGGTATACTTATTAATTAACCCTTAAGTAAGCCCCGATCTCATACAAGAATTCTTACCTACTTGACAAAAGTTAATCATCAGTATATCTAGCAGCAGCAAAATGCAAGTCCTTTTCGAACTCTGATAGAATTAAAGCTGTTAATTCATTAATATTACTAACACAAGTGTTTAAGATTACATCCATTAGTTTACAGGTTCTTTTAAAGAAGCAATCCCATGCTCTTTTATAAACTGTTTCATTTTTCCGCTAACCTTTAGCAGTTACTTAGCTGCGACTTTAGACATTTTATGTCACTTAAATTTTTTTAAATTTTTACGAATTTTTGGGTTATTACATGTGGTATCAGAGCACAAGGTTCAAACACTAGGCCTTAATGAAGCTCAATTTGCTTACGTGGAACAGTAAATTTAACTAAATATGTTGATGTTGTTTTCTTTGAATGATCCACACAGAGAATTTTGTTTCTGAGTTAGTGATAGATATGGATAGATTGGAAGAATATGCGGATGAGGAATCTCCTTACATTGAATGAGATCATCTTCAAAAAGAACCTATACAAGAAGATATAACCAATAATTCTTCCGAACTACTACAAACAGTTAAAGAATTAAAATTAGAGATGGAATCAGTTAAGAAAAAAATGAGAGGATTTTGAGAGCTCAAGAGGAGCTAAATCAGATCTTAATAGAAAGATTTCATACTGAGGAAAGGGGTAAAAGAACTGAGTCTGAAGATATAGGTTATCGGCATAAGTATAAAAAGACTAAACAAGTTAAAAGCGAAAGTAGCTCATCTTCCGAAGTATATGGTGATTTATATAAACAAAACTCTCATTATACTAGTGACAGTAGTGAAAATAACCACCATACTAGGAAAAGAAAATATAAACCTTATGAAGAAATCTCTGGGGAATACAAGAAGATCAAGCCGCCAACATTTAATGGAGAAACTAAGAAGGGGGAAGAAGCAGAATCCTGGCTATCCGGGATGAAGAAATACTTCCAAATTTATAACTATTTTAATCAACTGAAGGCCAAGATGGCTATTTATAATCTTACGGGAAACGTTGATATATGGTGGCAGGACTTAAAAAGAGTAAATGGTATAAGAGAGAAAAACATAAATTGGAGCACATTCAAGAAATATTTCAAAAAGAAATTTTTATTTGAACAGTACTATGAGGAAAGGGCTAAGGAATTCTACGAGTTAAAACTAGGTACAATGAATATGAAAGAACTGAATAGTAAATTTATAAGTCTACTCAGGTATGTGCCATACATTGTGGACGAGAAACCTAATGTACAGGGGTTTCTTAGCTGTTTACCTTATCATATAAAGGACATGATTGAGTATGACAATTCGAAAACTCTAGAAGAAGAAATGAGAAAAGCGAATTTCTGTTATGAACATAATCGTAAAAAGGAGAGTATGGCCAATTGGAAGGCCAAAAGGAATAATAACTTTGAACAAAAGAAGAAAGAGTTTGTACCTAATCTAAAATCTAAAAATAATAACACCAGAAATTTTCCTAATAAGAATTTCCAAGGGAATAAAATTAATTCACAGACCAATCAGAATAATCAAAGGAATAAAGAATCTGCTAACAACCACAGTAACTATACAAAGAACTTTGAACCAAAGGAACCCATAAAGTGTTGGGAATGCAATGGTCCGCATTATACATTAGTCTGCCCCAATCGAAAGAAGACTGTTAGCAACATCCACATAATACAGGAGGAGATGACTGTTGGTGATCTAGCGAGGACAATGCCCAGGATCAATGTAGCATTAGAGAATCAGCAAGCAAACTATCAAAATTCCATGGTGGAAGTGGAAGGTAAGATAAATCAAATACCTATATCTATTTTAATTGATCAAGGAGCTAGTTTAAGCTATATTTCTCCTAATTTGGTAGAAAAGTGTAAGCTTCCAGTTGAAAAGTTTGCAAGTTCTTGGTTAGTTCAGTTAGCTACTGGTGTAAAGAGAAAGGTAATTAGCTTTGTAAAGGATTGTGCAGTAACTATGGATCAGTTTGAAACCTTTGTTAAGCTCAATTTATTACCTTTAGGTTCATATCATATATTAATTGGTATGGATTGGTTAGAGCAGCATAGGGTGGTCTTGAATTGCTTCGATAAAACCTTTACTTGCATAAATAACAATGGAAAGTTAATAAGTGTAAAGAGAATCCCTAGGAAAACAACTGTAAGGCAAATCTCTGCTCTACAGCGTAAGAGAGTTGTTAGGAAGGATTGTAAGGCTTATGCAGTAATAGTAATCGATGAAGAAAACATGAACAACATAGATAAATTAAAATTGGAAGATATACCAATTCTAAAGGAATATTCAGATGTATTTCCGGAAGAAATTTTGGGACTACCTCCGAAACGGGAATTAGATTTTACTATTGAGCTGGTACCTGGTGTAGTGCCCAGCTCAAAAACCCCTTATCGGATGAATATAATCGAACTAAATGAACTTAAGTCACAGTTAAAAGAACTTATTGATAAGAATTACATTAGACCCAGTGTGTCTCCCTGGGGGGCACCTGTCATCTTTGTTAAGAAGAAGGATGGAACTCTAC
Organism: Pseudotsuga menziesii; assembly: GCA_001517045.1. Classification (NCBI taxonomy): domain Eukaryota; kingdom Viridiplantae; phylum Streptophyta; class Pinopsida; order Pinales; family Pinaceae; genus Pseudotsuga; species Pseudotsuga menziesii. The sequence continues at coordinate 1,368,910 of LPNX010322218.1, forward strand.
GACTATGCATAGATTATCGTCAATTAAATAAAATTACTATCAAGAACAGATACCCATTACCTCGCATAGATGATCTGTTTGATCAACTACTTGGAGCCACAGTGTTTTCAAAGATTGATTTATGACCTGGATATCACTAGGTCCGAATTAAAGATGAATACATCTTTAAAACAACCTTTAGAACTCGATATGGACATTATGAGTTAGTCGTTATGCCTTTCGGGCTTACTAACGCGCCAGCTATTTTTATGTGTCTAATGAATAATGTAATGCACAAATATCTAGATAAATTTGTGGTCGTATTTATTGACGACATATTAATTTACTCAAAATCTGAAGAAGAACATAGAGAACACTTAAAAATTGTCTTGCAAGAGTTACGAGAGCATCAACTTTTTGCGAAATTTAGTAAATGTGACTTCTTTAAAGATAAAATCCAGTATTTAGGTCATGTGGTGACTAAAGAGTTTAGAGCTGAGCTCTATTGTTTTAAATAAAAGAAATTACATTGTTTAAGCTGTAAGGCAGTAACACAAAAGAACAGTTTCCATCACGGTGACCAGAGCCTATTTCTTTATTCCTGCACAAAATACCCTCTAAGGGTTTCTAAACTTCTACAAACAAGCTTGGAACCTTAAGCTAACAGATAACCAATGCCATGCCTTTTCAACCACAAGAACCAACTTCCAACAACCACGACTGTATGCAGGAAGAAACCCTCATTGAAACCGGGGCTTACCAATTTGTATGCTCATGTAAAACTTAAGGGTGAGCTCGCTTTCACCTACAGAGCTGGAACCGGGAGCAAGGACCTGCAAGTTCCAAACCGAATCATTATAAATCCTTTGTTTTCTTAAAATTTGTAAAACCCCTTATAATAAAACTAATTTAAAACCGAGTTAAGGGTAAGTCTTTACCTATTGTAATTTGGAGTTGAAGCTGAGGAGAGATGGCCACACCAAGTCGTATTGGAACCATGCCAAAAGGCAAGAAGACGTGAAGTCACCTCTACAAAGGAAACACAAGGAAATCGACTCAACCAGACGAAGGCCTAAGCTATGAATATTCAGTTGTAGGTTAAAAACAAGCACAGCCCTCGAGCCACAAAGAAAAGCCACTATCCACTCTTACTGTAACTACTTCCACCAGTAAAAGACTAAAACCATTAATGACCTCTCTCAACTGTCACAGTATAGAAGATGGAGGTGAAATGCCAAATTTGTGAAGGTGGTTACAGGTCTTCCATGGCCGCGAGCTCTCAGCTCGGCCAGCAAGAAGGAGAAACCCTCGGTCTGCAATGCAAATGAATAGGGTTTCGAAGTTTTAAGTCAACCCTTGAGTGGATGTAATCAATCCACATGCCCTTCCAAATATTTCTTCAAGCATGGGTTGAAATCTATAGTCATCGCTGCATCAAACATTTTGCATTTTCAAAACCAACGATCATTTTAAAACTATACAACATATGATTTCCCATCATTTGATTTCATCATGGTGGTTAATACTTAGGTATTCTACCTTAGGTTATAACTTGGATACTCTTGTTATCGTAGAAGTTCTCTATGTTATTCAAAGAAGTCGAATAGATTGTGTATTTTTTTTAAATAGTAAAAGAGTTATGAGAAGGTCATATTATAGCTTATGACCATAGTAAAAAGAAAATCCATGAACTTATAAAAACTTAGCCTTTATGCTGCTTTGTTGAAGGGGTGTTCGAGAAACGGAAAACTAAAAATGTTGGAGAATCCCGATAAAATTCTAACAACTCATTGATAAAATTATAATTGAAAAACATAGGTAACTTGATCATTCAATAAGGGAAGGACATCTATTAAGTCTTGAAGTGAGAATAGCTGCAAGAAACACCAAACAGTTTGAAGTGAACTTAAGCCCAAAACCATGAGCTCTATTCTCTCTATGGAAATTTATAAATAACCATCACTGTAAACACAAGAAAATAAAATAATGTTCTTTAGATTTTTAGAGAATAATCTTCAGACGATTGAAGGAACTTTGGTAAGTACTTGTTCTTGCAAATTAAACCCTTGTTTATGTTTTTGATAAAAATCCATTTTGATGTTAGTTATAAATACAACAATGGATTTATAACAACGGAAAAAGAATTGACATTACCTCCTTGAACACAAGCAGCATATTTAACCCTTTTCTAAAACTCACATCTTAATCATGCTAGGGAAGTAGTTTCTCGATGTAGGTTTAAATAACACCTACTGGATCTTACGCTTACCTGCTAAACCTGTAAGGAACCAACAGTCCAATTGAATTAGTAGAACGCTAAGTAAGCCCCAATCTCATACAAGAATTCTTACCTACTTGACAAAAGTTAATCATCAGTATATCTAGCAGCAACAAAATGCAAGCCCTTTTCTAACTCTGATAGAATTAAAGCTATTAATTCATTAATATTACTAACACAGGTGTTTAAGATTACATCCATTAGTTTACAGGTTCTTTTAAAGAAGCAATCCCATGTTCTTTTATAAACTGTTTCATTTTTCTGCTAACCTTTAGCAGTTACTTAGTTGCGACTTTAGACATTTTATGTCACTTAAATTTTTTTAAATTTTTACGAATTTTTGGGTTATTACAATATCGACCTTATGCTCAAATTAGTTGAATGGATTGATCAAGGAGACATGAGACTGCTCCATTTGTTGTTGCACACTAGGTGAAAACGAATCACTTAATAACCTGCAATGCAAACGCACAATCCTCTAGGGGAAACCCTAGATTGCTAATTTGAACCCTATGAACTCTCTGAATTCGATTAGAATATCCTTGATCTCTGATACCATGTAAAATTATGATTCACAACAAGATCTAGAATCTAATAGAATCCTCACAATGCAAGAATTTGACAATGCATGAGAAAAACAATGAATTGAGGAAAAAGTTACACCAACGAATAACGCCAATAACTGAAGTTTCTATTACAGTCCAACATATCAACATGTGTGGATCGTCATTATAGTACAACAGGAGAAAAAATTTAGGATTTGGAGCAAGTCAAATGGCATACATGTGGCATGCTTACATTTGACCTCAAACCCCCCTAGGTTGACCAATAGACTTCCAAACCACCTCAAACAGTCACGAATGTCTAATGTGAACATTGGGATGGAATGGGTGGTCATAAATTAAGTTGGTCCAGGCATGATGGAGTACAAGGTGGAGTGGGAGTGGCTCTAGGCAGTCCAACGTTCCTTGTAATTGCGATGTCCCGCAACTAGCTATGTTGCTGCAACGTTCCACCCAACCATAGGCTAGTGTGCTCATCAATATCTCAGCACCACTTCCACCCCCGAGCTGGGCATGATTCCACAAGGAACTAAGGAACAACTGGCTCATACACATAGTCAGATACATATCAAACCCAACCAAGCCAAAAATACATTTGGGTTTATCAGGCTACTAGGGAAACAAGCCAATAGCATAAGGGTTCCTTGGACTTACTCAGCCAACCCAACAATCACACCCAAACACTGTCATTTCCTCTAACAGGCGGGTCTCTTGGACTTACTCAGCTAAGCAAACACTTTGCATCAAACACACAGTCAACTAATTAATCAAAACACTGCCACACACAACTGATGGATATGAGCAAAATGTTTATGGGAAACCAAAACGAAATGGTTGAGGGGAGTAACACCCTAGAACATCAAATACGGTTTTAGGAAACGTTCTTGTGCAAATTTGGCCACCACAAACCCCCAAATCGGACTTTGATCTCAGAAAACGTCTATGAGCATTGCCAGAGAAAAAATGACCATCATTCCCACCCAAAACAGGATATCTTGGTTCCCTAACCACTGAGAAACACAAAAACGAATTTATGGGCATGGGACAGTGAGGAAAACATCAAGAAATCATGGGGAAAACACCCAACAAGCTCAGCTTCCTGAGGAAGACCAAAAATGACCTCTTAAAACCCCCAAAACGTGAATCATTGTTGCACATTCACTGAACAAAACAAAAACAAGATTTCCCAGCTACGACAACGAGCAAAAATTCCCAAGGAGGATCCTAGCCATTGAGCATGGCCCCAAATTGAAATCCCAGCCATGGGAAAAATGAAGGAAACCACAAAAATGTGAGGGAGAATGCCCCATCTATCTCCATCTGCGTGAGGAAGAAAACGCATGGGTGAATAATGGCTTGGGAAGGCATTTCCCAGCATTTACTTGCCCAAGGAGACAAAAAACATTTTCCAAAAATGGGTAACTCCCCAAATTCGAGTTTGACCTCCATACCTTTCCCATACCAAGGCAAAAACTTCCTTTAGCAATTTTAGATGATGAGGCATAAAAGACAAAAAGGGTGGTTGACATCTTGATGGGTTTTCCCTTTGACATTTGGCCTTTTCCCCATAGGATCAAAGGTTTGAATAATTCCCCCTCTCTATTCCTTGTGAGATCATGCCCCCATCTCTTTAACGCTGCGGTGCATTGCTAGTTGTGGTATTTTTATTAATTCGGAATTTACATGATGTCTCAAACATATCGTGCCTGGCTAGCACATAAACCGTTGGCATCGATTTTAATCGCCGAAACATAAAACACTAAATCCATGGTGGGGCCTTTGCTTTGAGCTCCACACCACGATTTAATACAATATTTACATCACATGCAATTTAATACCATGGGGTCAAAACCGGGGTGTTAAACTAAAAGTTTATGGATATTTGAATTGGAATGAACAACTAGTGAATCATAATGCATGGTAGAGAAACCAATGTCGATTACCCATGGTTCAGTTGCCTTATGTGTTTCATCATATATGCATTTCATCACTATTTTTCTTTCATGTTTTGTCTCTTTCAACCACTTATACTTAGTTTTCCATTCCTCGTAAAACTCTAGTTTTACTTTCAATTTTCTTTTCTTCTAAGTTCTAGGCTCCCCCTCTTGAAATTCTTCAACACATTATTCAGTATACCCCAATATATCTAAGTCTTTATTAAAATTAAAATTATGCCCATCTTTATTCAATGATGAAAGTTGTGATGTAGTAGACCATCCAAACAACAGGCTTTTGATAGAAGGTTGGTTATCTTTTCTTTAATACAATTTTTTTTATGTAATACCTACATAATAAAAAGTTGATAGTAATTAGATATTGAATAAATTCTTTTCAATTTCATATTATATCTCATTCTAGGAGAGAATGCCATCAAATCGACAAAGTTGTTTGCAATAACCTTAAGGGAAGTCAGACCCATAATAAAAATGTTAGTAGGGTCACAACGAATTATGAAACCTTTAAAAGGCTTCAACATGAGTGATAGAATTCAAAATATATACATTTTCATAAGGAAGGTAGAAGGTCATACTTATGGTGCTTAAAATGCATTATATAGATAGATTGAGAAGTTTTAAAGGCCCTTATTATAGTTGCATTATGAGTAAGTTACCCTTATACACATTTAAAATGTCTATTTTTAACTAAATTTCCATAATTAAAATAGATTCCACCTTCTCTTCCATTATTTCGAGTATTAAAATAAGGCAAAAACTCAATTGCAATAGTGAAGGCAGAGAAGAAATGCTTCCATGTTGTTTCTAATTCCAACTTGAGTGTCAAATACCAACCACGAGTCTTGGAAAATTAACTAAAACCTTTCGTCGTGCATGAAACTCAAACACCCATTGATTGACTTTGGACAGTGTCATCTACTCATTATTAGGTAGTAAAAATAAAGTAATTTCAAATGAAATTCACATGAATGGAATTGGACCCAACTAATGGTTATACACGCCATATTGCACTTACATATGACCCTACCATGTTTATATTATTGACACTGACAATTTCTATCACCCAATCCAATAAACTAATTGTTGAAAATGCAAAACACCTCTAAAATAGTCACAACAAAAAGCCATTGCAATGCAGGTAATGGGAAATGTCATAATAGTAAGGAAGAATATGAAATAGCTTCAAATAGACCTTATATCATTTCCTAAGTGTAACCCATCTAGTTCTAAAAACATTTTGTGTAGTGAAAAGACATTACTTTAAAAGTTATTGTAAAGTTTTATATTTTTTACCAAGGATGGTCAAAGATGACTGTAATTGAATATTTTATTATTTAATAATTAAAAGAAGATACACCTATCCAAAGAGGACTATTGAAGAGTATCCACTAACCCACTAGGAGGAATGATCTGGGGTAGAAGGGAAAAATGACAAATGGCAGCAACAACATTCACTTTCTAGATGATGCAAGAGACAACTTCCCGAAAATTGTGGTCAGGTTCCCAAAAAAGTGGGAATTGAGCAGGTGGCTAATTAAATTACAAAATTGACCCAAAGACCTAGGAAAGCATATATATACCCATCGAATGAGCAAGAGGCTCACTACATTTTTATAGAGATTAGAACCTTGTGGTTTGCTGGAAACTGAAAAGTTAGGCACACAAGGGGAAATTTGATAAGGGGAAAACTAAAGTGAATTGCTAGAGTGTTTATGCAAATGTATCTGATGAGTTGCAGAGAGGACAAAACAAGATTCTACACAATATCTTCGTCCTGGTGGTTCAGTGAACAGGCTCGTGGGTCCTAAAGCAAGTAATCTAGGCTGCTTTCAGGAGACGGTTGGGAGGAACGATCTTCTTTGGATATTTGTCCACTTCGAAAGTTAACAGGTTCTATATTGCTCAGGTTTATTACTTTCAATTCATTTTATGTTTATTTCTGAAGGATATTATGAATGATGAAAGTTTTCGTATTCATTTATTTCAAAATAAGGTAGGAAATTTTTATTCTTGTAAATTACCAATTAAGTACACGAGAATGGATTTTACTGCTTAAACATTTTTTCATAGTAGAATTCATATCTTTCTTATTATCTAAAAAGCAGTATCATTTTTCTGTAAATCGGTTCACCAAATACTAATTTTTATACATATTTTAATAAACGAATAGCATTCCAAAGAGGTTAAGCAGAGCTAGCTTCAACATCTCTCGTAAATATTTTTTTATCTGTTCATTTTAAAACAAGCACGGACTTTCTTTTATATTTAGGGCTTGCCTTATTTAAACACAGTGAATCCCTTAATCACAATTTTAAACCTATTAAAAACAATAGATATAGATTTGAGACATAATGGCTTACAACCAAGGGTTCAAGACTAAAAAATACATATGGATAATAATTTTACCATGTATCAATCTCTTACAACTGAAAGGCTTAATATTTTTATAATTACTCAGCGTCATTCTTTCATACAGCCGAAAGGCTTAGTGATTTTCAAAATAATTTAGGGTTAATATTTTCCCAAATAATGAAGTAGAAGATTTCAATCAAAATGCAAAAGCAAATAAAACACTATATTAATATTATTAGAGTTTGTATAGATTTAGGGTAAAGAATAAACGCAACAGGTTAATAGGGATGTATTCCCTATCTAAGAATTTTAACACAAGTCAAGGGTTCGAGGCATGTAAGGCAAAATTTCTTCCAAGTAATTTATTAAATAAGTAAAACATACAACGAAAATACCCTAGGCTCAATAACAAAGAAATGTTGTAACCAAATTGGGCCATAATTAAGTTAAGACTAGAATGGCATTATTTTATTTACAAAAAAACATGAATACAGTAAAATGTAACCAAGCAAACAACTTCTTTCACATATTATTAACAATATACAAAGTAGTGCTAATAAACATAGTAGCGCTAATAAACAATATACAGAGTAGTGTTAATAACAATATATCGATTATAGGGTAGAATCGTGACTAAATCCAAGCTTTTAAACAAAATAGAAGCAGAAATCATAGTAATTGTATTTCTCTTAAAACTTCATTAAAATTTTGTAGATAAATTGTTAATAATTACAAACGACCATGATACAAACTTCTCACGCAGAGTCATGGTCTGTAAACAAAATAGAGGTTCAAATATTAACTCTGTTCACAGCCTACAGGCTTTTAAAAACCAATTTAATCTCTGCCATTAACGTCGTAGAGGCAAAAACACGAGATTGTTTTCCATTAACGTCGTAGAGGCAAAAACCCGAGATTGTTTACCATCAAACAGAAGGGCTTGTGAAAAGCCTTGAATCTCCAAATGGAAGCCAAACCAAAAGGAATTTTGTTTCATCCTTTTACACCATAGACTGTCAAGGACCATAGGGTTCGAGGCTCATAGGTCTTACCAGAACCATTGTCGATGTCAGGTGCCCTCGACCCAAGCTCTGCACGCCAAGCTTCATTGTTTAGCATCCAAAGAAAACTTCTGCCAGTCAAACATCAAACAGAGGTTAAACGTATGGATTTTACATTATAAAATAAATTGCAGCAAAACAAAAACAAACTGTGCAAAGGAGCAAACTTACCCTCAACGACGATTCCTCTGCTAAGGGCCGAGGCATGGAGTCAAAGGCTGTCAGTGTAGTGATGAAAATCGTTCACAGTGTTGTATGAAGGGTCGTGTGGTCTTTGGAAAACCATTGCTAAAAGGCCCGAGAGCTCTCGGCTCTCCCCACCAGTCCCATAATGCAGAAAAACAACACGGGAGTTTAAACCTTGGTTGTTTGTTAGGGTTTTAACCCCTTTTTACAGCTGGTAAGCACTTTGAACCCTTCACTTGATATTAATATACCTCCACGTGGTTTCATATTTTTCATACCCACTCTCTATAGTTTGAGAGCGATCTTGTTGTTACCCTTAATCACCTTATCATCACCATAGTGCTTGTTACTATGGCCCTTTAGTTTGCTTGGGAACGCGTAGTGTATAGGGGTTTAACTATATGTTTCATTGGGAACTTCGATTGACACTTTCAAGTTAAGCACAACTTAAGGGGGATAATCCTTCATTGGAGAACCTGTAATAATACAAGGTTAAACATGCATTAGCTTACAAACCTAAGTAAGATGTATAACCCTGTAACCCTAGCATGGAAATAGGGTTTGTAAGTAAAATTTAAAACATGGCAGTTCCATCCTTATAGTAAAATAAGATAAGCACACAACCTGTAAATACGACAAGGAAAGCATGACACTTTAACTTTTAAAACAAGTAAACATGTATACCAATATTGCGTTATATGTTTCATAAATGGAATTGTTGTAATTGAGTTGTTAGGTTTTAAATTTTACAGAATTTTCATTATAAGCTAAGTCCTAGGATGAAAATGGAATATAGGGGTTTTAATAATTCTTAAAAGCCATGTAAAGCTAGATTAGGTCTTATACTGATCTAAACACTCAGTAACAAAAAAAAATTATTTATGAAATTTTGGAGTTGTTACATCAAGACAATGGTGACAAATTGCAACTTAAGTGGGATGGTAAATATTTTACTCACCTGAACAAGATTGATGTCTATATACTTAGGATTCTATACAAGATTACTTAACCCTATATTTTATCATACCCATTCATCACACCACCACCACAACAGACACATGGAATATAACACACTATAATGCATAATCAACATGAATGCAAGAGTAATTGTGGAAACGATCAACACAATGGTTGTATAAGCTAGTTTGAGATCAAGGGAATGCCTATGAGGGAGTGGAGTATATAAATACCAACCTTGGAGCCATTAGGGAACCTTTCAAACCTTCATTACCTCCTCCACATTGTATTCCTCTGTCACCATTGAGGCCAAGTGTATTTTGCAAGGATGGAGATAGAGAAATTAGGTAGGGGAATATGCATATGAAACGTATTCCAAATATGGAATGCATCAAATTAGGGTTAGTATTGCAAATAATAGTTGTCAAGCATGAAGCTTGATTGTTTTATTTTTTGTATGAAGTGTAGATATGGGGTTCAACAAAATGAATGAATAATAATGGTAGGTGATTACTATATGAAAGGTCAAAGTTTCCTTAAATCACATAGCCCAATAGTAAATACCAATGGACAAAATGTCTTTTCCTAATTCAATACAATGAAGTTTAAATTTCAAATTCATTATTTAATAAGTATAGACAATCTTTCAACTTAAAATTTTAAAATTGTTTAAATATAACAACTAAATAAAATAAAATTTTGATTAACAATTTTATAAATTAAATCTACATCAATAATGACTTCTTAATTTTAAAATTCTCAACCTTTTCTAAGGGAGATGTCTAAAAATTAGAGATTTGGACGGAACAACCATTTTTTTTCTCGAAAATAGGGGTTTTTACCTTACAACCAATTTTTGAAATAGGAGTTTTTTAATTTTACAAAATCTATATATAACTATGTTTTAATCCCAATTTTAATGATAAAAATAGATTCAACATCCTTAAAAATACATAGAACACCCAAAATTCCAAAACTTTTACAACAATAATTTAGATTTATAAAAATTCCTACCTAATTTTATAAAAATCAAACCAAAATACCCATTTACGTTCACCGAAATGTAGTTCATTAACACCTATGGGATATGGGGGCACACTTCCCTTTAAAAAAGGAGCTGGCAAAGCCCGACAAAGAGGAGTTTTCCCGGAAATTTGGGAAGAGCCTGAATCGGCCTGACCATCTCCTTGCTTGGCCTGCTCCTTCATATAATATATATATGTATAGACAAACTTAACCAAAAGTCATTGAGAGTGAAAAGTTCTTTTCGTTGTAGAAGAATCATTTGTGTGAGTTTCATTTTCTTCATTTTTTCTGTTTTTGGCACTTCAGCTCGGCTGATCCATTCATCTCTGGAAGCAACAATGGCAAATCTCAGTGCTGCCACCCCCATCTTGAAGGACGAGCTGGACATAGTGATACCCACGATCCGGAACTTGGATTTTCTGGAAATATGGAGGCCTTTTTTTGAGCCCTATCACCTCATCATTGTGCAGGATGGGGATCCATCTAAGACCATCAGCGTGCCCGAGGGCTTCGATTACGAACTCTACAACAGAAACGATATCAACAGGATCCTCGGCCCCAAGGCCTCTTGCATCTCCTTCAAGGACAGTGCTTGCCGCTGTTTCGGCTACTTGATCTCCAAGAAGAAATATATCTTCACAATTGATGATGATTGCTTTGTTGCCAAGGATCCCTCTGGCAACGACATCAATGCTCTCCGCCAGCACATTATGAATTTGCTCTGCCCTTCAACCCCATTATTTTTCAATACACTGTATGATCCATACAGAGAGGGAGTAGATTTTGTTCGTGGATACCCCTTCAGCCTTCGCCATGGAACACCCACTGCAGTTTCTCATGGCCTCTGGATGAATATTCCTGACTATGATGCCCCCACTCAGCTTGTCAAGCCCTTGGAACGCAACACCAGGTATGTTGATGCAGTTTTGACAATTCCAAAGGGTACTCTTTTCCCCATGTGTGGGATGAATTTGGCCTTCAATCGGGACTTGATTGGCCCTGCAATGTATTTTGGTTTGATGGGTGATGGCCAGCCTATTGGTCGCTATGACGATATGTGGGCAGGATGGTGTGTCAAGGTGATCTGTGACCACTTAGGGTTGGGAGTGAAGACAGGGCTGCCATACATTTGGCACAGCAAAGCCAGTAACCCTTTTGTTAATTTGAAGAAAGAGTATAAGGGGATATTTTGGCAAGAAGACATAATTCCATTTTTCCAATCTGCTACCCTTCCAAAGGGATGTACGTCCGTCCAGCAATGCTACATTGAGTTGTCAAAGCAGGTAAGGGACAAACTTGGGAAAATAGATCCATATTTCCAGAAGCTCGCAGATGCCATGGTCATTTGGATTGAGGCTTGGGATGAGCTCAATCCTTCTGCCAACGTTGCTGCTGCAGAATCTGCAGCCAAGTAGCCACGATCTGCCTCATTAATTACTTGCATTTGTCAGCTGTGAACCATGTCTCTTATTATTTGGTTCTTCTCAATTTTGGTAGATGAGTAGTCTATTCTAGTTGGGCTGTCGTTTTTAGTTCAGTAGTCCATTTTGGTAGATGAGTAGTCTTATTATTTGGTTCATCTGTCGTTTATTGATTCAGTTAGATAATAATAGAGCCTACATTGACATCTAGAGAAACATTTGATGGGGTTCGAACTTGCATGCAGTAGAATGCTTGGATTGAGTATTGTAAGGATCTGTTTTTGTCTCAGCTAGATAACTGTATATCTTACATTGAGATCATGAGAAACATTCGACCGGATGCAGCAGAATGCTTGGATTGAGTATTGGTAAGGATCTGTTTTTGTTTCGGTTAGATAACTGTATATCTTACATTGAGATCATGAGAAACATTCGACTGGGTGCAATTATTTTTGAGAATCTACATACAGTTGCATGCTTGGATTAAATGTTTGAATGGATATGATTATGAAATTTAGATTATGTTTTTTTCTGCGTTTGAATGGATATGATTCTGTAATTCAGATTATGTTTTTTTTGCAATGATTCTGGAATTCAGAGAAGTACAATCCATTCACTTTTTTACTTCAGAGAAGTGCAGTCCATTCACTTTTTTACTGCTTGGTATTTCAAATTTTCAATGATTCAGGAATTTATCTGATAATTGTTGTCCATTCACTCTTGTTATTTCATTTATCATATGATTCATCTAATTGTTTGCTTTAGATTGTCTTTAGATCCCTTGTATATTTTTTTGAACTGTAGCTGTCATAACTCTTGGTATTTCATTTATCATATGATTCATCTAATTGTTTGCTTTAGATTGTTTCTAGATGCCTTGTATATTGTTTTGAACTGTAGCTGTCATATTTTTTTTATATTATTTTGCATAGATGTAAGATGTATATTTTTTTAACAGTAGCTGTCATTTTTTTATTATATTATTTTGCATAGATGTAGGATTAATGTTTCACAAAATATTACACTGGTCTCTTTTTGAAAATCAGTTTTTCTTCAGTGTTGACAGAACTCTGTCATGTACTGTACTGATGTACTGATAACCTGAGTTTTCTGTAGCATGATTAATATAGTGTTAAAGTTAGCAAGTTATATCATTTTTTATTTCTGTATTGCTGTTCATTTCTTATTCTTTCTGTATGTTGTTTATTTTGTCATCTTTAACATATTAGTTTCTCATTTAAATATTTTAGTTGTTCCTCATGAAACTTTGTGTATCTTTTCTGTGAAGATTTAGCATGCATCATTTACCTTTCCTGCTATTAGATAACTGCTTTGTTTGTTACTATTCTTCCAATATTTTGTGATGAACTCAGTACTTGTATTTGCAACTCAGTGTTCTCTTTGATAATGTTGAACCTTTTTGATAAGCTTATAAGCTTATGTGAATTGATATCTACCATATTCTTCCAATATTTTGTGATGAACTCAGTACTTGTATTTGCAACTCAGTGTTCTCTTTCATAATGTTGAAGCTTTTTGATAAGCTTATAAGCTTATGTGAATTGATATCTACCAACAACATAACATGTGTATGTGTGTCCATGTATGTGTAATATTTTTCATTCATAAGGAAACAATAACAACAATGAACTAACAAGAATGAACTGTGGACTTCTTGTAATTACCTGGTGTATGTGTAATATTTCTCATTCATAAGGAAACAACAACAATGAACTGGACTTCTTGTAATTACCTGGTTGTATATGAATGGTTTATTTGTTGGGTATGCATTTTGATCTTATTAGACTGTATTTTAGCCAACATAACATAATTTGGGTGGGATTGATCCGTTGTTGGGCATTTCCTTTGCCACCATAAGTAAATAAAACAAGCCTTTAAACCCAAATATAAGAAAAGCATTCATATTGATTGGTGAACAAAAATTGAAGAAGTTGGAACTTAACCAGAGACATCAAAATTTTAATTATTTAGAGAATATCTATGTTGGCAATATGTGTGGGCCATAAGTACCATTTACAACTCAATGCCTCTTTTATCGTCATTAACCTTTGGGATTTCAAAGGCAACGCGTGTCGGATCTTGTAAAAGAACTAGAACAGTACCAAACCCAGCGGAATCAAATTCAATGGTCAAGCATTGGGTGAAATTATGGTAGCAAGAACCAATGTTCAAGAAACAACTTATTTAATATTTTAAAATATTGTTGTTCTTTAATGAACCAATGAAAGGAATCCTTCTCTGTTATGTTAGTTAGGGGATATGAAATGATATATAATTTTTAAATAATTCTATCATAGGATCCTATTAATCCAAGAAATGTTCAAATCTTCTTCTGTAGGTACTTGCCACGTTTTAAGGGTTATGATCATGGAAGAATCAATATGAAAACCTTCTAAAAAGATAGTATGGTCCAGATAATCCACAAAAATCTATTCAAATTTCAGACTAGGATTCCTTTGCATAAATATTATGTTGGATAAAGTAGAAATACTAGGTCCAAATGTTCTAGATTCTCTCTGAATATTCAATTATATACGAGTATATTATCAAACAAAAATAGAATAAACATGTGGATATACTTACTAAACACCATGTTCATTAGAGCTTCAAATGTAGCAAGAACATTGTAAGGGTTGGATGACATTAACAAAAAAAATGTAATGGCCTTGATAAGTCCTTAATGCAATTTACTCTTGGTTTTAGAACTATATTGTCACAACCCTAGAGAAAACCTAGCTTTTGTATTGGAACCCTAGCTAGTGTTTGCAACCTTTCAAATTTCTTACTGGTGATGTGGTCTCCTGAGCTTACTCCCCAATGGACTATGCCTCTTTGCCCATGGATCACCCATACCTTTAGCTATGACTTGCAAACATGTCAGCCAACCATGCCCAACAACTGCCCAAACCTACACTCAAACTGTTATCTGATGTGTCTCATTTGCTTGCTTGGTTATACTTTACATATTATGTTAGTTATGCATTCATGCCAAACACAAAGACAACACAAGATGTACATTGCCCAAACCAGGTACTGACAAGCCATTTTATATAATGTACAAGTATGATAAAATGTAGATACAAAGAGATGGGTTGAAAAAATTCTTGCTGAAACCCTCTTACAATCAACAACTCTGCATGGGTAGGAAAACCAATTTTTTTTTCAGGATATCGATGTATTGTGCTTTCCAATGGGTTAGCATGTTGTTGGCGACCTCTCTCTCTTGATTGTTCTTCTTGCTTTAGGTGACCTTTTACAACGAGTCGCACCTACTCCCAATGGATCATCCTTACCATGAGCTTCTTGTCTATTATCTCTTTCTCCTACAAATATTCATGTGCATCACTTTCCATCATAACTTGGGGTTTTGTCAACATTGTTCCAACAACAATATCATTCCCTTAGCCTTTGTTGTGGAAATTATTCTTTGGAAAACTCTTCTTGAAACTACTCCCATTAGACTTGATTCGCCTACCTTGGCGTTCTAATATCCCATTGTCTTGCTTGCAATATACTTGGTGCGTAACTCACCTCCTTCCTTGGTATTGGCGTGATCCTCAATTGCAAATATCCCCTTGGCCTTAGATTGCAATTTTGGATGCCTTCATTTATTTTCCATACTCACTTTTATACTTGTTGAATCTGCTAGTTGACGCGTTGATTCCCTCATGTTGAAAAGTTGATTCCTTTGGTGAAACTCCTAATAACACTAAGTGGTTGTGTGCGGCGATCTTGGCTACCTTACATGTGGATTCACTTTTCCATGGCCTGCTAATTGAAGGTCCTCTCAATGGAAAATGCAATTGATACTTCTTCCAAGGAAACCCAATGGTATCCATATGTTTCGAGAGGTTGCACAACCGGTTTTACCCATCCAGGGTGTCTTACCACCATGCCTCAACAAGTTCACCCATTGGCCTTCATGTCCCATGGTCACTTCCTATGTTGATGCCAAAGTATTTGTCGAAGACCCCTTTGCCAAAGTTTGTCGATTTTGTTATATTCCTTGATAAATATCCCTATGGTTGAAGCCTACTTCTTGTGCACATGATCCTTTCCCGTGACACTACCCATGGCTTCCTTGTTTCTCCTTAATCCATCCTAGGATCCAATATTGCCACGATTTCACTTGGGCATGTTGGTTCCCAATGCATTTGGGTTGTCCAATGGGTGAACCAATGAGGGCTCGTCGCCTACCTTGCTGAATGGGCCTTACATCCTCCACCACTCAAAGATGTTTCCATCCTTGATTACGTTTTAAGATCCCATGTTTGTCTCATGAATGTGTTGTTCACTCCCTTGAACAACTTTAGATCTTCACCGCTTTCTTAGCACTCTAGGGTCTTCCACCTAATTTGAATCAACCTTCTTTCACAAGGTCAATTCATGCCCATCATTTTTATAAATATTGGACACTATTTCACATTAGTCATCAACTCCTTTACCCATGTACTTGTACATGAGCTCCCTGAAGCTATGGACTGATTGGGTAGTTAATCCAACCATTGTGCCCAAGCCATGAAAATTCACATTGTCATGCTTGGTAGTGTCAATTTTGGCTGCATCTTGGTCTCCTCCTATGCAACTTATTCTTGGCAAAGGTAACTATTATCACACAACTTGTATTTTTCCCATATGGTTATCCTATCTAGGACGATAGAGGAGTTGGGCAACTAAAGAGCTGACCCTAGAGGATCTCGATTCCCAAATATGTATGAGTTGTCACTATAATCATTATTATTTTCACTTTAATCCTAAAAATGACTAAGGGGGAGCCCCTAATTAAGACAAGGCACTAGATCTCAATATTGTTATTTAACTTAAGATGACATGTGGACAAACCCTAGATCCAAAAGGCAGATATAAAAAGAGGCTTAAAGGAAGGGATAGTGTTTAATACAAATGAAAATAATCACCAATGGTTTAGTTCTTACTATATTGATTAGTTAAATTGATCTGGGTTTTGGGTGCTAGGTGAAGAGTGGCCAAACCACTACCCTAGGGGGATTGATGTGATAAGTTAATAAAATGCCCAAGATAATGATCTAGATAAAAAATTAAAGGCCCTAGTGACTTCACAAGAGGATACTGAGGTTCGACCTCCTTGCCACAGTGATTATATATAGACCTCTATTGCACAACACGATATGCATATCAACCCTCCAATCAAGATAATTGAAGGGTGTGAAGATCCTGGGTGTCAAGGTTGTTAAATTCTCCATCTTGCATTTTCAAGGGAAACACATTTCTTATGAATTCTTCAATTTACTTGCAAAAAAATTCAATTCGAAGGCAAACTAATTCAATCACTCTCAAATTCCATATGTGCACATTATCAGGGTGCTTCATGCCTTGCTAGACTTCTCTAGATAAATCCAAAGGGAGCACGACATAGATACAAAGAATTATGTGGAACCCAGTTGCTTCTGGTGCATCAATGGATGTTTCCGGGGATTGAAGCTGGCCTGATTACTTGCTTTGATACCATGTTTAATTTAGCAAAGCTTCAGGATCTTCAGGTTTAATGAACCTCATTGTGAAACAAGGTTGAAGGAGGAAGAAGAAATTTAGTGTAGAGTGATCAAACAATCATGATGAAATTCAACAGTCAAGAGGAAAACAAATTTCATCATAACATTATACACAATCATTATCCTATATGTAATACATCCGTAATACAATAAAGAGAATTCAAATCCACTAGGTGGGATTCGAATTCCATGACTTGGACTGACTCTAGAGATCACTAACTATGGGAAAATCACCACTAGACTCTCACTAGTGTAACTTTGGGCAACTGAATCAATTCGCAATTAGTTAGATGACCAAGGTAGGTGAGAAAAGGTGTTTAACCTCCTTAAATCATACAAATGTGGCGCTAGGATAACTAAAGATGAACTAACTGATGCCCATTTGAGCATAAATCAACACAGACTAGGGTGAACTAATGGTGGGACTTCCATGACTTAGTGTGGGTTCCTAAATTATAGAGATTGGCTTGTGGAGCTCCTAAACTCATGCAGTCTAGCTCATCAAGTGGTAGGTGGGCTCCAAATAACTTCCCCATGGCACTAATGAAGTGGAAATATACTCCTAAGGTAGAAAACTAACATTTAGACTATGGTTGACAAGGGAGGATTATAATAATCCTAACATAATGAACATGGATATAGGGTTAACTTCATAGAGATATTCCTTTCTAAGTGATGGTGGCCACAAATTATTCCATTTCTAGAAAAAATAGCATCTTTTGAAAACTCAATATGGAGGGAGAGGAAGATAGATAGATAAATTTTACTAAGTCGCCCACAAGATTGAGGGGCCAAATTAAGAAAAAAACTTTACATTTTGTGTGATATTTTCAAATATTTTCAAAATAAACATATTACCATAAATAATAATGTTCATGTAGTGACAAGAATTAAATAGAATTAAATAATGGTCTTGGTCTACTCATTTAGATTAATATCCTTCTCTCTGTATCAAGGAAGGGATAACAACCACCGTTATCTTTTCAACATTTTCGTACTTGAAATCTCTTTTATTTTAAATTTCATTTTATTATATCTTTGTTATTCTGAGTTTTCTTTCAACAAAAAAAGACTGATTAAGATGCAAATTCTTGTCTCATAGTTTCTTTATTATAATTACGCCGTAAGGCGTTACCAAATGGGAGAGACTCCCCGCAGTTATTGCGATTTTTTTTTAAACCGTCGATATATATCGTCTGACGATTCAGTGATTTGCCATCGTTGATTCAAAATCGGTAAGACAATTTTCTCAATGAAAATCGGGCAATCCTCGTCGATTTGATCGCAACCATTGATAAAGCGTCATCGACGGCTTACGTGGAAAAGATGGGGGCGTAGCGGATCGAGACTTATCAGCCGTTGATGAGAGGCATTTGAATTGAAGCGCGCAGCATTGCTCACGGGGTCTTCTTAGGCGGTTTCCTGCATGAAATCGTTTTGGCAGAAATCGTTTTGGGCTTGGACTGCGGGAGTTTTGTGCAGAAATCGCCACCATATCATCCCTCAATCATTCAAATCTTGTGAGCTTGCGTGGTCTCTGTGTGGAAGGGCCGCATCGTATTCTGGTCTACGAATTCATGCCCAATGGGTCTCTGGATAGATGGATGTTCGCTTCATGGATTGGAAGACCAGATATTCCATTGCCCCGCACCGCCACGCCGACTCAGCTACCATGGCTGGAGGCCTCGCCCAGGCGCCCTCCTTGTTATCTCGTTGCTCGACGATCAAGGGCAGGATCGACAGCTTCGCTTCCCTGGGCGACGCCACGGCCACGGCCACGGCCACAGCGATGGCGATCTTGCACCACAGAGGACTTGGAGGTCGGAGGTTCAAGTCGCTCCAGGTGCTTCTGCCGCCCTTCGTGGTCGTATCGGTGCCATGTTTCTGGTTGTACTTGAAGGTGCTTCAGGCGGAGAAGCGGCTAGCATATTCGCACTCCGATAGCGACACGATCGTGGTTGTGGGCCTCTGGTTCGATTTCTTTGCAGCGCTGGTCTTTGTTACGGCCGTGGTCATATCGCTTAAGATCGCCTTTCCGCGCCTCGCGCTAGACAAGGTCAGCCTCAAATAATGGTGAAAACCAGCGTAAGCATAGCATTATCAACATCATTCATCAAATATGTAATAAGATTCTTACTAAACTCATATTTGACTATATTCTTATTAAATTTGATTTTCAATTTTAATTTCAAAGACCATAGACCAGGTAAATTCAGGAGGTGTTTAAAAGTAAGAAAAGGCATAAAAACCAGCAGAATCTTTGGTTATATATATTGATTAAACTGAAATTTCAATTATGATTCTGAGAGCATGATCCCGTAGACCAGGTATAATCTCGAAAGAGGTTAAAAGACAAACAAAAACATAAACATCATAATAAGATGCTTCTCTACTGTCACAGAAATTGTGCTTACCCTTTCCATTTCCTCGACCTTTGCTAATTCCTTTTCCTTTGCCCCTACCTCTCCTCGAACTTCCTTCATTATCCTTCTTAACAGAAGAATCTTTTCCATCGACCATAGTTCCATCGTCGCCATTGTTTACTACTGTAGTTGAAGGGGACTCCTGCTCAACATTGCTATCTGGAGTGAACGGTACAGGATTTACACTAGCATTAGGTCTCGCACTTCTCCTAACAGGTCCTGTTACGGAACCGCTGGCGGGAGTCAAAATATCTCCACTGCCCTTTCTTCGACGGCCGCTGACTGTCAAAATGCGCAGGTGTTAGGGTTTCCTCCACAACCGAAGCCACTTCTACTTCCCGTGACCTGAGCTTGGCCATAGCGCACAGAAAAGATATCCACTAGAGTTTATAAAAGTCCACCTGTCTGCCTTTGACATAGGTAGTATGCAAAATAATACTCAAATATGTGAGTTCAGGTTCATTTCACATAACAAGCGAAACTGTTTTAAACTCTATAATAACTTTGACAAACCTCGGACAAATCGCCGCAAGATTGAACCAAATTCTTTTGAATACTGAGAATCGTTAACGAAAAATCCACCAATTCTTGAGCAAAGCTTCTTCAATGTCTAGAACGCTAGAAATCCTCATTTGGGATGGATTCTTCGCCATATAACAGAATGCAGACTGCGTAACAGGGCAGGAAACGACAAAATTACGCAAAGAGTAGGTGCAAGAGTCCCTGCCCAGGCGGTGTGTTGGGGGAATGAAATTATCAGCAATACTTTCTGGTAGCCCCAGAAGCAGTTTATCAACCACAGCGTCTACGTATTCCTCAGCTGCTGCACTGAACACCACAACTTCATACGACCTTGATGTCGCCAATTCTCGCAGAAGGTCGTCGACGCGTGGCCTTTTCAACAGGTAAAATCGCTCCCATGTCATCCACGTATTGTCAAACAAATCAACACTAAAATCGAAGTGGGCAGGCTTTCCCAGACGCCTAGCCCAAGGACTGCCAAATGTTATGGATTTCGTCTTTCAAAATATCAGATGCCTAGCCCAGGGACTGCCAAATGTTTTAAATTTCTTCTTTCAATATCCCAGATCGCTAGCCGAGGGACTAAACTACGCGAAATTGATTAGAAGAAGGCAAATCGGAAAAAAAAAATATTTATATAAATAAAAATAATAAAAACATAAACCTAATCTCAGTTAGTCACAATCCTGGTCATCTAAAAGATAACCAGTTCTTCAAATAGGTAGAAATTAGAAAATTATCTATTATCTTGCTTGGCCTTAAGTAGTCGTCATCAGCAATGTGAAAACCTCACAGTATGCTTTGCATTGTTGCACACTCTATAGGAATGTAAGAGTGGAGATGAGAAGAAGGTTATTTCTATGAAGAAAATTATTGCAGTTAAGAATGTGAGGAAGAGTTAGTTATTGTCGACTCCACACATTAACAACTTCCAATCGTTGTTGAATCAATTAGCCGCAACTTAGTATACAATGTTACGACTCTAATTGGAAGTCTTTCATGTCCATACTACAACTTGTTTGTTCTCTTGGCACTTAAGTTGGCGTCACTCTCCAAATAGCTCTCAACGATCAACCGTATGAAAATGACCAAGTGACTTGGCAGATTTATTTAGTCACAGATTTATTTAATATTTTATAGATATGTTAATTATTTATATATTAGTTTAGTTTTGTTTAGGTTGAAATATTGAACAAAAGTAGTTGTTAGCAATTGATTACTTGCATATTAAGATACCCATGTTTGATTTGGCTTTGGAGAGTTTGCTATTTTCAAAGGTTATATTGTTGGGCGTATGAATAACACTGGGCAGTTTTGTTTTAAATGTGGAGATGAAATTCTATTACTCTTAACGGGACATCTCATTACTTAGAGGAAATTATTACAAAAATTAGTGCTGGGCAATGTATATATTGATTAGTGATGTGGGGCATGCCACCAAAAGTTCAAAGTGTTGTATAAACCTAAAAGTAGAGAACATAAAATTAAAAAGCAAAAGCATAAAGCTAAAAAAATCCACATTTTTATTCAACGGTGTTGGTCCAACCAAAAGACATTATCTTGCTAAAATGATTTACCATTAAAGATAATTGATTTTCATATTAATTCTTTAAACTAAAATCTAAAATATAATATTAATGGATTAATTTTATCATGATTACGCTTGTTATTACAAATCAAATTAAATTTGGTTGGTTGCTATTGTTTTGTAAGCAAATTGTATATTGGATTTTTCATATATTTTTTAATGATGTTAGCTGTAATTTGAACCTATACAAAAAAATTATTATTTTTATTATTAGTTTCTAAAATAATTGTTTAATTTCTTTTAATAATATATTAATATAACCAAAATTATTATCAATCAAGTAAAATTATAAATTCTTATTAAATTCTTATAAATTTTAAAAATATTTAAAGTAAAAATTAATTGAATGTATATTTTAAAATAAAAATAAATAAATTTCCACTTTGTAGTGTTCAAAATGTCAACAAAAAATATCATACATTGCAAATACAAAAAATAATATAACTTTTTCAGAGCTTCTTCTTGTGCTTACTCCATAGTTGAACCCATAACTGAATTAAAATTTATTTTACTTTTTTTATTTTTCTTATATTTTTATAAATAAAAAAGATCACTTAAAAAAATATTAATATTTACATCAAATAAAAAAAAATTAGATGTGGATATTAATATTTTTGTTTAATTTACTGTGCATCACTTCAACTACAATGTAGTGTAAATAAGATGTGGAGTGATGAAAGTTGTAATATAATGTTAAATAGGTTAAATCAAAATAAAAGCCTTTGTCATTATCATATTATTTTGTATTTACTCTATATCATTTCGACTACAATGTAGTGTGAATAAGATGTGGAGTGATGAAAGTTGTAATATAATGTTAATAAGTTGGCGGGCCTCTTTCTAAACCAAACTCAATTAAAACAAAGTATTTTATGGTATTTTCTTTGAATAACTCTCTTTTATTGAATAATTCAGTTAACATGGTCCTATTCATTACTTTGCTACTAAGAGTATAAAGAGTATGTATCTTATCCCTCTCTATGTTCATACTTCATAGTTATTTTACTTTTATGATTTACTCATATTTAGTAGAAAGTCTTTTCTTTT